>JAJLYW010000007.1:0-506329 GCA_030571845.1 Suhomyces yuchorum | reverse complement strand
AAGCCAGAGAAGCCAGAGAAGCCAGAGAAGCCAGAGAAGCCAGAGAAGCCAGAGAAGCCAGAGAAGCCAGAGAAGCCAGCAATAAAGAAAAGCAATGAATGGATCCCACCCAATTCCTCTAAAACTTCTCAAAAGTCTGGACCTCAACCACTCTTTCCCCAGAGAGTTTACTACTCATCGAGCAGTATCCAGAAAAGGGATAGTAAGGCATCAAATGATGATGAAGAGAAATCCCCAGCAAACAGATCAGGTAAGCCATTGAAACCAGGTAAAGGAGAATGGCTCAGCTCTTTGTCTACCAATAGTGCAACCACTTATCACAGCCAAGATCAGGTTTCTTCAAATGATATACCAAAACCCAAATCAGATTGGCTTTCCTCCACAATGACCAACAAAGTGACAACATCCACGAATCAAGACAAAAGCAAGACCCCACCTATCACCAAACCAAAAGGAGATTGGCTTTCCTCATCTCTTAGTAATTCTAAGACCAAGGTGACTCTGCAAGAATCATCACCTGTACCGTATTCTAGAGGAACAGGAAAGACAACTGATTGGATGTCATCACTTTCGAACTCTAAATCATCATTAAGGCAATCGCCATCTACCAATCATCTATCACCCGGGTGGTCTCCACAGCATGCATCACCTCATTCTCCTTCTCCTGGGTATAAATCTGATTTAGCCACCTCACCACTGTATTCAGCAGGCAAGAAACCAACAAGTTGGATTGATAGTGCTATCAAGAAAAGCGATTCCCATAAATTCATTGAGAACCCATCTAAACCATCGTTTCAAATTGTTAAGAAAGATGCAGCCACGGTGATACCCGAAGAAAAAGAATCACAACCTGAACTTTTAAGCAGGTTTGAGCGTTTGAAGAAACCAGCTGAAGGACTAGTAAGGCCTGGAGTTGAAACTGCTTTTAAGAAAAAGGAAGAAGAAACTGTACCAGAATACTTGGCTCAATTGGAAAAAGTCAAGAAAAAGACAGCTGCACCAGCAAAGCCAGCAAAGAAACCTTTCAAGTCAACCAATGAAGATGATGAGCTTCTAAGATCAACAATGTCAAAGTTGCATTCTGGTGAATCACACATTGACAAACCAGCAAAGCCTCCTATTGAAAAGTATACCCAGAAAGAGGAAGAGTTGCTTAAATCAACTATGTCTCGACTCGGAGGTGGTAAAAAGGCCCCACCTAAGCCCGAAAAACCATCCATTGAGAAATATACTCAGAAAGAACAAGAGCTACTCCAATCTACGATGGCAAGACTTTCGCCCAAGAAGAATAATCAAGAATTACACAAGTCGGTCTCAAGATACGAGGAAAAAGACAGTGAAGTGTTGAGGAGTCAAATGAAAAAGTTAGGATCTAAATCTGCCAACTTTCATCAACTTGAGAAACCCCAAGAAACGATCGAAGGGTTGGCTGGTCTCAAAAACCTCAAACCATTGGCAAAATCGGAAATTAATGCAAACCATGGGAATAAAAAACTAGACAAACCGGAATCTAATGAAAAACCCACAAAGCCTACGGTGCCTAAGAAGTCCAATAAGGTTGACCAGAATCAAGGAAAAGAAAAGTCTGTGATAGAATCAGATGAAAAAAATAGATCGGAGACGGATTTATCTTCCACCAAACCATCTTTTCAGGCACAATTATCATCGATTCTTCGCTCAAGCACTCTTCCTGAACCTTCCAAGGGGAATGTTGTCAGTGGTACGCTAAACCGCAGCAATACGGACCCAACTTCCTCGGCGAAGGCACCCAGAAAGGATACCGTTCAGAGTGGAAAACTTTCTCATATGACAAAAGGTAGGTCCAAGGGTCCAAAGAGAAAACTCCCAAAGAACATGCAAGGAAAGATTAGCTCAGTCACTTCGTCTCAATCTGCTACCGACGGAGTGAAGGGTGTAAATGAAATAACGGAAGAGGAAGGAGTCTCTCCGGCTTCGATTACTGATTACAAGAACAAGAAGGTTCCTCCCGCTATTAACAAACTCAGCAAGCCCCAAAAGCTTCCCAATCTAGGACCTAGTCGTCAGTTCAGCGGAGAACTATTTCTCTAGGTAGGGCATCGACACTCCTGCATATAGAGGGCATCTCTGCTAATGTAATTTTCATAAATCTCTAGTAGTATATCAACAACATGGCCACTGTTATACCACCTCCATCGAAGAAGCAAAAGAGGGAAGCCCAGCAGGTCCGGGAAGTGGACCTTGTTCCAACAGACTTACCCAATGTTCTCATCAAATTTCAAGCCTCTGACACAGGAGAGTCCATCGGAGGCTCGATGAGAGTCCCTGGAGGTATCAGCGAAAAGCAGCTCGAAGAGTTGCTTAATCAAGTCACCGGGGAGTCTGACGAGCCCGTGCCATATACCTTTGCCTTGTTAGACCAGAGAGATGGCGAGCAGGGCAAGTTGGTGGATATCAAAGATAACTTATGGGCATCGGTGTTGAAACCAGGAATCAAGACCACCGAAGACTTTATGACCTTGGTATATACACCTCGTGCCGTTTTCAAGGTCAAGGCCGTCACCCGTTCCAGTGCTGCCATTGCAGGCCACGGATCAACTATCTTGTGTTGCCTGTTTGCTCCCAATGATCTGGGACGGATGTGTACTGGTGCCGGTGACTCCACTGCTCGTATCTGGGACTGCGAAACCCAAACCCCTATGCATACCTTGTCTGGCCATACCAACTGGGTGTTATGTGTGGCGTACTCTCCGTGTGGAACCATGATTGCCACCGGCTCTATGGACAATACCGTGAGATTATGGGATGCAGTTCTGGGTAAGTCTTTGGGTGCACCTTTGACCGGCCACAGCAAATGGGTTTCGTCCTTAACTTGGGAACCCTTGCACTTGGTCAAGGTCGGAGACCGTCCAAGATTGGCGCTGGCTTCCAAGGATAGCACCGTCCGCGTCTGGGATACCACTTCTAGGGTGTGTTTGTTCACCATGGGTGGCCACACCAACTCGGTATCGTGTGTCAAATGGTCCGGCTCCAACATAATATACAGTGGTTCCCATGATAAGACAATCAAAGCCTGGGATATCACTGCTGGAGGCAAATGCATCCAAACATTGAGAAGCCATGCCCATTGGGTCAATCATTTGACCATCTCCACAGACTACGTGTTGCGCAGAGGAGCGTTCGATCACACCTCTTCTAGGATCAACAAAATGACTCCCGAAGAAATGAGAGCAGCTGCTCAGAAGAACTACGACCGTGTGGCCAGGGTCAACGGTGTGGTCAGCGAACGTCTTATCACCGCCAGTGACGACTTCACGATGTACTTATGGGAGCCGTTGAAGAGTTCCAAGCCCATTTGCCGTATGACCGGCCACCAGAAATTGGTGAATCACGTTTCTTTCTCTCCCGATGGCCGTTACGTTGTCCTGAGCTCCTTTGATAACTCCGTCAAGGTGTGGGACGGTTTGCGTGGTACTTTCATCGGCACTCTTCGTGGCCACGTTGCACCTGTGTACCAGACCGCATGGTCTGCGGACAGCAGGTTGTTGGTCAGTTGCTCCAAGGACACTACGTTGAAGATCTGGGATATCCGTACCCGCAAGTTGAGCGTGGACTTGCCTGGTCATGCTGATGAGGTGTATGCCGTGGACTGGAGTTTGGATGGCCGTCGTGTTGCCAGTGGAGGTAAGGATAAGATGGTGCGTATCTGGACCCATTAGGCATCCAGCATAAGCACCCAAGCATGTCAAGATCATTTCTCGGGAATTTGACTGGTCAGAAGCAGGTAATGCCAATTGACAGGACCATGTGATGAATATAGAGACTGAAAATTTATGGCTCCAAAATACATATTATAGAGTTCTTTTGAGAATATTTACCAAAACGTAGTACGATCAGTATCTCTCATCGATTGTTCAGCTCTAGGTTCTTAATTTAGCTGCGATCAAGGCAGTAGTTAAGAACGTTGGTCTCGTGAATTAAAGTGGACTAGAGCGGATTATGAGCAGATCCCGGATCTCTACTGGTTCGATACCACCGAAAATTTGTCTAATATTAGAACAAGTATTTCGCCAGATTCTGCAGCACTGCATCTTGGGCTTGGGGCCTCTGCTGGGCTGAAACCGGCGCCGGCAACGCCGTATTCTCCACCATTGGCATTAGGCAGAACCCACCACATATCGGGTCACGTGACAACTTCCATCAGATAAGCATGGCCCCCCGAAGCCGACGGCTGCTCGAGCGGACGCCGGCAAAGTGACCGGATATCACACGATATATATGCCTGGTTGCTTCCCGAGTCTCTTTGCAGCCCCAGAACCACTTCTCCACTCCATTGGGCATGCTGTGGTGTTGCCAGCCAGCAATCTGCGGTCACATGACTCTCCATTCCTCCCGGTGTCACCGCCACTTAGTGCTCACGTGCTCCCGTGACCTCTTGAAAATACAAAAAGAGCCGTCCATCCCAGTTTCCGACCCTACCAATTGCCATGGCCATCGTCAAGCGTGGAGGCCGTACGAAAGCTAAACAGCAAGCCCCACCCAGCAAGAGTGGCGGCATCAAAAAAGCCGAGTTCGATGTGCTCAAAAAGAAGGAAGTTGGAGTGTCTGATTTGACGCTCTTGTCTAAGATCTCCGATGAAGCTATCAATGAAAACTTGCACAAACGTTTCATGAACAACACCATCTACACCTACATCGGACATGTGTTGATTTCCGTCAACCCGTTCCAGGATTTGGGGATCTATACCGCCGAGCATCTCAACAAGTACAAGGGTAGAAACAGATTGGAAGTGCCACCGCATGTCTTCGCCATTGCCGAATCGATGTACTACAATCTCAAGTCCTACGGTGATAACCAGTGTGTGATCATTTCGGGAGAGTCTGGTGCTGGTAAGACCGAAGCAGCCAAGCAGATCATGCAGTATATTGCCAATGTCTCAGTGGACTCGGGTGAAAGAGGCATCAGCAAAATCAAGGACATGGTGCTTGCAACCAATCCCCTTTTGGAATCTTTTGGTTGTGCCAAAACCTTGAGGAACAACAACTCCTCTCGTCATGGAAAGTACCTCGAAATCGAATTCGATCCTTCCACTTACGTGCCTACCGCGGCCCACATCACCAACTACTTGTTGGAAAAGCAGCGTGTGGTCTCGCAGATCACCAATGAGCGTAACTTTCATATTTTCTACCAATTCACCAAACACTGTCCACCTCAGTACCAACAGATGTATGGAATTCAAGGCCCCGAAACCTACATCTATACTTCTGCAGCAAAATGTATCAATGTCGATGGGGTTGATGACAACAAGGATTTCCAAGATACCTTGAATGCAATGAATATTATCGGTTTATCCCAAGAGGAACAAGATAACATTTTCAGAATGTTGGCTACTATCTTGTGGGTCGGTAATATCTCGTTCGTAGAAGATGAGTCTGGAAATGCACAAATAAGAGATGAAAGCGTCACAAAGTTTGTTGCATATCTTTTGGATGTTAACGATGAGATTTTGATCAAATCCATGGTGGAAAGAGTCATGCAGACCTCTCATGGTATGAGAAGAGGTTCGACTTATCATGTTCCTCTTAACATTGTTCAAGCTACCTCTGTTCGTGATGCATTAGCAAAAGGTATCTACAACAACTTGTTTGAATGGATTGTTGCTAGAGTTAACTTGTCACTTAAGGGTAAGCAAGCTGCAAGTAAATCCATTGGTATTTTGGATATTTATGGGTTCGAAATTTTCGAACATAATTCTTTTGAACAAATTTGTATCAATTATGTCAATGAAAAGTTGCAACAGATTTTCATTCAATTGACACTTAAGGCTGAACAAGATGAATATGTACAAGAACAGATTAAGTGGACTCCAATTGATTATTTCAATAATAAGGTTGTGTGTGACTTAATTGAAGCTGTTAGACCCCAGCCAGGACTTTTTGCTGCCTTGAATGATTCTATTAAGACTGCGCATGCCGATTCGGAGGCCGCTGATCAAGTTTTTGCTCAAAGATTGAATATGGTGGGTGCTAACAACAAGTACTTCGAGGATCGTAGGGGTAAGTTCATCATTAAGCATTATGCAGGTGATGTCGTTTATGAAGTTGAAGGAATGACTGACAAAAACAAAGATGCTATGTTGAAGGATTTGTTACAATTATTAAGCACATCCACCAACAATTTCGTGCATACGTTATTCCCACCAGAATTACTTGCTGCTATGGAGGACTCAAAGAAAAGACCCGAAACTTCTTCCGATAAGATTAAGAAATCTGCCAACTTACTTGTTGATACTCTTTCTAAATGTCAACCATCTTATATCAGAACAATTAAGCCAAATCAAACCAAGAGACCCAAGGAATATGATAACAGTCAGGTTTTACATCAAGTCAAATATTTGGGTTTGAAAGAAAATGTGCGTATCAGAAGAGCAGGTTTCGCGTACAGAACCACTTTTGACAAGTTTGTGCAGAGATTCTTTTTGTTATCTCCAACTACAGGTTATGCAGGTAATTACATTTGGACGGGTGATGATTTGTCCGCCGTGAAAGAGATTTTAAGATCTTGTTTTATCCCTGATAGTGAATACCAATTAGGTACTACTAAAGTATTCATCAAGAATCCAGAGACTTTGTTCGCATTGGAAGATATGAGAGACAAGTATTGGCATAATATGGCAGCCAGAATTCAAAGAGCCTGGAGAAGGTATCTCAAGAGAAAGGAAGATGCAGCCAAAGTAATCCAACGTGCATGGAAGATGAAGACTCATGGAAATCAATTTGAACAACTTCGTGATGAAGGTACCAAATTACTTCAAGGAAGAAAAGAGCGTAGAAGATTGTCAATGTTGGGCTCCAGAGCATTCATGGGTGATTACCTTAACTGTAACGATACATCAGGTTATGGTAGATTTGCCGCAAATTCTGCTGGAGTGAAGGAACATGTTGTTTTTTCATGTAAAGGTGACATCTTATTGTCGAAGTTCGGTAGATCTTCAAAAAGATTGTCGAGATACTTCATTTTATCGAAGCATACACTTTATGTTGTTGCTGGAGTATTGGTTGATAAGAGATTACAACTTCAAGCTGAATTTAAGATCCCTGTCAATTCTATTAACTATGTTGGTTTATCATGTTACCAAGATGGTTGGGTTGCAGTTTCTCTTAGTTCTCCAACCCCTAGTACTCCTGATATCTTCATTAATATCGACCTTAAGACTGAATTTGTGACGCATTTGAAGAAGTTGAGTCCTGGCATAACTATTAAGATTGGACCTACTATTGAGTATCAAAAGAAAGCAGGAAAATTCCACAGTGTTAAGGTTTCCATTGGCGGAACTGAAGTTCCACAATATGGAGACATTTACAAGTCAGGTAAGGTGACAGTTCGTCAAGGATTACCTGGAAACAGTCAAAATCCAAAGAGACCAAGAGGAAATTCGAGTAGAGTTGATTACAGCAAGTATTATAATAGAGGTTCCTCTATGAGAGCCAATACTTCGAGTTACAATCATACACCTGCTGCTCAACCTTCATATCAGCAACATATCCAACCAGTACAACCCTCAATGCCATCCACACCTCAACAAAGGAAGGTTCCTCCTCCTGCCCCTGTTTCTCCTACTAGTCCATCTGCTAACTCCAATCAGGCAGTCCAGGCAGCTCAAGCAGCTTTGAGAAAACCTCCACCAGCAGCACCAGGTCAGAGATCGCCAGTAGCACTGAAACCTTCTGCTCCTTCTAGACCGGTCAAGAAAACTGCCCCAGCACCTCCAGCTAAGAAGGCAGCACCTCCTCCACCAGCAGCATTGTCCGCACCTAAACCAAAGCATCCTACCTACAAGGCTATGTATGACTATGATGGGTCGGTTGCCGGCTCGATACCACTTGTTAAAGATCAAATCTACTATGTCTCCAGTGTAAACGGAAAGTGGGGTTTAGTGAAGCTTTTGGACGAGTCCAAAGAAGGATGGTCTCCGATCGACTATTTGCAAGAGGTTAGTCCTCCAGCTAACCTCAACAGTTCGAAGGCGCCCCCACCACCACCTGCACCTCCAGCTGCTCAACCAAGGGTGGAGACTTCAGCCAACGGCAACGCTGCTGTTGGAGCAAGCTTAGGTAACGGTTTGGCTGATGCTTTGAGAGCAAAGAAAAGTGACGAACATGCGATGGCTGGATCATTGGCTGATGCTTTGAAGAAAAGACAAGGTGCTACCAGAGACGACAGTGATGACGAAGAGGAGGAGGATGACGATGACTGGTAAGCAGTTTATTTCTCCAAAGATTGTTCCTCTGTACAGAGGCTCCACATTTCGCCGAGATGCTACTCTCACCTCGCCTCCACGAATATTATTTTTGTTCCAGTTTTTGATTAGTAGATATGAATAGAAAAAAAATGGTCCTTACTATGAATTTATGGACTGTTGCTATCATCCAATCTGTAGCTTGTTCATTGGCTAAACTAGGGTAATAGCTTTCTTTGCTGCAACTCCGGTCACGTGACCTTTCTACCCTCGTAAATTTGGCTCAACCCAGGCCAGTGACTCCACCAGACCTTCAACCAATCCAAGCTAAACCATCAAAGGATCCAAAATGTCGAAGACTCGATCCAGAAACAGCTTGTTGGCCTCCCATAATCGGTCAACCCATACAAATTCGACAAAAGATGAACTCATGGCCATGAAATATGTCATGGATAAGCCTGATCTAGCCCTCTACCCGCTAAACCGGAGTGATTTGGTTGGCGGGGGCCAGAACAAGGACAATGCTAGTGATGGGAATAAAGAAACCTCGAAAGATTCAATAAATACAGAAAACCCCACTCTGGAATGCACATACCCGGACTTCAAGCCATGGAAGGATCACACCCATCTACCAGAGGACAAGAGACAGAAGGAGCTTCAGCGCTTGAGTAATACCAGTTATCTCAACAAGGGCTACTTTGAATCACCCATTGTATCCAACGAGTACTATTCCGCCCGCAATTTGATTCAGGCCACCATCTTCTCCTCCACTGATAACTGCAATAATGTCTTGAAGGAGCTCTCCCAGCATTTGGCTAACGGATACAGAACAAGAAACGAGGTGATAAACAAGATTAGAGCATCCTCTAATAATTTCAAGATACCGCCTCGAGTGACTTTGACAGTGTCAAAGAAAGAGTCATGGCTAAAGGACCTAGCAAACCCCAAAATCCCATTGCTGAAAATTTCAGAAAAGCTTCCTCATGGAATAAGAAATAAGATTTTAATCGAGAATGTTTGTTCCAAAAACATCCCCATGTCCCGTGCTATCTGGTTCACTAAATGTGTCTTGTATGGAGAGTTAATCACCCTTCGTAAAAAGCACCAAATTCGAGGTTCTAACATGAATTCAGAGGATTTTGAAATTCATTGGCTCAAAGAATGGACCCAGCAAGTATCTGATTACATCCACCGGTTTTCTAAGGATATGGGAAACATATCAAATGCTGAAAAGAAAACAAATTACATGAACAAATTATCCTATCTTTTACAGTACACCCAAACTTTATACATAGAATGCTTATTGGATAAGACGTTCTTTTTATCTCTTATTCTGAAGTTCTTAAAAGAAGGGCTTCCTTTACAATCCAAGCATGTTAACGAATTGATGACTTATTCCAGAGATGATACTGGCAGCGATGAAAATGACAGTGACGACAATGAAGCAAATGATTCTCTTTTCGAAAACAATCATAACTGGTCAAAAGAGATCGACATGAATTTTGGTCAGAGATTGATAAGTCTTACGTTAATCAAGATCTTCTGGAATGACATACTCAAGTATGACTACTTGTGTAAAGAAATCAGTGAGTACCTATTACTAAATCATTACTTCATCACCAAGTTACTTTCACTCAATCAAAAGAACAATGTCAAAGCGATATCAGATAATTTGTCAACAAAATTATTATCCTTGATTTCTGATCTTGTCGTCTACCTTTTTGAGCATAATTCAAATGCTTTTATTATTCCTAATTACTGGGTGTTGATTCGAGGATCTCTTTTGAAGATTTTGAAAGAAACAAGACATGGTCTAAGTGAAAGTGAAAATGATGAGCTTGCCTCTCAAGTTGAACTCATTACCTATAGAAATGAAAGTCTCGTATTGAACATGAGACAAAATATAATTAGCAACGACATTTCAAAATTCTCAAGTCTCAATGAAGAACAAGCTTCTTTGCAAGTTGACGACTCGGATCACACTTTCATAAATCGATCTTCAAATGATGTATTGAGAATTATTCAACAACTTGATAATTCTCGTCTCGGAGATTTATCTCAAATGCTCAAGCCAGATATTTCCAGGCTTGGCTCACAAAATACAAAGAAAATACATCAATCATTCGGTGATATTAAAGCAACAATGCCTTCCTGGAGAATCGGTCTCAATATAATAATACACTGGTCTATCACCTGTTACAGAAACCCAATTCATTCAAGTGAAAACATTTTGATCGTTTGCAATTTTCTCAAAAGGCAAATGATGCAAAACTTTGTGAAATTGACACGATCTTCGTTGAATATGAAAGTTGAATTTGAAAATGAGATATTCGAAATAATTTACCACATGGTAGAAACAAACCCATCAAAAATTATCAGCCACAACCTTTACGTCTTAATCAATGAATTGTATCAATTAAAAATAATCACGATCTCATCTTACTTGAGAAAGTTGATTGCCTCTGGTATTTTTTATTTGAGTCCTGAAGCCAATAATGACATTACTTCACTGCAAAACCAATTGATTCAGGCACATTTGAGTATTCTTCAAAATTTGCCGGTTCTCAATAACCGTCAGTGTGACAGTATTTTAAAGAAGTGGACTCCAAATGGTTTCAATTTCCAGGCAAAGTTCGAGTTAGGCAAACAAGTTTTAGAAAATGAAATCATTCTGTTATTCAAGGCAGAGAAGGTAGAACAAACGAACTTAAATGATGGTACTTCTCTTTCTGATTTGAAAGATCTTAATGTGGGATTGAAATTTTTGCTTGTCAACTGGGTGACGACAGAATTGAAGTCATGCATTGCAAAATCACCCAAGTTGATTCATGTTACTCCTCAAACTATTGCCATACTTTACAATTTCTATTCCATGTTCGACAACTTGACTGTATTTTTCAAAGTGATGGTCAAGTTTGTGTTGAAGAATGAAGGAGGGATCATTATTTTTTACATGAATACATTGTATCTTATTTCCCGGTTAATCATGAAGCATTTCAAGTTGATCAAGTTCATGGGAGGAGGATCTTCCACAGCTGTAAATGGAACCGAACAGTCCAGTGGATATGAGTTGTTCAAGCTTCTCATTCTAAACTATAAAGATCAAAGTACTCGGGAATTTGACTATTTCAAATTCGATCAAGTTTGGAAATTTATGGATAATGCCATAGAAAAGCAGATTATTGAGCCAGATGTACCTAAAGTTTTTCAAAAGAATTTGGAATTGGAAAACGATACCGAGTCTCCATTGAAAATCAATCATGATTTGAAACAAGAGTCAAAGCCCAATGAATATGGATTCATCAATTTTCGGGAGGATTTGGATCTGTTAATTGGTTCCGATCCTCAATTCCTTAATGAAGTTGAGGTTACAGAAATGCTTGATGCACTTGAGATTAAGCCTGTTCGTGAAGATCTACTGTTGGATTACCTAGATTCCGAGAATATCAGCTCTATTAGAAATGAAGAGCTTATTCAGGAATTAAGTCTTCTTAACCAGTTGCTTTCATTCTTCTTCAATAATTTGGAACGTTTGGATGAAGAACGTGAGATTTATGTTGTGAAATTGATTGTGAACATTCAAAACAAAGTTTCCTTTAAACCATCTTTATTTGTTAATCAAATTAATAAGTTTTTCCATCTGATACTTGAGAAAGATGTTAATCTGAAATCTATTAAGTGGCTTTTGAAAAAACTTACAGTATACGAAATTGCGAATATAAAGCAATTTCTTAATTTCTTTCAAGACAAACAAAAGGAAAACGTTATTTACGACAATATGTGCAAATTATATCACTGTCTATTACTTGATGTGAATGAGGATGGGTTATCAAAACCGTCAGTTCTTTTGCTTACCCTTATAAGAGATAATTATAAATTAAAAAATAACAACTTGTTCACTGTCACTATCTTGAAAGGTTTGAGAATGAATTGCGACGACATTTTTTCTACATCTCTAATGACTGATTATAAGGAGCAAAGTTTAACCATTTTAAGTCATTGGGCAGTGACAGACACTAAGATGTTTATGGATGAGGTCATTTTAAAACTTTCTGCCGATGACAGCATTAAATTACTCAATGATTTGTTGAATTGGAAAGGCGATGAGATGGTATTGACTATGGGTCAATTTGATAGGCTTGCTACAGAAGTGGATGAATTCAATTTACCACTTATTCAATTGCTTTTGCGGGTGATTTGCTCCAAGGAATTGTACAGTTTACCCAACGAGGAAGCAAATAGCAAGTTAAAGAATTTGATTGAATTATTTATCGAAAACTTGCATTTTGAATTTACTAATTGCAATTCTTATTTTGGAGAATTATTCAACTACATGGTTTGGGATCACAAAATTTGTATTTTGAGGATACTTGAGCATAAAGTTCTTTTGAAGACTGAAATTAGCAAAGGAAATAAACCAATGGTGAGACTTTCTGTTGCAGATAAAGATATGGACTTGTTGCCTGTGTTAAACGATTATTTCAAGAAATTTTCCACCTCATCTACCAAAGTTGTTGAATCAAGCTCGAAGCTTTTCGAGAATCTCCAGTCTTATCTCAAGAACTTGGTGGAAATAACCAAACTTGAAGATTTCAAAGTGGACATGGTCGAAGAAACTCATCCAGATACTAATGTCATTGCAAATTCTGTATCCATTTTTTTGAGAATATTAATTATTCATAAGTCAACATTAACCAAGAGAATTGTCAACCAGGATGGAGATAGGTTCTTCTTCATTCGCAACTTGATTGATCTTCTCAAGTCTCCATTTCTTGAGAATGGAATGGAAAAGCTTCGTATTTTGTTGTACGATTTATTACTATTGTTCAAGACGTCAATCACAGAAATTTTATCCCAAAACTCCGACCTCGAGATCACAGAAGCCACTTCTCCGGAATTCAATGGCAATACTATCGAAGAGACTCCAAAGGTGGATCAGGCGAATGATGCAGACTGGAACGTAACACCTGGTGCAGTGGCCGTGACCCCGGCTGCTGCTACCCCTGCTGCTGCAACCCCTGCTGCGATTGCAACTCCTATTGTCAACCAAGGAACTCCTGGCACAACGAACACACCTGGGGTGAATGTCACACCTAACATTTCCTTGCCATCTACAAATACCAGTCTAAATTTTTCCAACTTGTTTTCGCTTCCCGAGCCGAGTCAGGACAACCCGTTCAAGGAATTTCTTAAACACAAGGTGCAAAGTGTGTTGACTCTAGACGAGTACGAACTCCAGCGGTCTGGAGATATCCATGTGGCCAATGAATCTAATTTGGCCTTAATGCCAATCCTGCAAGAGACCACCGGATTATCGAATGCATTTGGAATGCTTGGAGAAAATTGCAATTCGCAGGCTGCAAAGCTGTCGGTTTATTATCCCTACAGACTTCGAAGCTTCGAAATACTTGAAGACTCTTCTCCTGCCCTCAACGATTCTTGCATTAATTTACAACTATTTGATGCATATATCACGCGGGAAAACCCTCCATGAACCCAAATCTTCCGGCCAGACAATAGGATAGGAATTCATGCATAACGAATAAAGATCTCGAATTTCTTTGGTGTTCTCTCCGTTTGTCACATGAATAACAACTAATGCATATATTGAGTAGACGATCTAACGTGTAAATATCTTATCTGTGGGAAGCGGTTTGCAGGTTTGCGATCTATATGTTGGACCTATACAGCAATACGCTGGTAGCTCTATCAGATTATCTTAGTCAAAATTCCCGATGTGGTCAATTCGCGGCCAGTCTCTACCCATGAAGCTTTGACGGTCAGGCGCTGGGCTTGTTTTGTACTGAATTATTCGTTGTAGCCAAACCCTATCTGTACACCCTGGATGTTTCAAGTTATTCGCTGTCGCCGGGCTCGCAACCTTCTGTGACACTGGGGCCAGAGTTTTAGTGAGGCACATGACTATTCTCGTGACTTATTTGCACTAGGTATTTGGACACAACCACCACGGTCTTCTCTTTACTCCGCATGTCTGGCACCGAAAACGACGAAAGGGACCAGTATCGGGAGCAAACGGAGCAGCTCTTAAGCTCCGCCGCTCCGGTCAATGAAAAAGACTCGTTTTCCGGGCCCTTTCGTACTCCCACTCACAACCACAGACACTCGTTTCATGTCTCTTCAGACCAAGTAACTGACAAAACAGCAGAAGAGCTCGCCTATATCACAGGTTGGCAAGTTCCAGCCTCCAATGCTCCCTTTGCTGCTGATCCGGACGGTCAAACTGGTCTTCAACGTCCTGGCGATATCCGCAATCTCGCCAGCGCCAACTTCCTGACAGACTCGTTGGGAGATAGCGGAAATGGCAATTTCACGCCGTTGACACCTACTTACGGTTCAGGAAATACCTACAGTCCAGTCGGAAATACTCGGAGATTTTCAGGCACCAACCGTCCACGTCCAAAGTCTGCCATATTCATGATGGACTCCAACAACGCCATTTCAGAAGATGGTAGTCCAATTCAATCCCCAATAAGTAACACCCCTCGTTCCAGAAATTCCATGCATTTTGGAACCAGAAACTCGTATATTCCATCGACTACGCTTCCTCCTACTGGTCCCATATCAATTCCTCCTCGCTCTTCATCCCCCACGCGTTCTTCGTCACCATCTAGACAGAACAAGCATTATCGGTCTAAGTCACCGGTTCGTCGTCAGTCGTCACCATCAAAAAACTATCTGCCTTTCAATTTTCAGCCCCAAGAAATGATGCTTCAATCCAATGGCTCCAATCAGTCGCTTCTGCTTAAGCCAGCACATAGAAAAGGTCACAAGTATAAACACTCTTCGGTGTCGATGAACTTGTTTCAGGAACCCCCACCAGCATTGGCAGCGGACAATCAATTGTTGGCGATTCCCAGTCTGTATCCAATCCCCAATCTCAGAGAATCTCTAGCTTCGGTCTCTCCAACCCAGAAGTTCAAGCTCGGCTGGTCCGCTATACATCTTACCCTTTCCATGGTCGTTTTCATGATTGGGTTCAAGTACAAGCTTTCTGCATTATCCACGTTTGCACACCTTATATTCTACGATGCAATCGGATCGTTAGTTATTGTGTTTGTCGATGTAATGTCCAATTTTGAAGTTTGGAATAATTCATCTATAGCCTATCCTTTTGGCTTGGGACGTCTCGAAGTGTTGGTGGGTTTTGCCTTGAGTGCATCTTTGGTGATGGTCGGATTTGACTTGGTAAGTCATTTCGTAGAGGAGTTTATTATTGGACTTGTCGTTGAAAAACTGGCAGCAGAGCATAATGAACAGCATAACTCACATCATGTCCATGGCCATGGAAGCGGGAATGCCAATTGGTTTGTATACGAGTTTGTGTTGGTGGTTGCAATGGCAGTCACTTTGATTACCTCCAACTTTATACTAGCTGATGATAAAATTAGTGAGATGATATCTACTTCAGATGAGAAAAGGCCCACAAATGATAAGTTCAGTGAAAAAGGTGGGATTTTAAGTGGTGGCATTAAACGCAATCATAAAAATCAAGAGGTGATGAACAATTTACGCAAGTATGTTGATGTTTGGACAAACAACCCAACTCATTTTTTGACCTTGAGTTATGCCATCTTTTTGGTCATCTTACCGGTGATTCCTCTGAGTTTTCATTCCGAGTCTGTTGACTTGAACGAAATGGCTGCCCTCATAGTGGCGCTTCTCTTGTGTTACACAGGATGGAGGTTGGTGAAATCACTTGGGGGAATTTTGCTTTGTTCATATCCTCACTCGGATTATGACTACGTGCGTCTCAAGCACGACATCGTGGATAATATTCATTCGCTTGATTTTTACAAGCAATCATACAACATTGAAAAGTTTTTCATCACCAAGTTCAACTATCAGCTATTTGTTGTGGGAATTCAAATCACCATGAAAGGTGCTTCCAGCGATGATGAATATCGACTCCGGTTCGAGATTGCACGGATTATCCGTAGAGAGATTGAAAAGATCGGATCCAGCAGAAACACCAAGATCGAAAACACCATCGATATAAATAGATTCTAGCACACCCTTAAATATATCATATTAGCGACTCGTACTCACAACAATAGGGACCCTGCGACTATATGGGCTTCGTAAAGGAGCATCACATCAAAATCACCGTCTGCTTTACCACTTGAACCACCAATAAGCAACCTTTAACTATACACATGCAGCCATTGACACAATTTTAATCGAACCCCTTGTACCACGAATTCCAGCACCTATTTCGGCCTGGCCATGCTACCAATTACCCTCGATGTCAATCTATACTCGCGGCCCGATTAGGAAAGGATGAGTCAAGCGCGGTACAAAATCTTTTCCATCATAAATACCGCTCCAACTCTTCCAATAGAAATACCCATGTTGAAATCAGCGTTACGGACCTATAAGCCGCGGGCGGTCCGCAGCTCATGCCAGCCATCCAGTCTCTTTTCCACTACCGCCTTCCAGCTCCAAAAATCGCCTCGTTCTGCCGATGCCAGCGACGACACTCACTCTGGAAAGTTCATCAACACCATCAGCAAGCCATACACCGTGACCACCTACGCCAAGCCCAACTTGGTATTGACCCACGGCAAGGGGTCGTATCTCTACGATTTAGAGAACCGCCAATACGTGGACTTCACCGCGGGCATTGCTGTGACGGCGTTGGGCCACGCCAATGAGGCAGTGGCCGATATCATTTCCGAACAGGCCTCCACTCTTCTCCATGTGTCCAACTTGTACTACAACTTGCCGGCAGGCGAGTTGGCCAACAAGTTGGTGACGGCCACCCAGCAGAGTGGGGGCATGAAGGAGGCCCAGCGGGTGTTCATCTGCAATTCGGGAACCGAGGCCAATGAAGCGGCGCTCAAGTTTGCCCGTAAGTACGGAAAGACCATCAGCGACGAAAAGTACGAGATCATCACCTTCGAGAACTCGTTCCACGGCCGTACAATGGGCTCGTTGTCGGTGACGCCCAACCCCAAGTACCAGAAGCCGTTTTCGCCGTTAATTCCCGGGGTCCATGTGGCCCAGGCCGGCGACCTTGGCAGTGTGGAAAAGCTCATCAGCACCGACAGAACATGTGCGGTGATCATTGAGCCCATCCAGGGAGAGGGTGGTGTCAGTGTGATCGATGAGGAGTTCTTGAAGGGATTAAGACTCCTCTGTGACAAGCACGACGTTATCTTGATCTACGACGAGATCCAGTGTGGATTGGGCCGCACGGGTAAGTTCTGGGCCCACTCCCACTACCAGTCGGAGGCTGCAAGCCCCGACATCTTGACCACGGCCAAGGCTCTAGGAAACGGGTTTCCCATCGGAGCCACCATCATCTCAGAAAAGGTGGAGCGGGCGTTGGCCGTGGGAGACCACGGAACCACCTACGGAGGCAACCCGTTGGGGTCCAAGATCGGATGCTACGTGGTGGACCAGGTGTCTGATCCCGAGTTTCTCGAGGCGGTGGACGCCAAGTCCGAGCGCATCGTCAAGGGACTCACCAAGATCGCCAACCAGTACCCCCAGCATGTGGCTGAGGTCAGAGGAAAGGGGTTGCTCTTGGGGTTGCGGTTCCATGACTCCATTGCCGCGGGCGACGTGGTCAACGCGTGCCGTGAACGTGGGTTGCTTGCAGTCTCTGCCGGCATGAACGTTCTCCGTATCGTGCCTGCGTTGAACATTCCGTCCGATGCCATTGAACAGGGGTTGGCTTCTCTTTCGGAGGCTGTTGCAGCCTGTGTTGAGAAAACTGCAAAGCAGCCATGAGAAGCGAGAATCGCTTGGTGCGCTTTGCACGTTGGTGCCTGACGTTTGCACTTTGGTTCCTGACGTTTGCACATTAGTACCAGAGTGCTTGTCGCCAGCCGCTTGCAGTGCAGTTGCTGCACTTGCAGGTGCCTGTACTTCAATACTTCTTGCAGGGAGTGCATAGAGTCACCTCTTGGCCAACCATCCTGTCCAGTCCTTCAATAGCCCTGGTGCCAGTCCGAGTCACAAATCATCTCGCACTTGCACCTGTCTAAATACACCAATTTAAATCGCACGTCACGTGCGCGGTTTCTGACCAGCCGAATAAAAACCCCATGATCCTCTGTAGTCCATCTCTTGGATCCGTGCCCGTTACCAGCAGCATCTCCCTCCCTGGACCTGATATTGAGCTCAGGTCCGTCGCCACATCGACCTGCTGCTTTCTCTCACGAAATGACGGTGTCCTTCTCCATCCCCACGGCGGATTTGGACTACTGTTTGGAACAACTTCTTGAACATAAACCTCCACGCCTTCTTCCTCCTCAAACCATTCAGCAACTATGCCACACACTCAAGACACAGCTTCTAAACGTCCCCAACATCATGCCCCTTCAATCTCCCATTTCTGTGGTGGGAGACATACACGGCCAGTACCATGATCTCCTCGAGATATTTCAAATAGGAGGCTCTCCACCCACCACCAACTACTTGTTTCTAGGAGACTATGTGGACAGGGGCTACTATTCGGTAGAAACCATATCCCTCCTAATCACCCTCAAATTAAGGTATCCCGAGAGAATATTCTTGATTCGCGGGAACCACGAATCTCGAACCATCACCACAAATTACGGCTTCTACTCAGAAATCCTCAACAAATACAATGGGCTGGCCGACGTATGGACTTGTATAACCGATTTGTTCGATTATTTGCCCTTGGGCGCTACGATAGACGGCAGAATATTCGCTGCCCATGGAGGTCTACTGCCAAGCTGTCAGCAATTGGACCAAATCCGTGCAGTCGATAGATTTAAAGAAATTCCCCACGACGGGATCATGGCAGATTTGGTTTGGTCCGACCCCGACACTGAAATCATGGATTTCAAACTTTCTCCGAGAGGTGCTGGTTACTTGTTTGGAGTGGACGTTATCAATAAGTTCTGCCACGACAATGACTTGGTGCAAATGGTCCGTGCTCACCAGCTCTGTAACGAGGGTTACACTAGTTATTGGAATGGGAAGTGCTTGACTGTGTGGTCCGCACCCAACTACTGTTACCGATGCGGAAACAAGGCCAGTATTCTTGAAATTTTACATTCCAACTACGAATCTTTGTCCAACAAGTCAAATTCAGAGTCCGTGGATCATGATAATGATATCTCTTACTCTGAGAGTGTTTTGGATACCGGTCGTGGTCGTGGACAGGGTGTTTTGCCTGGTCAATTCTTTAATATCTTCGAGGCATCCCCTGAAAACGACGAAGACACAATCAGTGGAAAGAGTGTCAATGGTATCAATACAGATATTGCATACACAGGAACAGATTTCTTTGCATCATATTTTCAGGAGCGGCCACGTCGCCAGCATATTGAGTACTTTCTTTGATATGGTTGGCCCAATAGGTTACCAAGCATTACAATCCGCTACAGCTTATGCTTTTACCTGCCAGAATCTTTGCATGCCTTCGCTTCTTGTATTACTACCTGTTTCTTCATTTCATGCACGATTACAAACTTATTAATAACGGTAAGGCATAAACTTTTTATCACAATAGAGTTGACAGTTATGTAATTTTTCTCTAGAGTCATATTAGAATAACTACTATGGTGTAGCTGTGATGAGTAAATTAATAATAGAATTATGAAATCCATATCTAGATGTTTTTGCTGTTGGTTGTAGATGTGCTATTAACAGGGAGACTTGTTAACTAATTGATTGAGGGGATATTTTACCAGATTTATGCTGAGATTGAAACTTAACTTTTACATCCCAATACTCAGTATCTGGCTGGTTTCCATTTATGAATGACTTGAGATCTCAACTGATTATTGATAATAATTCAAAAAAAAGGGCATCATAGTCCATTTTCCTATTGAAACTGCTTAACCGTAATACAACTCGAAGTTGAACCCATCATGGACCTCGTAGTCGTCCAAAGTGATGTGGTCCTTGTAGACAGTGTAACCCTTCTTCAACAAGAGTTTCTCGGCCGAGGTTCCTAACTGCGCTGCGAGCATCAATTTCAAGTCGCCAATGGTGTCCGATTCGAGACACTTAACCCGGA
Source organism: Suhomyces yuchorum (assembly GCA_030571845.1). NCBI lineage: Eukaryota > Fungi > Ascomycota > Pichiomycetes > Serinales > Debaryomycetaceae > Suhomyces > Suhomyces yuchorum. The sequence goes on along the minus strand of JAJLYW010000007.1, from coordinate 486,094 downwards.
CCTTCTTGCCTAGTCTGTCATTAACCTGTACTTCTATCATGCTATAGTGGGATGGTCTTTAGTGAATATCGGCATCATGTGATCATTTTCTCTGGTCACGTGTCTAATTTCTGGTACTGTGTGCAGATGGTGTGCATGTAGGTCGGTGATTGGTTTGTGTGGTGCACGACTCGGGTTTAGTACATGGTTGGGGCCGACGAAGTGCCAATTGACCTGCCAACGGTCCCCGATTTAGCCGTTGTTAGCTGTACTAGCACTACCAGCAGCTGGTACTAGGGCGGTGCAATTTTGTAGCCCGGATCGCACGTGAGATTCCTGGTCTGAAGACCCCGGAGGAGTGCTGGAAAATTGGAAAAGACGTAGCAAAAACATCATTGGAGCGTCAATGGTGTTTCGGTTTTCACGGGTGCTCTAATTCGTGTCTCCGATGAGCTCCCAGCCTCCTACGCTACCTTACAGGTTCTTCTTGGCTGTCCATACGTATTTCCATCACGGAACTTACTTTCTGGTAGGCGCACGAGATATCGTCTGTTCTACTGCTGCATGCTGCACATGTACTCCACCGCGCATGTCCTTCTTCTGATTACATTCCTATACCGTTTAGTATCACTAAAAGCTACTGGGACCCATTCCTATCAATTCGTGCTCTGCCTTTGTCTGTGTCTATAGTGCTCCCGAACCCTGCAACCTCCAGTCTCACCAGGTTCAATCGCATAATTGTTGGAAAAAACCTCACGACTCTCACAACCACTCCTTCCATCTCATAAAGGCACCATGACGGCCCCAACCACTCCCAAAGAGGGTGCCGTACCAGCCAGTCCAATGCAGGCACACAACGTGCCCTCACATCTCCATCAATCCAGAAGACCTTCGTTGTTACGAAATCCGTCAGGGGGCTCCATTAAACGCTTGCCCTCCGGCGTATCCTCCAATCCTTCCAGCAACCATACTTCGCCCGGGTCTTCCACCACTGCCACGTCCTCGTCGACTTTGAACTCGTCCAACGGTCGGTCCCGATCCAGATCCTTAATCCAGACCCTCACCCATAACCTCCAGCATCACAACAACTCACAGTATCTTGCGCAGGAAAAGGCGTACTTGAGAAAGTTGAAAAACCAGTTGGTTGACGACTACTACACCAAAGGTATCACCGATGCCGATGCCAACCAGATTGATTCCAACGACCACGAAGACGATGAGGACGACTTGGCAATGAGCTCCAATGTCGGCAACACAGACTTATTGGCGGATATTGATGACGACAAGTATCAGATTGATTTCAGTCTTGCATTCTCCATGATGAAAAATGGCTCAGGTGAAAACAAGGGTTCACGGAACTCGCTCAAGAACATCACACAGTTGTCGAAGAACGAAACCGATGATCCAGCAGTCATCGAACGCTTGGAATGGCAATCGATGTTGACCTCGGTCTTAACGGGTGATGTTGTTCGTTCAGAAAAGACCAAGATCATTAATAATAACAACGCAGAAAATGGTCAGGAGTCCTTTCTTCATGCGACCTACAAAGAGAACCTCTGGTTTGGAATTCGTGCTAAGATTTTCAACCGTACCGAAGAAGATCAAAGAAGAATAATATCGTACAGAAGAACTCTCGTTGATCAGGTGATTGAGGATATAATGAAGTTTGAGGTTGATTACGATAATCAAAGCGGAAACAGCCCTCGTAAACAAGTTGAGGCCATCCTTGACCGCTACGAAAGAGTTTGTGCATTATGGAGAACACTCGAAGAGATGAAAAATGATAAACCTGTTTTCAGAAGCAAAGAATTTGAGAATAGACTTGATGCTCTTAATGCCTGGTTCTCAATTACTGGAGCCATTGAAAATGAAACCAACACTTTGAAGTCATGGATTGGAAATGATGAAATGGATATCACAAAAAGCTCTGGCGATGCTTCCAACCTGTCTTCCAGTTCTTCTACACCCCCTTCATCCTCGACTCCTTCTACTTCCAAGGTTAAGAAATTGTTTGATGAAGATAATAAGTCCTTAGCTGAGAAATTAATGAAAGAAAAGGGAGTCCATGACATTTTCAGAAAACGTATTTTTATGCCTATCGCTCCGTGGATGGTTAAGTCAAAAGCAACCTACATCCGTTTGGAACAAATGTTCGAAACTATGAAACTTCCTGATTACATTCACGATTTAATTCAGATTTGTCTTGTACCAATGAAATTGATCAAGGAAATCATTAACGTTCGTCTTGAATATGCTATGAAATTGCAAAATCCAACTTTGATGATGATTGATCAAATGATTGATGATTTCAAGACTTATATAACCATTGCATTAGAAGTGAAGCTCGGTATTCAAGAATATTCGAAACCTGATGAAAGAAGAACCTGGATATTAGGTGATTTGTTCGAACATGAGATTCAAGAATTCGATCAAGTAGTTGTCAGATGTGTCAAGTATTTCTTGGTTCTATTGAACAAGAAGTTATTGGACAGTTCTCGTTCACCCACGAATTTCAGAACATTTAAGGAACCAGAAGAACTTGAAGAGGCATGGAAAGATTTGAAGTGGTTGGGTAATTTCATTGAAGGTGGTAGTGTTGTGGTTTCTGAGCAAATTACACTTTTGGCTTCCAGATTAATTCAAAGATTACTTGCATATTTTAATAATCAAATCAAACACCCCCAAATTCAATCTTCGAGCTCTTCGGATTTAATAAGATGGTACTCATCAACTACTGAAAATTTTGGACAGTTGAGAAGAAAATTGGCTCGTTTCACTGGAGAGATTTCTAGAGACTTCACAAATTCTTTGGTGTTTGATTTGAGCATTTCAAACAACAAATGGAAACAATTATTGGATATATTCAAATCTGCTCAATATTTCTTAGTTTATACGGGTACTGTTGAAAATCAAGGAACTTACTTTTTTGCCAGTCCTGAGTTACTTGGTCATGAACAAGAAATTGTGAAAATTTTAAATGGATCCTATATAGGACAGGATCCAAATGAGGCTAATTCAAAATTTAACGGATTATTGAAACTCATCAATGCGGCAGATTTGATGGAAGAAGCCAATACAAATCCACAAGATGCCAGTTATTTTTCATACATTTTGGCATTATGTCCACCTAAACCAATTGTTTGGGAAGGACATGTTGTCACGATTAACATGGATCAAATCCCTATTTCCGATGTCAAAACTGGACAGATGCTTCTTATAACAAAATTACCATTCTACAGTTTACATATTGTTAGAGAGAAATTTTTGAACCTCGTTGGTAGCATAATTATGTCAGGTGGAATCTTCAAGCCTGTTGAACAAAGGTGCTCCTTATCAAAGGTTCATATCGAACTCACCAAGATCAACAGGAACTTTTTCAAAATGTCGTTGGCAGTGTTCGATTCTGTCAAGATAGCTAGAGAGAAATGTAAAGAGTTGGCCCCCGATGGTGGTTATCAAGGATTAATTAATAGTTTGTTTGTTTACGCAAGAGACTTCGGGAAAAATAGCATTAAAAATCTTGATTCATCCAGAACATCTACACTTATCATGAAAATGATCCAATTATCTATCGAGTGGGTAAGTTTCATTTGTGATGATTGTATTCCAACTGATAGAAAAACATTTAGATGGTGTGTGTTGGCTTTGGAATTTGCAATGGATATGACAAGGGGTTTCAATGTTCTTGTTTTGAGTGATGAGCAGTATTACAAATTGAAATTAAAGGTGGCTAGATGTATGTCACTCCTTATTTCTCATTTCGATATTATGGGTGCAAGATCAAGTGAAGCTGAAAGAAACAAATTGTTAAAATGGACTTCTCAAAGACATAAGATTGAAAACTCTGCAGATGACGAGTATATTCTTAAGGTATATCGTGAAGACACCATGAAGCAAATTGCTGAGATCGAGGAATATAGAAGAGAACTTCAAGAAGAGTTACAATCTGTGGGTAGAGTTTTGGATATCAGTGATCTGGAATACCAATTTGTTACATTGTTAGCATCCTCATTCTCGTCTGTTTCAATCAGATGGCAAAAGGGAAGATTCATTGGAGGCGGTACATTTGGCCATGTCTTTGCGGCAGTCAATTTGGACACAGGTGGAGTTATGGCTGTTAAAGAAATCCGCTTCCACGATAGTCAATCTATTAAAAACATTGTTCCATCGATCAAAGACGAAATGACTGTCTTGGAGATGCTAAATCATCCTAACATTGTGCAATACTTCGGTGTTGAAGTCCACCGTGACAAGGTGTATATTTTCATGGAGTTCTGTGAGGGTGGATCTCTCTCAGGATTGTTAACTCATGGAAGAATAGAGGATGAAATGGTTATTCAGGTATACACTTTACAGATGGTTGAAGGTCTTGCATACTTGCATCAATCCGGTGTGGTCCATCGGGATATCAAGCCTGAAAACATTTTGCTCGATCATAATGGTGTCATCAAGTTTGTTGATTTCGGTGCCGCTAAAGTTATAGCTACTAGCGGAAGAACAAGGGCGGCCGGCTCAGGCTCTGTGACTTCAACAAAGCCAAGTGGATCCACAAGAAACAATTTGAATTCCATGACTGGTACACCTATGTACATGTCGCCGGAAGTGATTACAGGAACTTCGACAGATCGTTCCGGAGTAGTTGACATCTGGTCATTGGGATGCTGTGTTCTAGAAATGGCCACCGGTCGCAGACCATGGGCCAATTTAGATAATGAATGGGCAATCATGTACCACATTGCAGCTGGTCACAAGCCACAATTACCATCCCCAGATCAATTAAGTGATGCAGGAAGAAAGTTCTTATCCAGATGTTTGGAACACGATCCGAAAAAGAGACCCAGTGCCGCAGAATTGCTTAATGACCCATGGTTGGTCACCATCAGGCAAGTCGCTTTCGGGTCTTCGGAGGGTGGAAGTACTCCATCATCTGAAGTTGGCTCCGATACTTAATTTGAAATAGCGCATTTTTGAGTACTGGAGGGTTTGAGTTGTTGAGTTGGTGAATGCTCAAGAGGTTCCGGTAACCATCTTGTGGTGATATGACACCTACTTAACTACAGTTAGTACGTAGCAACCATCATGTGTTTGTTGGAATACATTTACTGCTGAGGTATATATACAGGTGTAGGATAGGATGCATATCCAAATATGAATCGGTAGATCTTCTCATCTAGAGCGTGATGTGAGCAAGATTATTATATGGAACTGGAAATGTTATTATCGAAATAGTTCTTGACTTCGTCGACTACGTCACCCTTGATGTTGAGGTATCCAATATTCTTGTTCACGGAGATTTTGAGGTTAGGGTTCAAGCTTAACAAATCTTGCTTGAGTTGTGAAACGTCACCTTGGATTCTCTTGATTTCGGTGGTAATCTTGGTATTTTGGATCTTCAAGTAGACTGGCCAGTGCTTGAACTTGGTCTTGCTAATAGAGTAGTTTTGAACACCAAAGCCGTTGTTGGGCAAGTTCTTGTAAGTGATGGACTCAAGAGAGGGGATTTGGTATGGCGATATCACGGGCTTTGGAAGGGGAACCCTGACCGCCTTGAGCGAGATGGTGGAAGGTCTCATGGTGTTAGTTGGATTGGTTTCTGCATCGATAATTTTTCACTTGAATGGTGAGTGTGTGTCACGTGATGTGATTTTCTATTTTGATGGATGCATCCACTTTCTTCGAATAATCACTCTGAACTGGCACTGACAGGTCTTTTGTTAGGAAACTTGAGAGGATACATTTCCTTCTTTTCTAGTTAGCTAGAGTAATTAAAACTTTTTTTTCAAATTTTCTGAAGAATAACCATGAACTGAAAAAGTGGAATAGATTTTTAACTTCTGAAGATTACCTTCAAGCTAACCCCTAACCCCAGCAATTAAGCAGCTCTACAGCAAATCCCTCTTCACATCTTTCTCTGAATATTTTACATTTAATTTCTATGGTTCATAATTTAAGTCTATTATTAATCCGTTACATAATCTACCCTAGTACATCTCAACCTTCACTCTTGGACTCAGAGGAATAGGATTTTTGTCAGCTGTGGCAGTCTTAAAAACCTTATGCTCCTTCATGTGTTTCGTGAAGTTGGGTTTCTTATCAAACTCCTCGCCACATACCTCACATTTAAAAATCTTGTAGTGAGTCCGCATATGCTTCGTCAAGTTGGAACTCTCTCTAAAACGCTTGCCACACCCAGGCCACTTGCACTGCAATGGCTTCTCACCGCTGTGAACTCTTTTGTGGATAGAGAGTGAGGAACTGGTTGCGAAATTCTTGCCACATATGGAACAAGAAAACGGCTTTTCCCCCGAATGAGTCCGTAAATGTTGCTTGAGGATGGATTCAACAGCAAAGCATGCTCCACACACTTCACATTTGCAAGGCTTGTAATTCGTGTGTATGTGAATATGTCTGAACAATTTTTGACGCTGAGTAAAGGTCCTTCCGTTATGTCTGTCACATCCAATCCAATTGCAATGATATATATGCTTTCCAGAGCCTATATGATCTTCAATCAAATGGTTTTGTAAATCACCATCAGATACATGTACTTTATTGCAAGGTATTGGTTTTCCATCAGAATCGGTCCCAACATCCCACTTACAAACATGAAATCCATTTTCATTAACCAGTGACTCTGCAGTTGATTTTTTCTTTGGTAAAATCTTCAAAGAGGTTATGTTAATTTTATTCTCAATGGGTTCAGCACTTTTCACTTCGGGTATTGCAGAACTACCTAACGAGGAAGTTGACTCAGTAACTTCACTAAGTCTTGGAGATGGAATGGTTGAGCTTGGAGTGAGCAACAAATTGGCCTGACTATTGAGAGTTGGTAAAAACTCCTTTGGTCTAGAATCCATTTGTGCATCCATAACTTGTCCGTTTTGATCTTTATGCACATTCAAATGATCGATTAAAGCCACCAAATTATCATCCTTATGATTGCAATCATTCCATTCACAGAAATAAGTAGTGTCCCTTGGGTTGACCGAAGTGGGCTGTGGGTTATACGTTTGGCTGATGTGCAGATCAATCAAGTGTTTCAATAATGTATCATCTGTTACCTTGCTGTAACAATTATGCCACTGGCAAGGATAGATTGTCCTTGGTGATAAAGCAGAAGGTTCGGTTGATGACTCTGGGAGCACCCCTCTTTCTGCAGATGATGAAAACTTGTTCATCAAATCAAACTGAGGTCTCATAGGAACTGATATAAGAGGATTACCCTTATATGTTGAAATGTTATCTCCTTTTTGATTAGTCAAATTTGAGTCCAAAGATTGATTGGCTTCAGAAGAGGTAGCTCCAGTAGGGGCATTGATATCATTGATTCCCAAAGAGTTATTCATCATTTGATCAAAAGTATTAAACTGAACATAGAAATCGAAGTCCATCATCAAGTCGTCTGGATTCAAATTGTTTCCATCATTATTGGGAATCGTGGTATGAAAACAAGATTGTCTGATATGATTGTGTATATTCTTCTGTTTGTTTTCATTGGCAAGATCCTCCTCCTTCATTGATGGAAGATGCTGCAGCGTCGTGAAATCTTCTTGAATGGGGGGATGGCAGTCATGGGGAAAATGAATTTCAAAGTCCTTTTTAGAATCCAATTTCCTTTTCTTTTTGACCTCATTTGATTGCAGTTTATTAAACGTGATATTTTGGGATTCATTTGAGTTGACCCCTGGTAGCTGAGTCAAATTCTGATGCACATTGGTGATAAGGTTTTCAAAGATAGGTCGTTTTGATATTTGAGGTTCACAGAAGTCTTGATGCTTGATAGAGCAATGGGACGTATCTGCATTGTTGCAACAATCAGACAGGTCCTTGGAAACATCCGACTCCCCTGAATGATAGTAATAATGATCATGGTCTGAAGTTTGCAAGCAAGATTCATTATCGCAACACCTTAAATCGCGGACATCACCCTCATCACCTCTCTGGTGAATCTCCTCACAACGAGAGTTAGTGCAACAATTTTCATCAACCCCTAGATACGAGCCGTCCTCATGGCAAGTAAACTCGCAGTCGCTGGGGCATGTATGCTTCTTTGCATCGTCACAATTCAAGAAAAAACAATCGTCCAACTCGTCACAGAAGATGTCTTTGCAGTAAGCCAATTCCTCGAATTCCTTGCATCCATCGTACTTGCTTTGCTGCCCAATAGCCAAGTTTTGCAGATTTTCGCTCTGAGCTATCTGGTCGTGGTCATGATTATGGATGTGTCCGTGGATGTGGGTGTGGTCTTTGTGCTTGTGAATGTGACCATGTAGATACCCGTGGGTCAAGATCTTGCTTGACAACGCTTCCACAGAAGAAGGTTTGGTGGTGGCCTTCAGCTTGCCTGTATCCATTTCAGGAGACATATTGCTTGCAGGAATGAATACACCTTTGGAAATCCCTGAATCAATTTCTTGGTCAAGTGAACTTCTTGAAAACTCCATGAACAGGAAAAGAAAGGTATATAAAACAGTAAAATGACTCGGCTTAATAGGCCTAAGTCAGATGTTGGAACAGCGGCTTTGTGTTCGTTGTGATGATCCTTGCCCTTGAGTAAGTTTCCCGTCCGATTTAAGTAAGACCCTGGGAGAAACAGGGAGGTCAAGTGAACAGGATTTTACAGGCCAAAGTGCCTGGCAATTGATCTGTGTGAGATGGAGTGTTTGCAGGTGACCCTCGGTGTGGTCTTTTTAGTATCCTCGCTAAATAGGCTGAAATGGATGACAACGGGCCCGGTCGTGGTTGCAACTACCTTGGTAGTTATTTGTTAATGATGGGGCGCCAGAATATGCTCACGTGACGTTGGGTGATAACGGTTTTCACGTGACGAGAGGGCTTGTGGGTCTCAGGTGTCAAATGTGAGGAAGGTCACATGACACATATTGTAGTTCTTGTGACCTAGTCGCTAGCTGCTGCTGAGCCTGAACAAGGTGGCTAAGTGATGCGGCGTAGGCATTGCTTCACAAGAGGCTTTTTTCATTTAGCAATCAAACAGCAGGTCTCATTGCTAATGATAGGGTGGTTTATTTGGGAAAAGTGCAAAAAATTGCAATTATTACACATTTCTTGCTGCGACAGCAGAAAGCTTAGAAAGCACCTCTCTGCCATGATATTTGGAGCAGGGCATTTTCCCAGAACATCCGATTCTTGGATGTTCAGAAGGATGCAACGGGAACTAAAATCTGCACCCATACTCCAAGGAACTTTGGGCAGATCACGTGATCCGGGGACGAGGCGAACCCCCACCCCACGGCGGCAGAGCCGCAATTACAGGCATCCTGCAGAAAAAAGCTGTCTAGAAAACGCATGAACCCAACGCTGGTGAGGCCACAACCTCAGCAGGGACAACAGGAATTCCCACATTTCAGGCAGAAACCTCAGGAAACACACCCAGCAGCCACAATTCACCATCCAGCACGATTCAGTGGTGGCCCCTGAGCTCCGGAGCTCGCGGGTCAACCTATTGCCCTGGACCAGACCTCTTCCCGTTCGGGCTAAATGTAAACAGTTCATGCGTGGTTTAAAAATAATCCCAGATCCACCCGAAATAAGACAGGGCGTGTAGTGAATACAAGTTACCCAGGCATTGGTTGTCCCCCATTCTATCATATCCGCTGGACGTACCAAACAGACCAGGACCGGCCAGCAATACACGCGATGCTTTTTCCTTTCCTGGGACTACAGCCGCCACGCTTTGCTTGCATCTGCCGTGCAGAATGATGGGATTCTCGCCTGGCGTCGACCCATCAGATTGGCAGGCTAAGGTCGCTTGGCACGAATGGGGAAGTGAACACAAGGATCTGGTCCGCTTGGAGTAATCAACACAGCAATGCTTCAAGGTTACGATCGAGGGAGCGCGGCGTCTTTACCAGAATAGTCATGGCACTTTAGTTGTAGTGATGGGGTTTGGGCCCTTAGCTTCCCAATCGGGAATGGTAATGCACATTACATCTCAGCGACGTAAACAAAGACATTCGATGCAAGTGGCCACCACATAACTAGCGCTAATTTTCTGCATTTGCTCAACGTCCACTTCCACATACTGCTGCCCACATGCATGGTGAAACTCTAATCACATTCGAAGGTAAGGATGGGGCCACGCCCGTTCCACTACAGTTTCAGTCACCGATAAGGCCCATCGTAAGGATGATCGCCACGGCTGGATTGAAGTCTATTCCTCCGAAGCTTGCCATGTTACTCCAACCTTCACGCCCTTTGCCACTATGCTGGCTATCCTCACCTCCCCCACCACCCTCACCTATCGTGGACCTTGTGGAGTGTGGGACTGTTGTGTAGCGCGTGCACTTTACCATCTTGTGGTTCCTGCGCCGCTTTTGCTCCGAAGTTGCAGCTGCAGCTGCAGCTGCATCTCCAAACCTTGCATAATACGAGCTTATGCACCCTCGTTGGGCTGCATGTTCCACTTGCATCCTTCTCTTCCACCTACTTCTGTTCCTATTGTAGAGTATAATAAGTCGCAAACGCCCTTCCAATGCCTTTCTGTTGTAGCTGCGACCCTCGGTGGTTATTGTTTTATTCGATTGTTCCTAACACCATCATTGATTCCTTGCTTGTGTCTAGGGTTCTATTTAATCCCCAAATCCCTTCCATTCCGTTGCCCCTCCAAGCTACTTCCTGCACCCCATCAGCACTTCGGCACTACGCTGGCCATTGCCCCATGACCATCAGCCAGATCCTATCTCGAAGAGCAAGCCATAACAGGCTTGCTTCCGATCCTCGCCTGTCCCCTCAACTTCCGGGCAAAAAGTCCCACAAACGTTCCTCCAGTTTGAGGTCCTTCATCAACCGTCTCTCCTTGCATCATGGCCCCGCAAAACAGAAAGCATCTCCCAAACCTTCATTGGCCTTCAGCGAACCTTCCACCCCCATCATCATCTCCTGCCCCATCCCCATCCCTCCAGAGTCTAAAGAAACTCCAACCATAAACCAATACTTACCCTCCACACCGGTGAGGGACCCCATATATGACTTCGAAAATGAAACCAATCACTTCGAAATCGAATCTCTCACTGCCCTGTTTCTGCAAATTGACGAAGAGCTGAACTACAGCATTTGTCCCCCATTCCACAAAGAACAGCCCGAGTCCAGACATCACAGTGTGTCAGACTCCATTTTCAATAAGGGAAGGAGCATAGACCAATACAACGACCAAGAGTTCTTGAGCCAAAGCACCACTCGCCATGAAGATCAGGTCTACAATCACACCAAGGACTTGGATAGAATCAATTTTTCAGATTTTGGCAGTGTCACCGATGCCAACATACAAACCTTCAAACCATATTCTCGCTCAAATACAAACTTGAAGTTGATTACTGCTTTAGAGAATGCAGCTAACTCAAACAGTGGAAACAAGAAGAATAGCATAATCGATCTGCTTGGTCTGCCTCTCGAATCGCCTTTAGAGTACGGCATCAAAGACGATGAGCTCTCTTTACATTCATCCATTGATAAGTTTTCTACATCAACAAAGCCACACAACCACTTCATACCTCAAATAGATCCTGATTCCACTGATTTCCCACTAGATGAATGCTCAGGACTTCATTCTGCTATCATTCCAGAAGGAAAGGAAACCGAGGTAGACAATGTTTTGGACTTCGAATTCAATTCAAAAGAAAAAGTTGTAAGGAATGAAATGAAACTTCTTGTTCGAAATCACAAGAATATCATTCATAGACAAAGAGAAGAAATAAAGCGCCTTAATATGCTTCTAGAAGAAGAAAGACAATTGAATAGAACTCTCGGTCAATTGAAAACTCCTAAAACAATCCATTCATCTACAGCAGCAGCATCATCATCATCATCTTCACCTTCATCATCATTATCATCATTAAAATCATCAACTCCCTCGAATTCGTATCCTAGACCAAAACAAAGAAGGAAATTCATACCGTTGGGAATAGACCTTGAAGAAAATTCCATGAAATCATTTCATCTCCTACCCCCAGTATGCATTCACTCAGATTCAAAAGGATCCAAACTCAAAGTCACAAACTCACTCGAAAAAACTCAAGACATTAATATTTTAATGAATCCAAACCCGATTAAACTGAACTATGATATCCATTCATTGAATGCAAAAGGTAAAAACTTGCGAAATTCGTTACCAGTTCAAATTTCAAACATAATTAGTCCTCAAAAAATTACAATGAGCAGAATTTCAACTGCTTCTAAATCCAGTTCGATATTATCTGGCTCTACGACCTACTATACCGCCTTAGAAGACTATTTGAAAACTGAATTTTCTTGGATTCCAAAGCATCATCAAAAGCAAGTAGATGAAAGTAGCGAGAGGAAATTCTCTGTGGCATCATCTTCTTCATCAATTATGAGTGTTTCTCATACTTATTGTCCAAAGACTGAAAGTGGCACTTCGAATAGTATTTCCCATTCCGTTTCCTCATACACAATCAGTTCCAATCAAACAACTCCGGAATCCGTCAATTTCCAAAACTACTCAAAACAAACTTAATTACGTTGAACCCATGTCATTCGAATCTTGCAAATCGCGATTCATAACTCAATTCATTTCTGTTTAAGTATTATTATTCCCCTTCGTATTATTTTCTAGTTCTAATCTTTCAAATTAATGCCGTCATGATTTTTGGAATTACATTGTGTCTATTGTAGAAATTCGTATATTATACAAACGGTTCTAAAACCTAGAATTACCACAGTAATCCTTTACGCGAATGTGTATTACACATCAACAGTGCAGCTTTCATCTCTTCAGATGAAACAGAGATGGACTTATCATTATTGCCACATTTAATGATAGCCACGAGTGGATATTTTTTTTTGTTTTCAATCATTTTTAGATATTTTTTTCTAGTTTTTATTTTTTAAGTCTGTAATTCTTTGATCTCGTTTTCATCCGCGACCAAACCCATAACAACTAAGTACATGTTCAAGTTGTTCAATAAGTTTTGCTTCTTGTATAAGTTAGCTAAGTCCGAATTATCGATTGCCTTTGCTCTGTTCATGACACCGAAAATCTCGTCCCTAACTTCATCCACAATAATTCTTTGATGACTCAATTTACCTCCCAATGATAAAGTAGCCAAGAATTGCCACACGTAATTCTCCCTTGACGAACCATCATCAACATCTTCTGGATGTGGTGGGAAAATTGCAGCAATTCTAGATTCGAGAGATGTAAACAATTCGTCATAACAAGAGGACCATTCCGAAAGATCGGTGGCTGAAATTGTACCCTCTCCGATAATCAACTCAGCTCTTGATAAGAGAGTAGTTAAGATTGACAATCCGATCTTGGTTGTTGACACGAAGGATACGTTGTTATGCTCAATCAAAATAACAAGTAATCCGATAATTTCATTGAACTTGAAGAATAAGGCAGCGTTCATCAACACCTTTGAGAAAGTTAACGAATATGATTCAACCAACTTCAATACTGAATCCGGAACCTTTTTGTTCTCATAAGTTGTGTAAGATCCATTTTTGATAACTGATAAATTCTCCAAATTTGCCATGACTAGAGTAACTATTGTCAAAATCTGTTCTCTATTTAAGAACTTGAACAAACGCAGCAAGATCTTCAAAGCCTTGTTATAGTTCAAACATTGAATAAATGGATTAACCTCAGCTTCATCATCACCTGATGATGATGATTGTTCCAAGACTCTCAATGATTCCCACAATCTTGTAGTGTCTACTTCAGCACTGATTCTTGATTCACTTTCGACATTCATAAGTTCAGTGATAATGTTCTCCAAAATGCTCATGATATCCTTCTTAGTATACTTGTTGCTTGGCTTAGAAGGAGCAGCGATGGATGGAGATCTACCCTTCTTGTGAGCATGAGCCTTGGCTCCAGAATCCTCATCGATTGCAGAATCTTTTTCTTCAGCTTCCTTTCTCTCGATTTCTCTCTGAGCAGCCTTACTGATAATTTCTAACTGTTGTCTTGGTTTCTTTCCACTTCCGAAAGAGATTTTACCTAAAGCACCTTCTCTGGCAAATTGGGTTAACTTAGGTCTCTCCTTAGCAACAGTTACAGCCTTTTGAACTTGTTGCTGCATTCTTTGTAATGCAACATCAGCTCTCTTGTGGCGACCACCCAATCTATGTCCACTTTGTTCCAAGTAGGCTTGAGCAATTGAATTGTGCTGTTGACTAGCTTCAAGAGGTCCATTCAAAGTTTTAGGATGAATAACCTTGTAAACTTGGGCATAGAAATCTTCATTGTAAGGGTCCTCGGTAACAATTTGAGATAATTGAAATCTGGTTACAAAGTCTTTGTCCTTCGGATTCATGATTCCAGAGTACTTCATGATTCTAGCAACCTTTTCATGTCTTCTGGCAACCTTTTCTTCCTCCTCTGGGGTAAGATCAGCGTGTTGGAATTGCTGGTGGTGGCTCAAGTTCTGGTTTTGGTTTTGGTTGTGGTGACCATAATTGTTTCCCAAATCTTGTTGCTCTTGGAATGATTCTAAAGCTTGAGGTGAAATTTGCTGATGAGTAGATTGATACTTTTCAGCTTCTTTGGAACCTAACACAGGGAATTGAGATAAATCAGCCTTCACGTGTCTTTGAGCATGTACCTGTTGGACACCTTCTTGACCTTGAACATGGTGTTGATCAGGTTGTTGAAGTTGTTGGTGCTGAACCTGAGGGACTTGCTGGATTTGTTGGGCTTGCGAGAGTTGGTCAGGAACTTGACCTTGTTGGGCTTGTTGGTGAGGAATTTGAACACCTGGGGCCGGGCCCTGGGCCTGGCCCTGCATTTGGGCATTGTGCATTTGCTGTTGGACTTGGTGGGGCAAGTGTTGAAGCGGCATCTGCTGTGGCATTGGGGCGCCAGGAAACTGTCCGTATTGACCAGGGGGAGGCATGAATCCATTGGGAGGCATCATGTACCCACCAAATTGAGGAGCTGGAATCATGCCTGGCATTCCGTAAGGTTGAGGAGGATACTGTTGGGGTTGCTGGGACTGATCGATAGCAGTGAGTTGGGCCTCAAGCTCTTCCAACGACATGATTTTCTTTTCAGGGATAGTACCTGGGGCAGGTGCTCCAGCACCTGCTTGGGCAGCGTCAGTATTCTTGGGAGCATTTCCAGTGCCCCACAAGTCATTCATGAACTCGTCGTCATTGGAGGCAGCCTGAGCGTAACTGATGTTGGACTTGGGAGCAACAGGAGCTGGTGGCTTAGGCACAGAGCCGCTGCCACTAGCACCAAAGTCGAAATCCTTTCCAATTTCGTTAGATCCACCGAAAGTTTCATCATTGAAAGCATCGTTTGCATCGGGCAATTGTTCGCCTAAACCGTCATAGGTTTCTTGAAAATCGTAGGACTCACTGGGCGCTTGACGGCGGTTACCCATAGGAGGGCCGGAAGTGTCAAAACCAAAAAACGACATAGCACAAGATGTTCGTGGGAGTCGTTGGTGTTGGATGTGGTGATAACTTGGTGACTGCCTTGTTGTGGACGAAAAAATCGTCGAGATCACGTGGCACAAAAAATTGGATCCAGCAAGCGGTGGCCGAGGGCAGCCTGAATAGGATGGAAAGGTGCTGGCGGAAGGAGGGGAAGTGACAGTGAATCCAGAGCACCAGGGAAACCTAATAAGGTAGCTGCCACAGAGCAGCCGCCCGAAACAGCAGAATTCCTCGTTACTAAACATGGCCACATCACGTGACACACGACAAGTATGGGCTGGTACCAGTGTCATGACTGAACTACTAAGGCCACGGAACTCAAGTTGATTGCCCAAATGCACACTTCAGAAGCTAGCCCTAAAAGCAGATTAAATAACATTTATTCTAGGAGGAATGTATAAATAGCCACAAGCATTAATTAGGTGCATCCTCAGTCCGGAGCATGCGTATGTACAGTCTATTGAAATGCTTGAAGTGCCGACAGAAGTTTGATCTTCATCTCGTCCCATTCACCTTCGGCGTCACTTAAGACAGTGATGGCACCACCGGCACCAATACGCCAAGTGTTATAACCTGGCTCGCTGGTACGGTCATTGGTATACTTGTAAGTTGAACGAATAATCACAGACCAATCTGCATCGTCAGTGACGGACCAATAGCCAACGACACCACTGTAGATACCTCTTCTGGGACCAGATGGTTGCTTTGCTTCGATTTCCTGAAGAAGCTGGACAGAACGCTTTTTTGGGGCACCGGTCATGGAGCCAGGAGGTAAAGAGCGGTGAAGAACATCAATTCCAGTATATCCATTGCGAAGCTGTCTGCCTTGAATGACACTGACCAATTGGAATACCGTCTTGTATTCTTCCACAGCCATGAGCTGGGTCACCTTCACGTCTTCAGCAAACTCAAACAAGTCATGGCGAATGAGGTCGACAATCATGAGGTTTTCTCCCATTTCTTTGGGGGTCTTCAAAATGGCCGTTGCTGCTTCAAAGTCCACGTCTGGGGTGTTGCGTACGGTTCCTTTGATCGGACGAAGCTCTACAAGCTTGCTTCCATCCCCATCATCTTTCCAGGAAAGAAATCTTTCAGGCGATGAAGAAATAAGGACACAATCATCAAATTCCATAAAGCATGAAAATGGCGATGGGTTCTTGCGAAGAGTCAACACCTTGTAAATATCCCATGCTTCGATATAAGAGGGAAGACGAATTTTCAGTTGGGTGGTGAGACATAACTCGTAAGAATCTCCAGAATGAAGCAATTCTTGACATTCTTCGAACTGTTTCTTATAAATATCTTGGGAGGGGAAATCGAACTTGATGTTCAAATTGTCATTATCTTGACAGAGGTCTGCGACAGTGAAGGGTATCTGTTCAATATCAATTGGAGTAAAATGGCGGATTTCCTCGTAAAATGATTCAACCCATGCACCATCATTGGCACGGATAGAGCCTATAAACCACTCCTTGGATTTGTGATCGTACACCATGAAACGATGAATAAAGGCAAGCTTCATATCAGGGGTATTATCGGTGCAAATTGGCTCCAAATTTTCAAGGCTAATGTGTTGACCTTCCTCATAAGCAATAAGTCCAAGATATCCTCCAAAAAATGGTAAATCTCTAGTGTGATAGTCTCCCAATTTACTCTTGATCGCAGTTTTTGATATGTAATTTTTGGCCATGATGTTGGACATGTAATTCCACGGCGTCTCGTCTTTTTGAAGTTCAATCTTTTCTGATCCGGCTGTTTTGTACTTGGCTGTATACAAAACGTCAGGATCATCCATGGAGTGGGTGATGACTTCCGACTCTCCGACAATTGGAAACCCGACGATTGACCATTCTCCGGGGATTGAAGCAGAGTTCAAAAGAATAAAGTCCTTGTTGCCCTTCTTGTAAAGTGAATCGCAAACATCGATTGGAAGTATATTTTCTGGCATCTGGACCTTTTTCAAGAATACATTATTCCCCGAGTCTTTAAAACCTCCGTTAGGAATCAAGCAGTTTTCATGCACGGCATGATTCTTGATCAAGTCATCTGGAAGTTCGGATTCACTAACATTACGAGTCTGAGGTCTATTTTCGGAGTTATATTTCTCAGCCATAGCTGTGAAGTTTTGAACTAAGGTATCGCCACCGTTCAGACAAACGGATTCTGGATGATATTGGACCCCGTAGAGAGGAAGCAGTACATGCTTTGCCGCCATTAATATTCTCTTCCCATCTGGCTCGTTGCAGTAGGCCAATGGCACGATAGCATCGTTCAAGTTCTCGACACACAACGAATGATAACGAACGCTTTGGAATGGTTCTGATCCTAAAACCGAGTCCTGGGACACAGGATGAATGTCGTACACCTGGCCATGCTTGACCTCCAGCAAGCGGGTCACTATGTTGCCGAATTCATGACATAAGCTCTGAAACCCCAAACATATGCCCAAGATGGGGACAACCGGGACCCCGGGACTCAAGTCCCGGTACTGGCGGAAAAGCCATCCGATGATGCCCACGTCTGCCTCGATAGAAGGGTGACCAGGTCCGGGGCCCACTACCACGTACTCGAAGAGTGGGAGGTATTCGGTGAAGAATTGATGGTACTCATGAGGCTTGAACGAATCATTGCGGATGGTTATCACTCCCTGCTTGGACTGCGTTTGCAATAAATGAGCAAGGTTATTTGTGAACGAATCATAGGAGTCGATAAGAAGAATCATCGTAGGATGCCTTCTATTTCTCTATGGAATATATGGATGTTGGAGATGACTGGTAGTGGTGAAGCCGTTGAAAAAACGGCGCGATACTAGAGTGCGATGATTGCACCAATACGCAGCTGAAGGGTGGCAATTATGGAATGCCACAGCAATTGAAGTCTAGAAAATGATATCAGAAGATTGATTTGCTGGAGTAAACGGATAATGTTTCTTGCTGGTTGTTACTTAAGGCGATAAGTATGTCAATGATGATGAAGATCAAGGTTTCGCTAATATAATTCCTAGCTACTGTAAGTTCTCGCTACTATAACTGCGTAGGCAAAAATAGTTACTTGGTCAGGTAAAGATCGGACTGCGAATTGGAGATGAGCATGGAAGGTCAGTACAAAGAAGACGTGGTCGGGAAAGCCCGAAGCTTGACACCCTAAGTCTCACATTCCAATTACTACTCCGTGAGTTTTGTCAACGACCATAAGTATCAGTGATGAATCTTCAAGGTACTACTGATTAGGAAGGTTGAATTTTACTCTATAATTATCGTGTATTCATATTTTGTCACTAGGCTCCCCTTCTACTCCTATTCTGAGTTTCCCTCCTCCTTCTCTACTCATCGTCGTCATCGTCGTCGTCGTCATCGTCGTCGTCATCGTCCTCATCACTGGACACTTCTTCACCGAGGGCCTTCAAGCGTTTCTTGTACTTCTGCACCGTCTCATCCATGTCAGACATCAAGAGCATCATGTCATCAAGCTCGGACTTGGCGACCAATTTAGCATTCTTCTGCTTCAACTGCGCCTTCAACTTTTCAATTTCTGCAGTGAGTTCGCTTTCCTTACTCTCGGAATCTTTCTTTCCACTCGAATGCTGCTTAATGTCGCTTTCTAACTTCTTGATATTAGAAGTCAGCTCCTCAAGTTTCTTGCTTGTGGACTCATGCTCGGTCTTTATTTGCAATAATTTTTCCTGCAATTTTTGATTTTCAACTCCTAGAGCCTGTTCTTTGCTCTTGGATTCAGTTGACTTCGATTTTTCCAGAGCCAAATCCTTGGTAAGTGAATCTATCTTTTCCTGTAATTCAGACTTATCTTTCGAAGAATCTTTGGCACTCAATTTGAGGTTCTCCAATTCTTTGGATTTCTCAGATAATTCCACCTTCAATTCATCAATTTTTTTTGATGAATCAGCATGACTGGTTTCCAAATCAGCAAGCTTCTTGTTCTTCTCATTGTGGTCTTTCTCAAATCCATCAGATTTTATTTTAATTTCTTTGAACTGAATTTGCTGATCTTTGAGTTCTTTATCAAGGACGACACATTTCTCTTGCTGCTCTGATAATTGTGACTTCAAAGTGGATACTTCGGCCTCGAGAGTTTTAGTAACTTCTGTGGTTGCAGCTTTTGTACTGCGAAGGTTTACCAATTCCTTTTCTTTGTCTGCAAGCTTTGATTCCAAAGTTTTCATCTCGGTCTTTATTTCTTCAGATTTAACCAAAGACTTCTCCAATTCATTTATTCTAGATTCTTGTTCGAGAAGCTTCTTTCTATCCTTTTTCTCATCTTCAATGCGCTTTTTCCTTTCTTGAGACGATTCAGCTAACATTTTTGTTTTCTCTTCTTGTAATTGTTCTTCATTTGACTTCAATTGATTTTCCAAATGAATTTTGGACTTATTGGCATCTTCTAATTTAGAATTGAGAGATTTTATACTGCTTTGACTAGTTTCAGACTCAATTTTGAGCTCATCAATCTTCATGTTCAATTCTTGGATTTTTGATTTTAATTGTTTCTGCTCTTCGTTATGATTGATTGAAGCTTTTTCTAATTTTGCCTTTGCAGATTCAAGGCCAGTAATCTCTTTCTCACTTTCCTCTAATTTTTTCTCGAGTTCGATTTGAGATGACTCTGCAGTGGATGATTTATTCTTAATCTTTTCCATCTCAGCGTTCAATTTAGTCATTTCCAGCTCAAGCTTAGTTTTTGACTTCTGCTGAACTTCCAAATCTTTCTTCGATTTATCAAGTTCAATTTGTGTATCTGATAGGTTCTTTTCAAAGTTCAGGTTTTCAGACCTCACGGCATCAAGTACTGATTTGTGTTTGGACTTTTCTACTTCATAGCTTTCGGTTGCTTGTTTCAAAGCTTTCTTCTCTTTCTCTAATAGTCTCTTCAAGTTTTCGACCTCATTTGTGTTCAAATCCAATTTAGATTCTAATTGAACTTTGGCTTCTTTCAACTGGCTCAATATCAGCTCATGCTCACTAGCTTGAGAACTGATTTTTGCCTCGAGACCTTTGATTTTGTCACCATATTCCTTCACAATAGTTTCTGAATTTTCACTTAAAATTTGTCTCTCTTTATCCAACTCAGATTGTTTGTCCTTTAATGAAATTTCAAGTTGTTCGATTTTTTTAAAGTTCTCTTTGATTTCATTCTTCAATGATTCTTCATCTTTTTTAGATTTGGATGATTGATTTTGAAGCCTTAACTCGAGAGCTTCATTGCATTTTTCTAATTCGCTCTTTTCCTTTTGAAGAGAAGTTACACTTAATTTGGATTCTTCAATCTCTTTTTGCAAGGATTTGAGATCACTTTCAAGTTTTGTTTTCTCTTTTGATAATGATTGTCCATCTTGTTCTTTAATCTTCAAGTCGGACTCCATAGTTGATATTGTAGATTTGAGACTCTGAAGCTCTGTTTTCTTTCCTTCGATACTAGCCTCAAAAGTCTGTAATTCTTGCTTATGCTTCTCACTCAAATTGTTCAACTTATTATTCAAACCTAAAATCACACTGTCTAAGCTTTTGACTTTATCAGATAATTCTGTCTTGATTTGTTCATCCTTGTCGATAAGATTCTTCATTTCTGCAATCTTCTTTTCTATAGTAGATTTCTCAGTTCCTAATTCTTCATTTTGTTTAATTGTTTCAGATAGCTTATCTTTCAACGTTTCAAGTTGCTTATGTAAAGTATTTTGCATCGACTCTTTTTCATCAAGGCTTTTGGTCAACATGTCCTCCTTTTTCTTCAATTTATCATTCAATTCTTTCTGCTCGTCTAGTTCAGTTGAACCCTGCTTGACTTTCTCTTCTAACGAAACCTTGTGATCCTTCAATTTACTAAGCTCAGTCTCAAGCTTATCATATAAATCATTCTTCTTTTCCAATTCAGAATTCAATTCTGAAACTTTCGTCTTGGAGGTACCAAGACTAACTTTGATTTCATTTAATTCAGAAATGGCTCTCTCACTTTCTTCCCGTGACAAACTCAACGACTTTTCAACTTCAGTAATTTTAGTTTTCAAATCTGAGTTTGTGGATTTTAGAGATTTAATTTCATCGTTGTGAGATTCAACCAAAGAGATATGGTCGTCCTTAGCTTTTTGAAGATTCTTATCCAATTCAAGCTTGCTAGCAGCATGCGCTTCTTTCAAAACCTTCAATTCATCAACTAATGATTTATGTTCTCCATCTAGCAATTCTCTAGTCTTCTTTGTATTTTCGAGGTCCAATTCCAAGTCTTTGTGCTTGGATTTCCATTCACTAAGCTTATTTTCATTATCTTCTTTGAATGCGCCATGAAATTTTCGTTCTTCCTCAAGGTTATTTTGAACAGTCTGTAGTTCTTCTTTGATGTTGTTGAATTCTTCTTTGAGAGAATCATGAGCGGAACGCTCCGAATTCAATTCCTTTTTGAGGTTTTCAACATCTTCAAGTAGGGTAACATTTTGTTGGTTTAAGATCTCTTTAGATTCTTCTAAGGTACGAATTTGTTGCATCAACTTTGATAGTTCACTCTCATGCGTTTTCTTGCTACTTTGTAAATCAGTTTCCAAGTTCAGTTTCTCTTCTGTTAATGTTGAAAGCTCAGATTTTAATTTCTCCAATTCCTTCATTTCTTCTTCTTTTACAGAGATGATCTCCTCCATCCTTTTAATTTCAAGCTCAGTGTCACCTTTAGAGGATTTGAGATCTTGATATGCGGTTGCAGCAGATCTCAATTTATCCATCAAATGGCTATTGCTTTCTTCTGTTTCGAAAACTTTTTCATTTAGGGCTTTTAGCTTACTTTCGTTTTCTTTGTTGATAGAGTCAACTTTTTCGTTCAAAGATTGAACTTTCGCTTTGAAAGCATCATTAGTTTTATTAAGTTGGGAGATTTGCAATTCATAGTTTTTTTTAGTTTTTGTCAATTCATCTTGGGCGGAACCCATGTCCTTTTCCAACTTTTTGATATTGCTTTCGGATTCTGACTTTTGCTTTTTTAGTTGAAATAAATCACGAGTCATATTATTGATACCATCTTCAAGTTTCTTCTTCGCTTGTTCAGTAGAATCAAGTTTACTGGTGAGCGATTTAAGAGACTCTTCAGAGATTGATGTCTTTTTCAAAGCATCCTGTAATTCTTTTGAATATTTATTCGAAAGCTCTTGTAAATTTTTTCGTTCTTTTTCTGTAGTCTCAAATTTTTCGACAAGTTCCTTGTTTTTAGTGGCTACTTGATCGTGCTCATTCTTTAACTTTGACAATTCTGCATTTGAGTGGTTGAGATTCTTCTCTAATTCTTTGAAAGTTTTATTGAGAAGCGTCAATTCTTCTTTTAACTTTTCCTCATTTTCAGCAGATGAACCTTTGTGATCATCCAAAGTTTTTTGCAACTCACCGAGTTCAGTTGTCAATTCTTCAAATAATTCAAACAGGATTCTACCATATGGCTCCGAGTTTGGATCACGGAACAATGACTTTTTAATTCTCGTGAAGTTTTCTTTGATTAGATTCACATACAAGGAGTCAAAATAAACATCTGGTAATCCTGTTTCATCAACTTCACCTCTATTAATCAGTTCTTGGTCAAAGTTTTTAAAACTATCGCGGTCTTTAAATTGCTTCACTTTCAATGCATAGTTGTCCTTTCCTAAAGATTTCACCAAGAGTGAGTTCAATTCTAATCTTGTGATCGGGGAATCTTTGGAGGAAAATTCAAATGATACTCCCAACAAGATTGTTGCCATGCCATGTACTAAGACAGCAGATTCTGATGAATTGTTTGATAAGAAGGCCAAAATTGCTTTAAGAACTGAGGAATCACTTAAGAAGTCATTCACAGCGTTGAAGTCTTCAAAGAGCCAAAAAGTTAAAAGCATCAAGTATCCTATCGCTACTCTCGGGTCGATACCATCTAAAGTGGTGACCAATAATCCAGAGATCGCTTGTATAGAGTTCATCACCTCCTCACCCATTTCCTCGTTTCCAGTTTTTACATCTCTGGCCACGTCCTTATTTTCATCAGCATCTTCAAAAAGGTACATTAATATCAAGGAAGCAAACCACACCTTGTAAGGATTGATCTTGACAGAAGAATCATACTCCATTAACGTGGTGAATATGTTCCCAATTGGTGGCTCCTTCTCGATAGAGTTATTTTGATAGTCTCCGTTAATACCATGAGTTTCACCATTCTGAGTTTCACCATTCTGAGTTTCACCATTCTGAGTTACATCATTTTTAGTCTCACCATTCGAAACATTATTTTCCCCTTCAACTTCTGTCAAGTCAAAAACACCGTCATTATTATAAGCTTTTATTTGATCCGACAAAAAAGCTGCTTTTGAGTCTTTGTTATCTTTGAAGTACGCGCGTAAGCAGTATGAAGCATTGACTCTAAGATCAAATAAATGAACTGAATTCACATATAGAGCCCAATTGAGCAAAACTATTGGAACAGAAAGTGAGCCGTATGGTTGAATATGTGAGGGCATGGATGGATCTATATACGGCACGTCCACTTGGGAAAATTGGAACTGGATGTCTGCATTTCCAGCGATTATATCACCAGCCGTGAGTAATGCTGAAGATCTAACAGAGTTGTGAGTTGAAGGTGCAAAAATCAACTTCAATACGATGAAATGCATACCAGATTGAAATAACTTTTCTTGATTGTAATGTACACTATCGTTGTCGTAGACAAAGATTCGACAAATTTCCAATCCAATGATCATGTTTGTGATTCTTTGGTCAGTCCAAACGATTTGCTCCGAAATCATAGGCATTCCATTTTCATCTATGCTATCTTCATCATACTTCTCTTCCACCACCTCGCCTAACAACTTTGCTAGTCTTGGAACACACTGAGTCTCTAAAAAGAATTTTTGATTAGAGGCATTATATTGTAAGAGGTTGGTAATCAACGTTAAACAGTCTTGTACCAAAATGGAACCTCTTATACCTCCTTCTTCATCAATAATGTCAAACAACATCTCAAAAGTGTTTTCAAATGCCACCAATTTCTGAATATTGAAGTTATTGTTCACAATAGCCATCAAGAGGAGAATGGTCTCGTTCCTGACAGGCTCGTTGGTATCACCCAAAAGTGACACCAACGATGATATGGCGGTGGGAATGCTCAAGATGCAATCTTTGGTTCTGATGGTTCTTGCTGATACGAGTGCCTCAAGCAATTGTAATGCATAAAGCCTGACATGGAAGTCATCGTTGTTCTGAAGGATGTCGATGAGCGTCTCCACTGTGTCCTTATCTTGGGTCAATGCGTCGGCGATCCAGAGGGAGAATTGGTCCAAGGAGAGCTCCTCCATTAAGAGGGGCGATGGGTATTTACCATTCTGTAGCCGGGACTGTTGAGAAATCCACCCTCTAGTCAAATCTTCCGACGATTCACCACGAATGAAGAGGATGATGAACGTCTCAAGAATCGCTTTCACGATTGCTGGATTTTCAATGTCCTTCTTGAGCGTAGTAATCAATGGCCGAAGACCATATTCCACTACGTTTTCTCGGAATTGCCGACTGAAGCTTTTCAACCCAAGCACTGCTGACCTTCTATCAGAAGCCAAGTTGGCATGTTGGAGCCGGTTGCAAAGTGTCGGGATGGCCTCCTCCACCAGTTGCACCTGGTTCTGCAGTGATAAAATGCTATTCAAGTAGTCCATTGAAGGAACCAGACTCTTTCTGTGTGGTTGATCTGAATGTTAAGACCACGGTTTCTCAGAAAAAACTCAACGCGTACCCCCAGAATAGCCAAGGTGAGAATAGCCAGAACTGAGAAGTGAGAAATGAGTGAGAATTGAGAAGTGGCAAGTGACAAGTGACAAGTGACGGGAAAAATTTGAAGCAAGTTCGTATCCTATCGAGTCTTAACAAATGAAACTCATCTGAGCGAATCAAAGAGTATTCAAACAGTCTTCCCGAGTTGAGCGTTTCCTGTGAATCACCAAGTGTTATAGAATTAATCCCACAATTACTGCAAATAGTCATCAGACTTTACTATACAAACCTTGGATGATTAATGGCCTTCAATTTCGATTCAAAGTACGATATCAGTGAGGAGGTAGCTAACTTGCCTTCAACGGTTGAGTTCTTCCCTGATATTGGCGAATTTGAAGAACCTTGCGAAGAACCCATCGAGGAAATCAAGTTCTCGGAATGGTCGTTCAGAAAGATAGCCACTTTTCAGTCTCGACTAGAAGCTATTCAGGATGCTAGATTGAGCTCCGAAAACCATTTCAAAGGAAAGAATATCTCCAATTTTGGCTCGATAGTTATTTTCAACTTGGCCAACGAGGTTTTTGGATTCAATGGGTGGTCTACCCTGATATTGCTGTGTGATAAGTTACTAGACAACTACAACGACCAGACATCTACTCATACGGCCAAATTTTCCAGTCTTGTTAGGGTCACTTTGAAAGATGGTGTCTACAACGAAGCCTATGGCATGGGAGAGGCCACAAACATGCCTCACAAATACATGTGTTTTAGTAAATGCAAAAAGCAAGCCGTAACAGAAGCTACGAAAAATGCAATAATAGGCCTAAGCAGCCAAGTTGTTGATTATGAGATCAACAGATTCGAACGGGATTCGAAAATAAAGTCAGAAGAAAACCACACCCTTACGATTAACTGAATAATTTAATCCTATTGTATATTAATTAATTATAAATCATGACCATCTACCTAGAAATCCAAAATGTTTTTCTTTGGGAATTCTTTGATGTGAGGAACAGGGATTTCGGGTATCATGTAGACCTCACCATTGTCATCGATTCTTTCTCTATCTCTCTCGCTCATGTTGTGAATCTCTTCTGCATTTTCTTTAACATAATCGATCAAATCAACCCAATTCTTTTGGATTTGGTAAGCTTGTTCCTTCATATTTCTTCTGATCAACCCCTCAATCAAGCTCACTGCATCTTTTTCTGTTTGGTCCAAACGTTCGATCAAACGACCAACAGACTTGATAAGATATTCCTCTTCATAAATCGTACCCTTTCTACCCTTAGCTTTCTTCCTCTCTTCTCTCTTCTTATTTTTGGCTGTTCTTCTAGAGGCACCAGTCTTTGCAGTTCCAGAAGTTTTACCAGTGTATCTAGTAAAGAAGGAAGGAGTGGTGGAGGTTTCTGATGCAGCAATGGAAACGTTATCTGGAGTGTCCAAGTCTTCTGGAACACCATAGAATGAGTAAGGGTCTTCTTGTTTCTTTGCACGCAATTCTCTCAATCTTCTCAATTGTGAGGTCATTTGGCCCTTGCAGTCACTCAATAATTCGGCAATAGAACCAAATCCTTCTCCCAATTGGGCATCCACAATGGAGTCGATCAAATCAATTCTCTTCTCCTTGGTAGCCAACAAAATAGCACTCTCAAAAGAATAACTCTTACAATACAACTTGATAGCCTCTTCGATGTTATTCAAGTAGTGGAATTCGATCTCTGCAGCATCTGAATACTTGTGCTCATCCACCAATGCAGAAACCAATTTCTCAGCAGAGTCAGTCAACCTGTCCACAAGTTCATCTCTTTGCAACAAAGAAATTGCCTCTTTCCATTTTTTGGCAGAAATATAATTCTTCAAGGAGTTTTCATAATCTTTCAAGTACTCAAAAATTAAACCTGCCTCGCCATAGTTTTGAGTGGATTGTAAGTTCTCGGCATACAACTCGTAGATCCTGTTGGATCTTTCATCATCATATCTATAAATGTTCAAAGCAGTTTTGTAAAGGTCATGTGCAACAACAAAGTCGTCAAACTCTTCATAATTTTCGGAGCCCATTTCATGCAACCATCCAAGCGCTTTTTCGAAATTCTTCAAGTGATCATCGATGTTAAACTTTCTTCTCAAATCGGGTTGAGTATGTAATTCTTGTAAGAATGGCAAGTACTCCTTTGGATCCTTTTGAGATTGTTGTGCAATTGCCAATGTCAATCTGACGTCATATAAACCTAACGCAACATTGTAAAGCTTATTCACATCTTGCAAGAAACAAAGATGGATCACAGTTTGTTCAATTTTATCTTGATCCAATTTTGTGATTAGCTTCAACGCTTCGGTCATGTTGGGTGGCTTTTGACATGCGTAGGAAGTAATGATCGTTTGCAAGTAAGCATCAAAATACTCTGGTTTCAATAAAACTGAAAGAATACCCTCACAAATCTTATTGATTTTGGAATTTTTTGTGACATACTTCTCTTCGCTATTTTTGATGATTCTTTTAACTGTTTCAGCCGGTTGAGATGCTTCATTCTTATGTTGGTCAATCTGTAATTTACTCAATACTTCAGTCACATCGGCACTTTCGTTCAAAGTTTCCTTGTACTTAGTTAAAGTTACATCTTCTTCATGCAAACAAGAAACGAAAAGATCCAAATGGGCTATGCTGCTCAATTGTTTAACAAAAGTTTCCAAATTATTAAAGAATAATTCCGGATCGTAATCATGCAAAATGTCCAAATCGATTCTGTGAGTACGACAAGCCAAGAAAGCCTTCTTGAACATTTTTTGTTTAATGAAATTTCTGACCGCTGAAAGAACCATTATTCTTGGACAGATCGTCTCTAAATTTCCTCTTGGTGCTTCTAAAACCACGGAATAGTTAGAAGGCATTGCATTCACCAAGAACGATCCTCTTTCAATCTGTCTGATTCTTTCGTCTGTGACATTATTGTTACCAGAACTTTCAAAAATTGAGCTTTGGAATTCACCGGTAGCTGTTGCAAGATGCACAAAGCACAATTGCGATTGTGCAGTTGTGAATAGCAAATGAGACTCTGTGGTCTTGATTGACGTTACTGCAGAAGCAATTTGTTTGTCATTCGAAAACAACTTTCCATTGCTTGAGATACCAAAAGGTGTATATGTTTTGACTGGTTCGTCAACTTGATGGACATCTTTGCTTTCAGTGACAACCAACTCGAAGTCACGACATAATTGAGGGAATTTTCCTACTTCTTTCAAGGTTTTATGAGAATCCAATTGATTGATTGTACCATCAACTGATTGAATAGCCAATGCTTCGAAGTTTGCTTGTGCTTTAATGATTATTATTTTAGAACTAAGCTCAATAGAGTCTTCAAACATTGGACTGGTTTCATCTTCCACATTGAAAAGGAGTATTTTGCTGGAATGGTATCCATCCACTAAGGCAGCAATATACTTATTTGCAATGAACGCAACTTGTTTCAAAAACTCACCCTTTTCTGTGACAATAAAATCACTATTGATGGTGGCACTCAATTTTGGTGATTTTCCTTTTTTCATGTCTTCCAAAGTAAGCAAAGCAATGTGAACTTCATTGTTAGACGTACCAATTGCATACAATTGATTTGATTTACTGACTGCTAAATCGTTAATGTTACCAGTCACATCAAACTCTCTGAAACTAATAGGTGGGGGAACATTAGCAATAGCTAATGGTGTGATCTTTACTGTTTCTCCGTCAGTTACAAGAGTCATACCAACATCATCACCAATACAAGTTGGTCCTGTCACTATTTTGCTGGTGAAGTCAATAATTTCGAGACCTGTCTCTTTTGCAATCATCAAGTGCAATGGTTTTTCTGGATGGAACTTGGCAAACAAAATTCTTTCATCGCTATTGACGAACACTTCACTCTTTAAATACCAGTGGTAGTTTTTGGTGGTCCACATTTGAACTCTGTCCTGAAGTTGGAATAATAAAACTTCACTATCAGAAGACCAATGCAAATCGTCAATGATTTCGAAGGATGGGTCGAGTCTTGTATTAAATTGACCATGTCTTAATCCATTTCTCTCAAAAAACACTAATTCCAAACATTCATCTCCGTCTTCATCAACTCCTCTCTTTGTGGATGCAATCAACGAACCCTGAGGTTTCCAGGATAAATTGTGTTCCAAACCATCGCATGCCTCATTAATACTATCGAGCTCACCCTCACGGTTGAAAACTCTGATAACTCTTCTGTCAAAAAGCTCATCAGTATCTTGAATCAAAACTGGTTCAATGGTGCTCACTGAGAAGTATTCACCATCTCCTCTCCAACTGATTTTGTTGGTATATTTATCAAATGCGGAAAGACTTCCTCTCTGGACCTCTGCGACCGTTGGATCCTTGAGTGGTCCATCCTCTTGCAAGTCAAGACCTGCATGCTTCAAAGCCTCCTTTTCCCTGGCAAGGGCCGAAGTCATTCTGCTCTTGCTGTCTCTGGCAACTTCCCTTTCTCTTTCTATGGCTTTGAAGCCCTTTCCCTGAAACTGAGTTTCTTTCTTACCCCAGCCTACAGAGACATGCTTTGAATCCACGATCTTTATATCATTGGAGTCCAATTCCTTCTCGCAGATTGGTTCGAACATACGAGATAACAATATGATCTTGTTTTCCTTGGTTAATATGGACAAGGTTTCTTCGTCTGGAGACCAACTCGATGCAAACAAGCCCACGTCAATGGAACCCACTATTTCCACCAAAGTGGTCTCGTAATCGGGCTGCAAGGAGTCGTAAGTAGCCAACACTATATCACCGTTCTCAAGAACAAACACCAATTGACAGGTGTCCACAAAGTGATTAAAGCTCAACAACCGTGAACTCTCTATGATTGGCGACGATAATGTGAAGCTTGCCAAAACATTCTCCTGGCCGGTTTTGGAGAATTGCTGAACCTCGATGGTGCTGGACTCCTCTGAGGAAAGTACGTATGTGATACTGTCTGAGACGGGATCGAAAACCGAGTCTTTGACAACCAAGTCGGGGTACGTCTTGGATTCAATGTTGATGTATCCCCTATTAAGAATAGCCAAATTTCTCATGTTGGATAAAGCAACTCGCTGTAGTAGCCATGAATCTCTGAGAACGATACTCATCTCAAAAAATTTGAATCCTGCATATTACTGGTGGGTGCAAATCAGAAAGCTTCCCATTTCGCAATCGGATTGAATCAGTGATCCCAGTTCTATATACCCATTGGAAAGATGTGGGACCATCTAACGGTTCCGGTTGATTACGGGATAGACATAGTGGCAAAATATAGGTATGGAGATGAAGATAGGGGTGAGAAAAGGAAAAGTACCCGTGATAGGTAATTGATGAATGTCCTGATATGGGTGAGTGGGGTGAGTAAGGTGAGTAAGGTGAGTAAGGTGAGTAAGGTGAGTGAGGCAAGTGGAATGAGTGTGCAACCCATACTGATGAAACCTCTCTTCATGTTCTTTTCAAGAATCGGCGAATTTCTACAAATTCCAGAGATTTCTTGAGGAATCTCAAAAATTTAAACAGCTTGGTGGTAAAGTGTAGAAGTGAATTAATGACTATAGATGATTAGGCGGACTATGCCGAAACCCCTGTGGGTGTGGAGGCAATGATCTCCTGCTGCTTGGTGGTGATATAGTTGTGCACAGCATCCTTTACCAAGAGACTGGGGTATAGTTGCTTCTCGGTCAAGGGCTCGCGTGTCAATGGGTCAAACTTGCCCTTTTTCTGTAAATGTTCTAGTATATGCAATTTTTCGTAAGTGATTCCACTCGGGGTCACTACTGGGTCATTAAAGAGGTTGAAGGATATGGGATCAAGTAGAATATCAGGTGCTTCTGTGGCGATTTTGTCGGAGAGCTCCTCACTGGAATATCTTGTGGAGTCCACTATAGAAGACTTGTCTGAAACGGTGGAAAACACAGAATTGCGGTGGGCTGCGATGCTGGGAATGTTACAAGAGCTATCTTCGGGTGAACTTAAGTCGCTCTGAGATGCCAACCTGTAGTTGACGATCTTGGATTCGTATATGCCGTGGTTGTAGTTATTCTTCACGATTTCCAAAAAGTTAGTGTAGTCCAGCAAGTTTTGCTTGTAAAGAGCAAGAAGCAGGCGCTGGTATGTGGTGCTCTTGAAGTTGTACTCGTGTTTCCGCTTCAAACTCTCCAACTGTGACTTCTCGTCTTCTTCGAGTAACTTGTACATCTTGTAGTAGAGACTATTCGAGGAGAAAAATCCCGTCATCTCGTTGTATCTTTTGATCTCAGATTTCAAGAATAAGATGTCCTGATACACATACTTCGCCACCACTTCAGGCGACCCTTTGACCACCTGTGGATCAGACTGTGGGCTTGACCCAATTTGGGAAATCTTGGAAAAGAACCGTGACGAAATGCTGCTCATACTTTGGTTGGTAATGCAAATTTATAAATATCCTCGGATAAATCGTGAAACCGTTGATGTCCTTGATAGCGGATTCGACTCCCTTCTTATAAATGGGGCTACAATCGTGTACGTCACCTGGTCGGTGTACATTGAAGGTACATCTCTCGTCAAAGCATATGCAGGCGCATGCAGAATGACATAATTTTACAATTATAAAGTTACATAATACGATGGTTGCTGAGGTGCGTATGGGCCCGATTTGGTAAGACAACGTGTAAGTTGTCTGGATTTGCCATGAAACGCAAGATAGGGGCAAGTACAGACCCGACGCGATAGTGGGAGAGCCTTCATGCAGCTTAATGCTTTGAAATCTTGGGATGTCTCGTTGTTTGCGGATCGACATGGGAGGAACTTCGCTCTGTTACAAGTGCACAAACGTCATAGGGTGCAAACTGACAGTAGAGATAGTTGCGATGGCGCAGGGGTACCAGGGCTATTTTCCGTTGCTAGCACCGGATTATTCGAACAAATCATACTCTCAGTCGATGAAGGAAGCCCAGCTATTGTTTGCAGTCCTCATATTATGGAAATATTGCAGTACCTGAAATTTCTCTGAGCTGGAGTGTAAGTGACCCGAGGTGGTAGATACATATCACCAATCACCCAACAAGCATGACTAGAGGTGAACAGTGATGGGATAAATAGCCGATTCGTTTTGAAATATTCATGTGCTACGGTGGCTCCGGACTTATGCCAAACCTAAGCCCAGTGGCTGTATGGTAGAGAATTCAGCAATAATGCAAACTTCTCCGGGAAAAGGAGGTGGTACCGGGCTACGAATAATGTAAGTACATTGCAATGATCACGTGTTCTTATATCTGCCCTGCAAAACTATAAGAAAAAGCCGAAGGGCCGAAGCTAGTAGGTCCAAATATCGATAATGATATTAATCACACTTACTAATACCTCTACCCCAACTAGAACAACCACGATGAATTCCAAATTCTCTTCATGAGAATGGCCCAATTGCTCTTTTAACATTTGTAATAAATCCGAGATTACTTCCAATCTTTGATTCAAAAGCTCTACCCGCTGGTTAATTTCCAAGTAACCTCTAGCAGCCTGGTAAATCGGCTCAAGATGTGGCTCGGCCCACATAAGTTCAGGAGAATCCAATACTGACCCATGCAAATTGATATTAATTCTTAAAATAAACAATTCTCCAATGGACTTCATGATTTCATCTCTGTTCATTTCCACCTTTCCTGTTTGTGCAATCTGTTGTGGAATATCCTGTGTGTCTTCGATGGTATTATCCACCAATTCCTCAAATAACGAAATTTTCACAGATTGTGCCAACGCATGAGAAATCGAGAGCTTCAACATGTAATTACTATCATCTCTTAAGGTGATGAAATCGTTGTAGATTCTGGGTTGGTACGACTTGGTAATATAGTAGTTAAATTCCTCAATTTGTATATCTTCTTGTGACAACTTTTCACTTTCAAACTTTGCCAAATCCTCCAAAAATGCAGCTTCCTCCTTTAAGGTATAGCCCCACATAATGATGACACCGTACTCAAAAATGAATAGATCGTTTTTCTTACCGATATCAATCTCACCACCTTCGTCAGCAAGTCTAATGAATTTGTGATCCTCGTCTCCCTTGCTGGTACCACTTCCCTTTGAGCCACTGATGCTATTGCTATCGCTTCTCCAGTCTTTATACATGAATGGTGTATACAAACACTCATCGAATAGCTTGGGGCTGGTATTGTGTATTCGCTTACGGTCCTTTAACCATCTTAGCAAATCCTTCATCTTGTATGAACCACACGTGCAATACGCTGTTACACGAGGTAATAAGTCTCTATGCATCTTGCTGAGTGTTTCAGCATCTTTTCTTGCCGAAGTATCTGTAATTTTCTTCACCTGGGAGTACACTCTAGTTCTTGCTGCTGCGTTTTCATCATCATCGTCATCATCATCATCATCGTTGGCATTGCTGTTTCCATCATTTTCAAGATTAGGAGGATCTTCAGGTAAAAGTTTCAATTTCTGTGACGTTCTGCTAGTCCTCTGAAGTCCAATTTTGGGAGACTGTGCAATCTTGGAGACTGCTCTATTTGCTTGTGGTTGTACCACGGGGCCCCTCGAGGGGATTGCGGAGCTGCTGGCTTCATTACCGTAGGGAACCACGTTCTCTGGTAGTATTATGGGATTCTCGGTCGTTTTATTACCCAACAAGGGCGATGATTCTGTAGTTGGCTGAACCATAGTGGTGTAGTCCAGCCTTCCCACCACTTCACCGTGTATGGGAATGCTGACACGTGACCGCGGGGCCTTACCTAATGCATCCTTGATGAGATGCCCTCAAAAAATTGACGCTAGAAATTTCACCATCATCATGTCCAGGCCATACAAACCGAAGACTACTGAGTCTTCTCGGAGGCATGCGTTCGCTTCATTTAGAGAACGTATCGAATCCATAAAAATTGAGCCCAATTTGAATTTGAGCAAAAGAGCCCATGACTATGTGGAATCATCGCATCTTCTCGCTACCTTAGACCACTGGAAAGAAGTCAATATAAGTGGAAACTTCACCGAATGCTTAGATAAAATCGAGAACTATTGTCAGTCTTTACCACAGATCTTGCATCATAAAAGTACAATTTTTGAAGCACTCTCATTCCATATCAAGGTCAACGATGCCCATTCTATCCAACCATTGTTGGAGATGCTTGCACAATTTGTTCATGACTTGGGGCCGGAGTTTATGCCATTTTATCCGGAATTCCTCAAGTTAACCACAGAGCTTGCCCTCGACACCAATCCCAATGATTCCCAAAATAAGCGGAATTCCTCCAACGTGTTGGAGTGGATTTTCAACTGTTTAGCATTCACATTCAAATATTTATCAAGACAACTCGTGATTGACTTGATGCCAACATTTCAACTACTTTTGCCGTTGTTGAAATTGGAGAAGAAAGTTTACATTTCCAGATTCTGTGCAGAAGCACTTTCATTCCTCATTAGAAAACTGAAACCCCAATCATTAACAAATATCATCAAATTTTCCTTTGATGAACAGTTTGAAATCATAAGAGAGAACGAAGTCTACCGCGATTCATTAGCGGTCTTATTCGCCGAAGCTATGAAAAATACCAAAGGCACCTTCCACTCCAAATCTACTGAAATATTATCTAAATTGGTTGAAAATGCTTTAGTAACCACTAATAACGACATGAATGCCAGGTTTGTCTCCATTGTTTCTGAAGTCCTACTCAATACGTTAAGACACGGAACTGAAGAATCATGTCAAAAGTTTTACCTTTTAGTATCGGAGTATTTAACAAGCATTCTTCTGAATGCCGAAAGCATATCCACTTTCACAGCAATTACACAATTGCTAACAACCTTATCATTTGCTGAGTCCGGAAGAAAGGCCGATTGGTCTGCAGTAATCGAAACCGTGAGTGTGTTGTTAGATAGGTTAGATTCCTTGAACATCAAAGCATTTTCTATTGACGAAGAGTCAGAGCATCAAATCACAGAGTTGATGGAGTCAATCCTGTACATGTTAGTGGTTGTTTTCAGAAATTGTGATATCCAAACCTTGACCAAATGTCATCATAAATTTTTCACTTCAATGATGAATCTCAATGACGGACAACAATTTTACATGTTTGCCGAAGCAGCTTGTGAAGTTTGTAAATCGAAGGTTGTTAATTTCGGAATTGGTAAGTACATTCAAGACTTCATCTCAAATAAGGATACTTCGAGTGAAAAGCTTCAAAAAATGGGATTTTTCCTTACCAGGTTGGGAACAAAGAATTACTATGAGATTTCACCAGTTCCAAAGATTCCTAACGAAGTGGTGATACAAGTTATAGAAGAGTTAAAAGGTCTTACTCAAATCGATAGTGCAAATGTCTTGGTAGAAATCAATTGGAGGTTGCTCTTGCTCAATTGCACCGACTTGAGTGATTTTAATTCGCTAGAGACTTACATGATAAATCTCTCAAAGACGTTACTCTGCGCTGACTTTGCATTTTCATCACCATTCTCCAATGATGTGTGTTCCAAAGTTGTGGACCTCGTCTCGGAGCACAGTAACCAATCTGAAGTTTTGGAATCAATTATGAAACAAATTTTGGACAATTTGTCAAGCTTAAAAACGTCACATTTATTCATCACATCATTGATGAAGTTCATTAAGAGATCTGCTACTTATACCAGCAAACTTCTTGAAACTCATTACACAGAAATAATCAACCAGCTTGTGTCAAACTTGGCCTTACCCAACCATTTTGTCCGTCTCAGCACCATTGAACTTCTTTTTGTAATTCAGGAAATATTATCTAAACCGGAATCCCAATTCTTGTCTCAAATCAGACTTATTGAGCAAATTCCTTTGAGTTTGAGTTCCGGAAGAGACATATCTCTGAGAATGAGAAACCTTGCCCTTGATTTTAAAAATCTGGAAGACCTCACTGAGTATGATCAGTATGTTGTGGTTCATTTCTTATTCGGTATGTTGACCAACAAATTCCAACCATGTTGGACTGCAACTTTCGAAGCATTACCAAATGTTATTTCGAAAGCATTATCCTCAAAATTGGTGTGGGAATTATCCATCAAGTTTATCCAATTTAATTACAACAGTCAAAATAGTGAATATTTCTCTTCGTATGAGGAAAACTTCCAAGAGGAATCCAACGACTTAGTCAACTGGCATCCAAATGAATCTAAATTGAAAGGCAATTTTATTTTCGTCAATGACAAGGTCTTCTTGAAATACAGAAATATTCAACATGCATTAATGGAATATGTGGAGTCTGTCAGTATGCATAGCACTTACAGCATCACCATGAGGTCGCAGTGTATCCTGGCACTTGCTTCTGTTCCTTCCATTGCCGAGAGAAATTCGGATAAATTGGTTTCCATATTATTACAAGACGATGTGGACATTGAAGAGTATGAAGTCAATGAGGAAGGTGTTGAAAATTCGGTTCAATTCTGGTCATTTAAGGATAGAAATGATTTCATCGCCTTATTCACCAAATTCAAAAAGTTGAAGAAATTGAACAACTCCGAAATGTTGTACGAATACATGTTGAATTTATTGTGCCACAGACAATTGCAGCTTCAAAAGTTGGCCCTTGATGTTATTTTGAATTGGGGAATCGGCTCAATTAACAAGTATGGTGACAATTTGAGAAATCTCTTGGATGATACCATTTTCCGAGATGAGATCTCCAATTTCATTACATCAGATTCCGACTCTAAAATCGAACATGCTGATTTGGATGTTTTGATACCTCTTGTTCTTAGAATCTTATTTGGACGTGCACAAGGTTCCCCGAAGAGTAACAGTAAGGCTGGTAAAAAGTTTGCTGTTATTTCGATTTTGCCCAGTTTCACAGAAGATCAAGTGATTGAGTTCTTGGGCTTAGGATCTTCAACTTTGAAATACAAAGAATTCTTTGAATCTCAAGGCAAAGTCGATTTGGATACTTCCAGAAAGCAAATTAGAAAGATTAACGGTTATGTGAACCTTTTGCTCGAGATATACAAAACCCTTGGTCAAGCCTTCAATAATGCATTAGAAACAACCATCGAACCCTTGGTGTATTCTTTGGTTGTTGCCCAACACAGAATAGAATCCGATGATGATCACTCTGAAGATGCCCTTCTGACTGAAAAATTCGCCAGAAATATCAGACAGGTTGGTATGAAATGTTTGCATGATTTGTTTGAAGTGATGGGAGATCAATTCAATTGGGATGACTACTGTCCAACAATTTACAAATACTTGGTCAAACCAAGAATGGAAAACTTTGCCGTGGAAAATCTTCAACAGCCATCATCTTTGATGAAGATCATGTTGAACTGGATCGATTCTCCAAATGCTGTGAAGTTTTTGTACATTGATGACTTTGCACCTGTGGAAGCAGTTTGTTCCTTGTTTGGTAATAAAAACGCAAAGGACACAGTTGTATCATCAATATTCGATTTCTCAATCAAAGCTTTGAGTAAGAAGAACATCACCGATGACGATTTCTTCACGTTGTTGGCCATCATAGTCAATTCGCTCACTAAAAACTTGGCTGAGATCATTGATAATATCACTGATAAGGAGATCGGATCATTAGTGATCACCGTATTGTTACTTTTGATCGAAGGAAGTTATATTGAAGATGATAAAATTAAATCATCTTTATTAATTTCGTTGACGAAGGCCCTTGATAAGCCTCAATCTCAAATCGATCCTTCTGATAAATCCAACATTTTATTATCATTATCTTCTATTATCGACACATATGAATGCTCAGTCGACGAAATATTACCTCTTTACCAAGCATGCTCAAAGTCTTTCAGATTGTATTCTGATAGAAGAATCAGGGAAACTTTGGTCGGTGTCTTCACAAGTATCGGATCTAAATTCCTTGAATTCCAAGAAGTTTCCGAACTTTTGGCGGATTTGAATTCTTACTCTACCAAAAGAATGCAAGAGTATGATTTCGAAAGAAGATTGGCTGGATTCAAAAAATTGAATGAAGAACTTTATTTGACTTTGACTGCAGATCAATGGCTTCCTGTGTTATACTGTGTGCTTTACTTCATTAATGACCCCAATGAACTCGTCATTAGATCAAATGGTTCGTATTCCTTGAAAAGATTTGTTGATAATGTCCAACAAAGATCAGAGGAAGAAGCACAAGTGTTCCTTGTGCAATTCAAGGATATCATATTGCCACATTTGAAGATCGGGCTTCGTAAACAGAATGAGGATGTTCAGTCTGAATACATTGAAGTATTGGAACATTGTATCAGTGCTACAAAATACTTCGACTCGTTGAATGATATGAGAGTTCTTACTTTTGGTGATGACGATGAAAAGAATTTCTTTAAGAATGTCAACCATATTCAATTGCACAATCGTCTGAGAGCCGTGAAGAGTTTGATCGAGGTTAGACATGACTTACATGAGAATAGTATTTCTCATTTCATTTTACCTATCATTGAACACTATGCCTTATCCAAAGAAGATAAATTCAACAGTATTGGTGTCCAAACCTTGGAAACAATCAGCTACTTGGTTCGTTCTGTGAGTTGGAGCCATTTCAAGGCTATTTTCAAAAGATATATCATGAACTTGAAGTCTTCTAGCAACGATCTTCTCAAGAAGAATGTTAACATGGTTGTGGCCATTTCTAATGCGTTCATGTCTTCAGTTAAAGCAAGAGAGAACAACTTCAATGAAGATTTGATCAAGAACATGCCAGAAGAGCAATCAGAAATCGATCACTATGTTCTCAAGGAATTGTTCCCTCCATTATTAAAGGTATTGGTAATCAGAAATGATGACACTATTGTTGCCAGAGCACCTTTATCCGAAGCATTATGTTCTTTGATTACTTGTATCTCTCCACCATTGATAGAGTCTGAATTACCTAGCATTTTGACCAGTACATGTCAAGTCATGAGATCCAGATCTGAAGAGTTAAGAGATGCTATCAGAAAATCTCTTTGCAAGATCATGTCGATTTTGGGAACCGAATACCTTAAGTTTGTCTTACAGGAATTGAAAACTGCCTTATCTAGAGGCTCCCAAATTCACGTGTTGAGTTTCACAGTCCACCACATCTTAGCCTACCTCTCCAAATCCTTAAAAATAGGAGACTTAAACGAGTCATTGAGTATTATCATTGACATCGTCATGGAGGACATTTTCGGTGCAGCTGGTCAGGAAAAGGATGCCGATGGTTACCACAGTAAAATGAAAGAAGTTAAGCATAAGAAGAGTTTTGATACTGGTGAAATAGTTTCTTCCAACATCAACTTGTCTCACTTCAGTTTGTTAATAAACCCAATCAAATCACTCTTGCAGGAAAATATTTCCTTCAAAACCCAAAATAAATTAGATGAGCTTTTGAGAAGATACGCCCTTGGTCTCAATCACAATGAAGAAGCTGAAAAGCAGGACATTTTGTTACTTTGTTATCAAATCAATGAAATGGCTTTCGAAGAGAAGCAGGGTCCAAAAACTCAACAAGTGAAACCTTCTGAGGACCATTTCCTTGTCAAGTTAGATGCTAAGCAAGGCAAAAATCATGTCAGTAATGCTATCCGTATTCATACCTTACAGAAGTTTTCTTTCGAGTTGTTGAGAACCGCTATTTCTAGGAACGAAAACTTGAATTCTGTGGCCAATTTGAGTGGATTCCTTCCATTACTAGCACAAGGTCTCAAGTCTGACAACGAAGGTGTAACTGTATCTTCATTACGTATTTTGAATTCGATCATAAGAATGCAATTTTCTGAAAGTGAAAACTTGGTGTTTGAGGATTGTGCTAATGTGTCTTTGAATATTATCCGTGACTCTCCAACAACCAATTCTGAAATTTGTCAGGCTGCCTTGAAGTTTTTGGCTACGACGATTCGTCACAAGCCGGAAATTAAATTGACCGAATCTGCTATCAAATATATCTTGGTGAGAATTCAGCCAGATCTCGAAGAACCCAACAGGCAAGGTTTGGCCTTCAACTTTTTGAAGTCAGTTGTTTCTCAGCACCACATGATTCCAGAGGTTTATGATGTGATGGAGAAGGTTGCGAAGATAATGGTGGTCAACCATGCTAAAGAAATCAGAGACATGTCCAGAAGTGTGTACTATCAATTCTTGATGGAATATGATCAAGGAAGAGGAAAATTGGAAAAACAATTCAAATTCTTGGTTAATAACTTGGCATACCCTACTGAAGCAGGTAGACAATCTGTTATGGAGTTAATTCATTTGGTCATCATGAAATCTGGTTTGGAACTTTTATCAAAATTAGCATCTTCGTTCTTCGTGGCTTTAGCCAATGTTCTAGCTTCGGATGATTCTAGTAGATGTCGGGAAATGGCTACTGCCTTAATCTCGAGCATCTTCACAAACTTAGATGATAAGGGAGTCGCGAACTTGGAGAAGTATTGCATAGCATGGATCAATTCAACGAACCCCCAATTAAAGAGATGTGGATTAAACATTTACAAGATCTATATTTCAGAATTCGACTATGGACATAATAGCGCCATGGACAAGGTAGCTCTGGCCACTATCCACAAAGTTATCCAGGATTCAAAGTACGAAGAAGAAGGTGAACTGTCAGTTGAGTGGAATTTGTTGTATTCTTCTTTGAATGTGTTTTCTGCAATTGCTCTGAGTATTAAAATGAAAATCTTTGAAGAGTCTTTTGGTGATTTATGGAAGGGTGTGGTAGGAACTTTACTTTATCCACATGCATGGGTTCGTCTTATTTCGTCCAGATTGATTGGAATGTTGATATCAAATTTGGAAAACGCCAATTTCGAGTTGTCAGATTTAGAAGTTCAAGACATTGCTTATAAATTGTTAAGACAACTTGGTGCTCCATCCATCACTGATGAACTCGGTAACCAGATCATTAAAAATTTGGTAACGATTGCTATGAAATGGGAAACTGGAGAAGTAGAGTACCAAAGTTCTTCTCCAGAGAAAGAATCCGATAAATTTCAAAAGGCTAACGATTACTTGATTTCTAGAACTTGTGCAATTATGAGACAAGAACATAATTACAAGGACTCATTTGTAAGCAAAAAGAGTTCGATTAAATTATCTGCCATGTTGGTCCAAATTACTAATAAAGAAAGACTCCCTGCCGTGGCTGAAAAATTACTTCTTTCTTTATACAACTTCACTGAGTTGAATGCTCAAAACAGTAAAGAAGAAGAAGAATTGATCAATCTTACATTGGAATGTATGCAAATGATTGAAGAAAAACTCGGTGTCACAGAATACACCAATGTCTATGCTAAAGTCAAGCTGCTCATTGATGAAAGACGTCAACAAAGAAAAACCAAAAGAGCGCAAATGGCTGTGTCTGCTCCTGATGTTGCTGCTAGGAGAAAGATCAAGAAGCATGAAAGATCAAGAGAAAAGCGTAAACATGAAAAGGATGAAAACGGTTATTATCGTCTGAAGAAGAAAAGATTCAACTAGTTTGATTTCACCTTATAAGTAAATATCATAAGTTTATACTATATTGTAAATAATACATTGAGCTATTAATTGAAGGAATATTCATTGGCTGGATTCCCCAGTGACAGGAGGTTGGCTTGGAACTGAATCATGGACAATATCCTCTGATTCTGGTTTTTCTTCGTTCTTTATTTGATCTAAGCTATGAGCGTCCTCGTGTTCATCTTCAGGTGGAATTTCATCCCATTCCGAGTTCAACTCATGGTCATTAATTCCCTCACTTCTTAATTCGTCTTCTCCATCCACCCCATCTGAATCCAACTTTTGTCTTTTGTAGCTTTTCTTCTCGTCTGCATCCTCTCCATTTATTTGCTTCTTTTGATTGTAGGCTAGCATTTCCGTTTGGTATCTCACTCGGTCATCCTCGTACAATTTATAGTAAGGTTTTCTATCCTCATCATCAAGATTCTTCCATGCTTCTGTCATGCTTTTCGATAAATCGTTTGCTACGCCTGGATTCTTTATTTCATTCTCCTGCTTGATTCTGTCCTTTTCCATGTCACAGAATATGAGATAGGCATTAGTTGGTCTTTTTGGTAAGTCTGGATCTCTTATTTTCAGTTGTTTGGATGCACCTCCACTTGCCACACTTGAAAGTGGACTATTCTTGACTTTTTTAGATGCTTTCTTGGAAATACCATTTCTGCTCAACTTGGACACCGATGGATTAGCCGAATCGTCCAAAACATTGGCAATAGGTGGTGAAGCCATTTCTTCAAATGAGTTGATTCCATTGGGGATATGACTTGCTCTATCCTCCAATCTTTCAAGGAGTATGGCATATTCCAACCTCATTCTACGTATTGCTGCCTTTGTTCTAGATAACGCAAGAGTTGCAACTTCATTATTTCCTTCAACTTCTATGATCCTTCTCTTCAAATCATTACATTTCTGTCTGTATATTTGTTCTAAAAGTTAGTTTTCCTGATTTATTTATTCTTGAGTATTTCCCAACTTACCTTCGGAAGCATCGGATACCAGTTCGTTAATTGTAGGTGACATAGCTTGTCGTATTGGTTGGAGCGGTATGCTAAAGATTGAGATCTTATTATGCGATATTTGGCATGTACACGAATAGATTTGAACTTTCAGTATACAGGAATGAACTACGCCAGTTCCTCGAACATATTGCACTATTGATTATACATAAAATATTTGGGTCAAGATAGCAATTGCCTAAGCATCACGGGAAGAAGCTGGTGATAAAACTTCAAAGTCAGAGAAATCTGCTTCGTCTCCTTCCACACTAATTAAGTCGTAATCGTCATCCTTGTTCAGGGTATTCTCATGGAGCAAGGAGGGCTGCTTTGCATCATGATAAGCAGATGAACGCACAGAATCCAAAACAGACGAACTAGTGGTGACTGTGGGTAAAATAATTGAATGAATTGAAGCAGAATTCTTCTCGCCTTCCAGATCGGAATCATGGTTCTGGCTTTCGAATGGACCTAATGCATTATTGAACAGGTCAATCAATGCATCTTCTTGCATCTCTTGCTCTTCAGTCACCTGTTTGGTAAGCATCCCAGTCAATTTTTTCAAGCTCAATCTGCATTCAAAGACTGAAGATGGAGTTGTCACTACCAATTTGAATGGATACTTCAAATGAGTGTTAATCACATGAACATTGAATTTACCAACCTTACCTGGCATGATGCCATGGTTTTTGCGAATACGAAGACTTGAAACCGTAGATCCCAAGTAATTCACGAAATCCAATTTCATATCTGAACAATCGATTTCTTCATTGGTCTTATTGTGAAGAATGACTTGAGTCAATGAGCTAGACTTAGGAACTGCAGTAACTTCCACTGCACCTGGAGTTTCCATAGACTTTGTTGGGGTTTTTGACAAGGGAACTTCAACTGTAGTAGTTTGCTTAACTTGCAATAAAGTAGTCATATCCCTCTCAATGATACCTTCAAGAATTATGTCTCCAGCATGAGCTGTGACGTTCAATTTGGATGAGAATGGGATACTGCTTAAGGTTCCGAGATTGAATTTTCTTTGCTGACCAGGTTTAATGGAACTGGAAATTTGTACGCAAATACATTCAGTGTTTTCTTCACTGCGGACTTCGAAATTGATACTTCCCTCCTCAATGGTAACATCAGAGGAATTAATCAAGGTGAAAGAAAGAAGTCTGGAATTGGTACCAATTTTATTTGGCTTAATGGTCACACAACCAACATCTGTTGCTACAGGCTCCTCTGGTTTGTTCTCAACTTCAGTATGCTTAGTCTCGATGAAACTTTTCAAAGTAGCAAATTTGGAATCTTCACTTTCATACAAAAATTCATCACCAAGAACCATGGCTGCGGTAGCAACCAATTCATCATATTTCCTTGAATTTTGTACGTGAATATTTTCAATATATGAATTCAACAGAGGAGGAGCATAGAAACCAATATTGGAAAATTGTGCTCTTCTGCAATGGTTCATAGAACCTGGAACACTGATCTTAGCCATTGGGTGGGATGAATCATGGTTTTCAAAAGTCTTGCCACCTTGAGTTTCCTGCTCACACTTTTCACATAAATCGAAATCGTTACAAACCAAACAGGAATACCGGATTCCCTTCAAAGAAGTTGACGTTGAGTCACCGAACGGAGAGCAACCATCACAGATGATACCTCTATGGGTGGGTAAGGGTGATTTTGCGCTTGTAGCATTCTTCTCTTGAGCAATTTCTTCTTTGGAATTCTCCCCTTGAGCGCTTTCTTCTGTCTTGACTGGAGAAGCCTCGGTTTTGTGGGGTTGTGCGAAGAGGTCCTTGAAGTGGTCCATGGCGACTTCAACCAAGCATTCTCCCAACGTAGAGAAGTCAATGGGGGAAGCCTTATCCTTGCGGTAGGAATTATAAGCTTGGATGATTGGAGGGGTGCTGTCAATAATCTTTAACCGAACGCGGTTCTTCACCAACAAGCTACGAGCCAAGCTCTTGAAGTCACTCTCACTTTCGAGCAGCACGTATTCCTTGTGCCTCTTGGACTTTCTCATGAAGTTGAGGTAAGGCTCACTGGCTTGCGTTATCTCCAAGTCCGTTG
This sequence comes from Suhomyces yuchorum, assembly GCA_030571845.1. NCBI lineage: Eukaryota > Fungi > Ascomycota > Pichiomycetes > Serinales > Debaryomycetaceae > Suhomyces > Suhomyces yuchorum. The sequence goes on along the minus strand of JAJLYW010000007.1, from coordinate 441,466 downwards.
CTGTCAACAAGGTGACAAGGTGCTCCTTGGAGCTCAACTTCTGGAACTGGCTCTTCTTCACTTGATACAGCTTCTCGTCTGTCTTGCCAGCACCAAAGGTCCTGACGTGAGTCACTTGGAGGTTCACTGTATCTTCGTCATTGGTACTCATGATAGCGATGAATTAATCTGATATATGAGATGAATAAGTTGATCGAAATCCACTTTGCCTCTCTAAGGGGTTGGTCCGTTTCCACGCCTTTTTTGTGATAAGGATCAGCACTACCAAGGTGAGGGGACCGAAAAACGGAGGCAACGGAAACACTATTGCGGCAACCTTAGAACAAATTTTACATGGCCCCATATAAATACCCCAAAGTAGTCGTCTTTGATTTGGACTACACGTTATGGCCATGTTGGTGTGATACACACATCCTGATGCCACTCAAGGCCGTAGGCAAGAACCAGGTGCATGACCGGTACGGTTACAGTCTCGGGTTGTATAAGGACGTCAGTTCTATCGTTACTGAGTTGAGCCAAAACAATGTGACGATCATTGGGGCCAGTAGAACCGCTACACCTCGGGTGGCCCAGGAGCTCTTATCGTTGTTGCATGTGGGCGACCAGCCTGCAATCAAGTACTTCCACTCCCTTCAGTGGGGACAAGGGTCCAAGATTAAGCACATTACTAAAGCGGCAAAAATGCTTGGGTTGGAAGAGGAGCTCAAAAGTGGCGAGTTTATCTTGTTCGATGATGAAACCAGAAACAGGGATGTGCAGACGATCAACTGCAGCTTTGCTCATATCTACGATGAGTCCAAAGGCTTAACAAGGTCGATTTTCGAGAATGCCTTGGTAGAATGGACTCAAAAACATTAGAATTCCATTAGAGGTTAAACTACACTATTAAAAGCATATTCGACCCCAATTGAGTTCAGCCACAGTTACAAATTCGGGTTAGTGACAGATCAGGGAGTGGATCCGCCAGATTACGTTCGAATGGTTGATGCTCACCAGACAATTTTGGTGAGGTCATCGATCTTTGAGAATACGTTGGTAGTACATTAGACATTATAGATTAATCATAATACATGGCCAAATTACCCCTACTGAGTAATTGACGTATAGCGTATAGAATTCGGAACACGAATTCGGTAAAGTTCATGTGAATGTTGTAACTAAGTAAAAGATTCCTGAATTGACTTAACAAGGGAAACAAGGTTATCATGAGAAGCATTCGGGGGAGGGTTGATTTCTTTCTTGCTTTAGTTAGTAAATGGTACAGTGTGGTCTCATCTCTGGTACTTACTTGACCCAACCAACTTTTGAGGTTTTCGTCGGACCAATCGGCGACATCGCCATGGGTAATGTTGACTGCACTTTCTTCCAACGAGCTTCGCGTCTCGTCCTGTTTCTTGATCTCTATCGGATTGTTGTCTTCCACGGGATTTGTTTCGTTATTACTTGACTTTTCTTCTTTCGGTTTTGCATCATCCTTTAATCTGCTTTCTGTTGGCCTTCTGTGGCCCGTGATGTACTCTTGAAGCGATGTACCCAAGTGTGGGAACGTCTTCAAAACAATAAATGCAGCACCAACCAACACAGCACTGGTAGCGGTGGCTTTCTTCCAGCTTCGACCATTCTCTTTCAATCGAAGTGCCATTTTGCGATGCCTCTAATCAGGCCCTCGGTTGATTATTATACAAAATGAGCAACGATTTCACGTGAGCCTGTTATCGAGGTATCCGCGGTGAGTTTTGTGTGGGGAATATTCCGGAAATGAAACTAACACTGCAACAACGAATGGCTAGACCGCCAGTCTACATCATCCAATTGACTATATGTAGTTGTGTGAGCTTACTCCTTTATACTCATATAATTAAGGCCATGGTCAAACGTCAAATTGATCCAATGCGATGAGGTCTACAGTAGTTGACATTAATTAATTAAATTGATATAAATAATACAACAGCTAATGGAATTGAACCATCACTCTAAGAATTAAATTGAAGAGTTTGGTTGACTTACAACTCTTGGGACTTTTCTGGCTTACCGGACTTCTTTGGCAACAAGTTTTGGTGGATGTTTGGCAAAACACCACCTTGGGCAATGGTAACGTGACCCAATAATTTGTTCAATTCTTCATCATTTCTGATGGCCAATTGCAAGTGTCTTGGGATGATTCTGGACTTCTTGTTGTCTCTGGCAGCGTTACCAGCCAATTCCAAAATTTCGGCAGACAAATATTCCAAAACGGAGGTCAAGTAAACTGGAGCACCAGAACCGACTCTTTGAGCGTAGTTTCCCTTTCTCAATAATCTGTGGACTCTACCGACTGGGAAAGTCAAACCAGCCTTAGAAGATCTGGAAGTTGAAGCCTTGTCGCTTGATCCTGCTTTACCTTTACCACCGGACATTTTGTATAATTGTTATGTTGATAGTTTTCATTAATGGGGCATTCTGGCTACTTATACTTCACATCTGTCACGAGTACGTCATCATCCTAAATTGTAAACAACCTTGGATTTTACCGGTCCATGTGCATGACTAGTACCGTGCTCCCCCATACATTGATGCGCGCAAATCTTGGTATGTGATTTACACATCTGAGGAGTAACCACAGAACCACTTCTGCGGTGCGAATATTTGAGACTGCTTCAGTACATCCTGTTCTAGAGGTGTGGGAGTCGCGTGGAGCGTGTTTTGATTGCAAACTAAAGTCCCAAATCGAGAGCGAATATAAAACGATTGGAATTCCCTGTTACTCCAACCACCTGCATCCCAGTAGACATAGACTTATTTCAAAATGGCCCCACCTAAAGCTGAAAAGAAACCTGCCTCCAAGGCCCCAGCTGAGAAGAAGCCAGCTGCCAAGAAGACTGCTTCCTCTTCCTCCGACTCTAAGAAGAGAACCAAGACCAGAAAGGAGACCTACTCTTCTTACATTTACAAGGTCTTGAAGCAAACTCACCCAGATACCGGTATCTCCCAAAAGGCCATGTCCATCATGAACTCTTTCGTTAACGATATTTTCGAGAGAATTGCCTCTGAAGCTTCCAAGTTGGCTGCTTACAACAAGAAGTCCACTATCTCTGCTAGAGAAATCCAAACTGCCGTTAGATTGATCTTGCCAGGTGAATTGGCTAAGCACGCTGTTTCTGAAGGTACCAGAGCTGTTACCAAGTACTCCTCTGCTTCCAACTAAGCTAGCTAGTCACTGCTACCTCCAATTTTAGTTTATTCCTGTGTATTATTTAATCAACTTCTTTACGATATTTATAAGTTGTAAGCTTCTAAAGTCGAACAATTGGTACATTTCTTATATGCAAATGATAAGAATGACTTAATGCAAATAAATATATGTGAACTCGTGCCGTAAGTTGTCATCTCTTATCTAACTTCAAACATTACCGACTAAGTTAAATTTCGTAATTTTTGAGGTTTCTTCAAAAATCTGCAATTTTAAATTTTATGGGAAATTACAATTGCTATATGTTATTATTTAAATGGAATTATAAATGCAGTGATTTCGAAGTATAAGCAACTACTGTATATTATGAAGAAATAATCCTTACCGGTTGTGTTCAATACTTCCTCTGTGCATTTAAAGAGGCACGTGACAGTTTTGAAACTTTTGCAACCAAAAATAGTTTAACACTCCCATAAATTATCGAAAAACTGTGGTTTAGATAAGTTGATCAAAAAGTGAATTGTACAGTGTAGATTGAAGATTAGTTCACTAAGTCTATTCATTTGAAGATTACTTTACTAGGTCTAAACATTTCTTCAGTTCTCACAGTATATGCAGGAAAGTAATTGAAAACAGTTTGCAGTTTAGAAATTTACAGGTTGTACCCAATAGCGAAAATTCTTCAAAATTTTTTTCGCCCTACACCTAAAGGCTTTTACAAAATCTTTTTCTTCATATTATCTTAACATAGACAAAATGGTATGTACATTTGAACACTAAATTATCACTTGATAATCATCATATATCATGGCATAGACTAACAATACCAGGACACTAAGACTCCAGTTACTTTAGCTAAGGTTATCAAGGTTTTGGGTAGAACCGGTTCCAGAGGTGGTGTCACCCAAGTCAGAGTTGAATTCTTGGAAGATGCTTCCAGAACCATCGTCAGAAACGTCAAGGGCCCAGTCAGAGAAAACGACATCTTGTGCTTGATGGAATCTGAACGTGAAGCCAGAAGATTGCGTTAAACAAATCATTTTCAAGATCATCATTCTCACTACAATATGATAACCTGTATTCTAAAAGACTCAATAATGTTGATCTACATGACATACGTATTAAGGATTTCATTGTCGAATTAGCAGAGAATTGCGAGCATTTGGTCGCCGATGATTGCCTTGGTTCGTTTGTTTATTAAGTCTACGTTTCATGTTTTAATACATATAATTATAAAAATCTAATTACCAAAAGTTAAGGTTGGACCTTGCCAGCTTATGCCAGCGTATAGCAACTTTTCCAGCTTCAAAGGGTCCAATTAGAGCTTTTGGTCTGTAGTATGACTTGTAGTTTTCAAGTCACGTGAATTTTCACCGAGCCCTAACCCTAACCTATTTGGGAAAACAAAAGTTGATAAACTCAACCCCGTGTCACGTGTAAGAATTTGCAACCTCTACTAATGAACACTGTGATAAGGTGAAAGGTTCGTTAGTCATTATTATGTACAAGTATAAAGGTATTTACAACAAGATTAATCCTTGAAGAATCGCTCGAATGCCTCTTTAGTAGATCTCTCCTTTTCAATGATTCTTTGCTTGGACCAAAAGCTTTGGACTTTACTGAAATAGATCAAATGTTTGATGTCATCGAACTCTCGGCATGAGAGAATTTCATTGTATAGGTCAACTGCTTTCATATTAAGTCTGTCAAGAATGAATGGTTTCAACTTGTCGGGTAATCTTTTATAAGGTGGGTGTGGAATATGTTTGAAAGTTACCACCACGGTCAGTGTAGACCAGATGTACTTAATCGAATATAAGGAATCACAATCAAATTGTTTAAGTGGATTGCTGAATTTTCTGGATCTATCAGAGCTCCCGTTAGCACAAGTGGATTGCTGCGAACATGTATACTTGATGGAGAATATTTTGACTCCTTTCCCTTTGCTAGGCAATTCCTTTCTTATCCATTTGAACCCGGTGAGGTCAAGCAAGGGCTCTACATACTTCTGATGAAGTTTTTGTAAAAGTATAGTCCTGTCTGAGGTTTGAAGCAGTTCATCCTTAAACTGGATACCATCAAGTGATAATGCCTTTGCTTTGTTTTTTGCTATCGTGTCCAAAAGGGATTCACAGCTATCAATTTTGTTCACCATAATCTCATCATCTGAAGGTACAGTGGTAACAGTAGACCTCCTGCTATTAGTAGCTGAAAAGTCCGAGTTATTCTCGCTGGCACTATTGTACCCCAGACCTTCCTCCGGAGTTTCAGATTTGCAAACATATGCATTATCCTTGTCTTGATTAGTGTCCTTGCTTTCAATCACAGCCTTGTAAGAATGTACGTTAACTTTTATGCTTGGCTCATGATCTAAACAACGCTTCTTGTTCTCGGTTGCATTATCATCGGCATTGCAAGGGCCCCTCTTCCTTTCCGCAGGTTCGAATCCCACCAGAGCGGCAGTTGCATCATTGTCGTGTATAAGTCTGTGGATATCCATGCAAACCCAGCATTCACGTTCAAACTGTCCCTTCTGGTAATCCCAACACTGAAAGCTGTTTCTTGATGGTCTGAAAGTGAACGAGGTGGCCGCACATTCGACCCAGTCTTCACCCGTCAATCGCGTTTACAATGCAGGTTTTCATTGGACATAGTAAGGTCTGATAATTACAGCTTCTACTTGAATATTGCAGTACATACGACCCTTGACTTTTCTATCGTGAAACTGATTAAGACACAGCAAATACTTAAAAAAATCACTTTGTTACTACAGTCATATGATCTAGAAACCTATTGAATTGTATAAAGTCTTCGATAACAAAGACAGATGCTTGAATGATTCGGTGCTCTTCCTCTTACTATAAAATGCTTTGCCAGCAGATGTCGAATAGCCCGCGCGACATCGACACGACACAGGTGCGACATTATTTCAACATCATGAAAAGTCCACCAGTATCAACAATATCCCTAGTTGAACCAAAATAGTTATTTTTATAAGATGTCTGATTTAGATGATGATTTATTGGCATTGGCTGGTGGAGCTGATGATTCTGGAAATGAATCTGATGGCTACGAACCTACTTTAGGTAAGAGGTCTAGAAGTGCCGACGAAAATGATGAGGATGCAGACAACAAAGATGACGACGATGATGATGAAGTTTTATCGAAGAAAAAGCGTCGCATGGACAGCTCCGATATAGAATTTGATGATGAAGAGGAAGAGGAGGAAGAAGAAGATACATTGGTCAATCCATACCCTTTGGAAGGAAAATATAAAGATGAACAAGACAGAGACAGATTAGAATCAATGGATGAAATCCAAAGAGAACAAATCTTGTTTGACAGAACACAGGAAATGGAACGCTATAACGAAAATAAGTATTTGCAACAAAGAATGAAGCAGCAAAAGAAAATGCAAAGACAACAAAGTGGTTCCAAGCCTACCAGATCTTCCAATCGTGCCAAGGGAAGCGATGTAAAGACATCCAAGCTCGACAAATTGAGCGAATTGAGAAAGCAAAGAGAACAGAAATCAAAGAAGACGTATGATGATTATGAAGATGATGAAGAAGAAGAGGAAGACGATGACGACTTGAGAGATGAAGAGGAGGAGGAAGAAGAAGACTATGAGGATGGACCTGTCACCTGGGGTGGCGCCAGCAAATCAAAGTCTAAGAGATCAAATGCTAGGAGTACTTTGCAAGATATTAATAGAGTAAGGATTGGAAGAACCGTTTTGAGCAAGTATTGTTTCTATGCCTTCTTCAATGACTTAGTGATAGATTGTTTCGCCAGAATCAATTTGGGAATGGATAAGAGAACAAGAAGACCAATGTATAGGATGGTTAAGATCATTGATGTTCGTTCTATCCCAGAAAGAGCATACAAGCTAAACAATTTCAAGTCTGATTTGTACTTGAAGGTAAGTCAAAATAGAAAGCAGACCAAGGAATTTCCAATTAGTATTTTTTCAGACTCTCAAATATCCCCTGATGAATTCAAAACTTACGAAAATGAGTTAAACAAAATCGGCGAAAGTATTGACTATGCAGATGATGTTAATGAGAAATATACTCAAATTCAATTCTATATCAACAAAGGTGTGAGTGACAAAGATGTGAATGAGATGCTTGAAAAGAAGCGTAAGTTACTCAGTGGCAAAAAGAATGACGCTTCTTTGACAGGTGTGGATGCTGTGTTCAAAAAGTCGAAGTTGATGGACGAATTAAAGATTGCAAGACAACAAGGTGACTCAGTAAAGAGTGAATCTATTTTGAACAAGTTAAAGCAGATAGAAGATGCCCTTGCAAGTCATGTCAAATCCACCAACACTTCAGAGTCCTCTAACACTATGAGCAAGGTGAACGAGAGAAACCGTAAGCTTAATTCTACAAATATCAGAAAAGCCGAGATTAAAACAAAACAAACAGCAGTTCAGTTTGATGGAGGCGATCCATTCTCGAGATTAAAGACGGTTACAAGAATGTTTTACCAAAACCTTACTCAAGAGGAGAACGAGAAGGCCTTAGAAGATGCCAAAATGAACCTTCAAGAGAAGTTAGCAGAAAAATCTAAGCAAGAAGAAAAGATCGCGAAATCCACATACAGAGTATTAGGAGAGATGGACAAGCTTATCAAGTCCATTGATATCGATATAGAATTTGCTTAAGATCCAGCGCTACCGTTGCAAAGTCCCTTAATCTTAACTACTGTACTAATATAAAAACATAACATTTGAGATTATCTCCGTAGGTCATGTGATGCCATTTCAAAAAGATCATTGCAAATTTCTCAACACCTTAAGCCCCTACCAGAAAATTAGTAATGCAAATTTTCACTCAATTACGGTAAGTACCGGCATCTCAAGCTTTAGCTGGGGAAAAAGTAATACAAGTGCCCATAAACATATCCCATAATATTACAATATTTTTATATACAAGAAATAAACCCAATAAATAATAGACTAAATGTCTAGTTCCTTCATAATTTGCATGCGTAACTCTCTTCTCTCCGATTCGATATCCGAAGTGGAGTTGTCAACATCTTCCAAGTCGTCATAGTAGTAGTGATAGTCATTAAATGTATAGTCGTCACTCGTTTTTGGTCTAAGGTTACGCACGTATGCGTAATTATCCTCGCTGAATGAGGCTATCGATTCCTCGGCCGAGGACATGGAATCGATGCTAAAAGCGTCATCGGAAATTTCGTGAGATGAATGATGCACCACGGAGGTTCCTGCAAAGTTTTTGAAGTCCTTGACGTTGTTTATCAAAAAGGTATCGTCCAAGCTTCCTAATGTGTGTTTGGTGACTTCGGGCACCTCTTTGGAGGACGAAAGTTCCATGGAGTCTTTGGAGAGAGATGCTGAGGTTAATGAAGGAAATGTGTTTTCGGACTTGTTCAGAGATGTAGTGTCGTTAGGGTATGAGTTGGTCTTAGCCATTTTCTGAGCACCAGAGGGCTTTGATGATATCGAACCTGCTGCTGAGGATTCCAGGTTCTTGCAGAACGACCTGGTAGTGCTTCTTCTGAGGAGCAGGAATAGACGCTGTTTGGAGTTTGCAGCACCGGATTTGGGTGGCTGGTGCTTCACTTCACAGGGCGAGTCGAAGGTGACGATGTCTTCCGACGAGTTATAGTAGTAGTGTTGGTTGAGGGCCTCGTCATACTTGACTGTCCATGGCCCGAAAGACGAAGGCATGGAGGTTGCGACGGGGGCGTTCGCAGCCTTTCTAGGGCACTTCATGGCGTGTAGCTCAAAATGGAAGATTTATATCGTTTCGATATGAGGCTGGAAGCTTGTTCAAATGTTGCATACCGCCATCTATATATATATCCACGTAAATACGCAGATGTAATATGCATCAGCCGTCTACACCCGTATTAGTAAATGACCGAGAGCCGCTCACGGTTGAAACGGACGCGGGAACTTGTAATTCGTGTTATCTCCGCGAGTGACAGCAAAAATTTGCAGGAGGCAAATGCAGCGACTAACAAAGGCCCCCCCCGTAGCTGCGCATCGGAGCCAAAAAATTACTAAGCTTGCATAGTTTACTAATGCAAGCGAACGAACATGGTACTTGTATTACAAACACTATCTGTAAATGCAACCTTGGCAGTGGCAACGGCGCTGGTGGGGTCCAGGGCCCAGGTGTGTTTCCTGAGTGGGACTAATTACGGCACGTTGTTTGTGTGAGGAGAGTGTGATTGGTGGGATGTGCTGGTGCTGCTGACATTTTAGGATAGCTGGGATTGCTGTTGGGTTGAGGATGACGACAGAACGGCTGGCAAGCATCTGTGGGGTAACATCCTCATCTACGATTACAATAGCCAGAGAGCAGAGCACTCGATGCAGGCACGCACGGGCGCGAATCGTGGGAGATGGTGCGGGCGGACCAAGAGGAAAAGATCCGATCCGAGCAAATCCCGGCCCACAGACTGTTGGCGCAGATACATCGTGCGGTAAACCGAGGTTGCCTGGGTAGATCCCCGGCCCCCTGTGCTCATCTCTATCCTCGGGTTTATACATCCCGCACTGTAACCCCCATTTGACCACTTTTGCTAAACGGAAGGGACCCTCTTCTCCCGTCCCGAAACAGCGGCTGTGTTTATTCTAAATTTGGATGGGCAACTCCCAGAACAAACACAGTTTCGCAGAGGAAACAAGAGTGAACAAACCATCCCCCGCTCGTGAATCCTTAAACTTGCCCTAGCGTGTTCCAGAAACTTCGCTTCAGAGCATTATTCCCAATCAGGAAGTCCCCCCCTTTTGGGTTCTCGCACTGCATGTTGTGAGTCTCCTCCTACCCTTGAGGAGTGACGCACACACCCACACCACACTATTGAAAAGGTCACATGCCACACGTCACATGCCACACGTCACATGCCACACATCAGGTGCCCGCATCATGTGCCATGTCAGGTGCCCACTCAGATGGCGCTCACCCTTGCCCTCGACAAGCAAGCAGTCAACTACACTGTCACTTATCCCGGGCCACATGAATCACAGGGCATTGCCCGGATTGCTCGTCTGCTTGACGTTGACACAATCTTGACATGGCGCGTCGGCTGTTCTCCCCATACTACTCCCAACACTTGTCCCAACATAGTGAACAATATCGTGGGGTGCGGATGGCGTATTTTGTCGCCCTGCACATAGCAATTGTTGAGTATCAAAATCACTGAAACGAGTAACATGACAGATTAACTATTACTGTATTCAATATGGTTTCTGCCGAATTCAACCAAAAAGTATGAATCCATCCCTCAGGGTTGCTCAATTGACTCGATTGATACTAACCAACAGGCCGAAGAAGTCAAGAACTTGACCAAACGTCCATCTGACGATGAATTGTTGAAGTTGTACGGTTTGTTCAAGCAAGCCACCACTGGTGACAACACCACTGCCCAACCAGGTATGTTCAACCTTAAGGCCAAGTACAAGTGGCAATCCTGGAAGGACCTTGAAGGTACTTCCCAAGAAGATGCCGAGAAGCAATACATTGCTTTGGCTGAGGAGTTATTGGCTAAGTACCAGTAAGTACACTGATCTCTATATACCTAGTCTATATGTTATCTTTACACAATGCCTTATTCTGCCTTTTGCTTGCTTAGCAATTGAGTGATTCTTCCAGCGTAGTCGACCATCATATACAACGGGATTGCCAAGTATGGGATGTAGATTCCTATCAAATTCCACGTCTCGGAAGACGTCAAACCGAATTCTCCACTCACATTGTAAACGTATATCAAGCATACAAACGTGGTAAAAGATGCATTGAAACCGTAAATGGCCATCCAGACGTAATGCTTCTTGGTCTCTAACCACATTTGCAAAATACAGTAGAAGAATAGTGGCAATTGGAATCCCAACTCTACCGCTCCAAACACTTTAAACCATACTGGTAATTCTCCAAGAAAAAGGATATCTTTATTGGTGGTGACGTGGAAGTCTAGGATCTTTTTGGATATTTCGAGTTGATAGTGTCTTGGGACTATGATGTTTGAATCGACCAAAATGGTGATCGGGATGTGGATCACAAAGTAAATGAAGTAGAACTTGTCCAACTTACTGAATCTAGAGAAGAAAGACATTTCGGATAATAAGTTGTATCTGAACCCTAATAGGAGAAACGTTCTGTCTTTAAAGCTGTTGTGTTGAAGTGATTTGGTTTGAACAGGTTATTCAGTTGGTTGTTTCTAGATTTTCGCGTAAATCTTAACAAGTATGGAACATTCCATATTCATGCACTTATTCACTTTCGAAGTGCCTGGCAAGTCTTTTATGACGGGATTGTGTACTGATAGATTCTATTATTTCTTCCAATCAGATTAAAAGTAAAGCTTCAATCAACACATTAATTGTAATTGAATGTTTATGAAGAACTAAGAAAATGCTAACTTTGCCAGATTACATAGCAAAATCATAAAAATGCCTACTGACTGCAAAAAAACATACTGACTACATGTATGTCACTTTACAAAGTCTAGATGTAGCTATAGTGTAAATGTTTCAAAAATTGGTATTCCTCCGTTAGTGGTCTTTCTTCCTTTGATTGATGTGCGTAAAACCGTCGTAAAACTCATCTTTAGTAACTGCATGTTTTTAGGCACCAGATTTTCAGCTATACGGTTTATAACAAGAGCAACGCCCAACACACGATCCTTTCTCAATTCATCTCGTTCAAAAATAATGTCCCAAGCTACCAAATCTACCAGCACACAGAATAACTTCGAAGAGTCTGTTCAGAAGAAATCGAAGCCAAATCTGGCCTCAGTAGACAAGATGAGGGACCTATTGAAGAAATCCAATACCAATATCGAAAAACCAATAGTATGGGTTGACTGTGAAATGACAGGGCTAGACGTTTTCAACGACCACATCATAGAAATTTGTTGTATTATCACCGACGGAAAGTTGAATATCATAGATGAAGATGGATATGAGTCTGTGGTTTATCAACCTAAAGAAGTGTTGGATGGAATGAATGAATGGTGTGTCAACCAGCATACAAGTTCGGGCTTAGTGGACAAGATCTTGGCTAATCCAGAACAGAAGTTGGCAAAGGTCCAAACGGAACTACTTGAGTACATCAAGAAGTACGTACCTAACCAAAGAATTGCTCTTATGGCTGGTAATTCCATCCATATGGACAAATTTTTCATGATGAAGGAGTTTCCAGATGTTATCAACCATTTACATTACCGTTTGATCGATGTTTCCACAGTAATGGAGTTCGGAAACAGACACAACCCGGAGTTGATGAAGCTTTGTCCCAAGAAGGTCCTGAGTCACACTGCAAAGTCGGATATTTTGGAGAGTATCTCTCAATTAAAATGGTACAGGGATCACTACTTTAAGAACTATAGTGAATCAAAGGACTTCATCGATGAACAAAACAGTGTACTACAAAAAGACTTACAAAAATCTTCGAACGACCCCGCTCTTCAACAAGACCCTATAGAAAAAGCTTAGATTTAGTTATTATGCAAATACATCGCTTCATTTCGTTACTTTCCTTCATTGTCAGATTCAATCGCTTCATCATTATTTTGATGAGCAAATTTTTGAATACATCTTTGAATTTGAAGAGTCTCAACTGGTTTCTCAATGATCGAATCAAAAATTTGATAACCTTGGGCTTCGTGTCCAAATCCTGTCACCGCTATGATAGGGGTGTCCGAATTAACACTGTTTGTAAATTTAATTAATTTCACAGCATCTATAGCATCAATCTTCAGTAATCTCAAGGCAGTTAAAATCAAATCGAATTTTACTTGTCCGGTAGCTCGTCTGACCAACTCATCTCCATCTGAGATCGCAACAACTATGCACCCACATTTTTCCAACATCTTGGTAACACTATGACGCACAATTGGGATTGATTCACAATACAATACATCTAGCTCATTTACCATTGGTGATGTATCCTCTGCAGAGAACGATTCACTTCGTATGCTAGATGGAGGTAACCTTCTGGTACTTTCCCTTCTTTTCTTAACACGCAACAACGCAGAATTCTTAGTGTCTTCAGTATCAGAACTAGATGGAGAATCCTTAACTATTTGTTTGGTAAGCGAATGAACAGATAACCGATGCTTATCAGCAGGGCATAACTCAGAATTTGGACTTTGTTTTCCTACTTCAAATGGAAATTCATCGCCACTCGAATATGTACTAATTGCAGAGCCGGGAATATCTGGTCTGAAGTAGGATTGTGGTGATGAAATATTGGGTTCAGAGCCTTTATGAGGAGATGCTGAACGAACAGAACTGCCGGATCCCGATGCGATTGCAATTGGAGAAACGGGTCTTTTGAAAGGACTTGATTGACTAGCCAGATTCCCTCCACCACTAAAAGAAAAACCTCTTGATCTTGACAATGGAGTCGATTCTGAAGAAGAAGAAGAAAAGCTATTACGATGTTCTAAGTGTTCACTTTTCAATCTGTTGATGACATCTTTATTTTGCTTTTCCAAGACATTTAAATTCCTGAAATGGAAGCTACCAAATTCGCTGGGATCAGCTAGCCGACTCATCCTTCTTTCCCTCTTACCACTACCAGTGTTGTTGGTATTAGATGATCCTCCACCAGGAACTAATAAAGAAGAAGATGAAGAAGAAGAATTCTGGCCTAATGATGGCGATCCCAATTCTGTAGTATTCGATGAGTTTGTGTTGATATTAAATTCATTGCTTGTGGCAAGGTTTTCTTCGTCAGAGTCTTCTTTTGGAAATTGGGCTAAATCTGCACCACGAAGATCGAAATAATCGGTAGATTCTGGGTCTTCGATGTGAGGTACAAATGATGCTTCCTCATCGAATAAAGTAATCCAGTTTATACCTCTGAAGTAAGGATGTGCCATGATTTCTTCAGCTCCATTGCAACCCAACCGTTGTTCAGGGTTCAAATTAAGCAATTTAATTATTAAATCCTTAGCTTCGGGTGAGCAGTACTCTTTTTCTTCTTCAACCGATAAAGGTGGCCAGTCGATTGAACCTTGTAAAATTCTGGTGAAAACTTCCTCAGGAGTTTTCGCATGAAAAGGTGGATATCCAAACAAGAATTCAAATAAAATACATCCCAAGGACCACCAATCAGAGGCTTCGTTTTGGCCAACACCTTCAATTGTTTCTGGGGCTAAATAATCTGGTGTTCCAACGAACTTTTTGACATCACCATTATCATTCGAAGGATCAAACAAGGCATAATTTGTGATGTTGCCTTGATTATGGGAAGGACTAACTTGAAAATCATCTTCTACCAACGCAAATGATGACTCTGAAAATGTTCGTGGAAGAATAGGCTTAAGCAATGGAGATTCCAATCCACTAGAATTCGATCCCGACCTGTTACCTTTGAAAATCGAGGATGTTCTATGCGAAAGAGAAGGCGGTGCTTGAGGATGTTGATTGAAGGATTCCAAGTACGACAATGTTGGTGATGTTAATGAAGCAGATGGATTATGTGTTTGTCCACTTGTAGATAACTTGGTATTTTCTAATGTTGGAGATAAAGAAAATGGAGTGACCGAGCTAGTTCGTTTGTGAAATGAATCTGATAAGGGGGAGTCAAATCCTAAACCGGACACATTGGATAACGGACTTTGTTGAGCTGGGTTGCTCAAACTTTTCCTAAAAAGTTCAATAGGATGTTCGTTGTTACTGCTCTTACGACGTGAGCTCGCCTGTCTTCCAACAACACCCATTCTTGATAATCCAAAATCAGTTAACTTAAGATGCCCATTGCTATCTATTAATAAGTTATCTGGCTTTAGATCTCTATGAATTATGCCTCGCTTATGCAAATCGTCCACCCCAACAACTACTTCGGCAATATATCTTTTGGCCCAACTATCACCGAGAGTCCCCAAAGTTTTAACCAAAGTTGCACAATCACCACCATGCAAGTATTCCATCACCAAATATAAGTAGTCCTTAGATTGGAAACTACTATATAATTGCGCAACATAAGGAGAATCTGTTTGTTTCATCATCACTGCTCGTTCAGATTTGACATTCAATATTTGATTCTTTGCAATCATATCTCTCTTTTTCAAACATTTTATTGCCACATAATCTCCAGTCAATTTTCTTTTCGCTAAAAAAACAGATCCAAACGCACCCTTGCTTATAGGTTTCACGACTTCATAATCTCTAATACCGCCTCCATTAGGTTTGCTAGATGGAGTTGTTGATACCAACAAGGGAGACAAAGGAGGTTTCGACACCGAATTGCGATGATTATACAGTGATATGTTAAGAGGTATAGCACTGCCACTCGAGCTTGTTCTCTTCTCATGAAGGTTTATACTATCATTGTGATTGAAGTCGGCGTTACTTATGGAAGGTGAAGTATGTGGGGTATTTGTCTCAAATCGATTGATGTTTCTTTGAAGAGATGATAAATTCTGCTTCTCAACATAGGGTGCCGGCGAAAGATGCCTTCTAGGCAAGGAGAAGGAAGAACTATGCGATAATAATGGTGGTGGATTGGAAAATGTAGCATCTTTTGGAACACCCTTTTTGTTCAATTCTAAGTCTTGCAAAGATTCAACCAATTCATTTGAGCCGAATCTAGATGTTCCTATCGACAATGAGGATTTAGAGCTGGTATTACTTATTCTTCCCAATCTGTCTGTGCTTCTACCTCTTAACAAGATATCTTTAGGGGTAATTGATTTAACTTCATCATCTTTAAAGTATGGCTCTTGTAGAAGACTTGGACTTCTAGACCTCGAAGGTTGGGGTGAAACAATTAGTGGACTTGGCTTATCTATCACTAAAGTATCCGAAAGGGGATGTTCATGTGAACCATAATTTGATATTTCGTCGTTAGCACTCAAATCACTAGTACTAATTCTGGGTGTACTGTTTGACTTAAATTCCTGCAACATTGTCTGCTCTTTGATCTTATGGATCGTAAGCTTTACTGTTTCTAATACAAGGTTATCCACCTCTTTTTTGATCTTATTTGAATATTGCAATATTGATACCAATCTTGAGATTATACGAACTTTTTCATCCACCAATTGCTTTGTATCCTCGACCAAGGTCTTTATTGCAGGATCAGTAGTTTCTAATAACTTCCAATTTACTACTGCATTTATTGCTTTTTCTGAATTTGGTGAAAATTCCAAGTCACCATTCAAATTAGTTTCAGCAGGATTAATAAGCGATGCTTCATCACATAATTCAATCAATCGCTGCAAGATTCCAAAAGGAAACCTCTTAGTTATGACTATGGGGTTATTGACTTGAAAGTTCTTGGTGAGAACTTGATTTGCCAATCTAGGGGATGCTTCCCCTGTAATGCTAGGTAAAGGAATGCCCTTGTAGTCTAGAACAGGATTGTTATTTATCGAGTTGCTGTCTTCTGATGAGCTTGGTGATATCAGGTTAGAGGAAAGTGGCGAAGATCCTGGGCTTGAATGCATGCCTACCATTTGTGGAGAAGGTGGCAGACTATTCACAGCACTTTGTGATCCTTGTGGACTAGTTGAATGATGTTGATGCTGATGAAGTAAAGTTTCATAAATTCGTTTGATTAGTTCAGAATGTTCACCAATAGTATCATGGCAAGTCTGAAGGTCTTCAGCGACCCTATGCTCGACAATACATAATTCTGAGTGTTTTTCGATGAACCATGCTGGTACACGAGTTTCACATATTCTGCATAAGATCAATTTTGGTTGGGGAGCCGCTTCTTCCTCCATGATACCTTGCTCTTTTAAGCTCACTAAATAGCCTTCGAATATTTCAGATCCAAAACCAAGGAGATCAATAAGATTTTCGGGTAATGTTAATTCCAAATCAATATGTACAAAAGGTTTAATTGTCCACATCGAATGAGTTGGTAAATTTGTCTTGGGGTCGTGTATCAATATTCCTTGTGCTTCTAATTCGATAACATCACCATTATTTGAAAGTTTTGATGAAAGAGTGCTATTATCAGAATCATAAGAAATACCGGAATCATGGATTAAGTCTTCCCTTGTAATCTGGTCTTGGACAAAATTGGATAACTCACTGACCTGCTGCTCAGAAAGATCTTCGGTAGAGTGCTGAGGGGTAATCTTTCCGCTTAAATTTGAATCCCCATACTTCCGCTTCTCATTCGTAGCTGTAATAAATTTCACCTTGTATGAATAATCGTCTTTGACCATTTGTTCTATTGCGTTGTTAAAGACCAAATGATCTCCTTCTGTATTTCCAAATATAATGTTTGCAATTGGTTTATTCAACAATTTTTTTATATTTGTCCCCACGATGAACTCCCAATTTCTGCTCAAATAGCTGATGTTTCCGTCAAGGTCTAATTCCATAACAACAGTAGGGTTATCAGAAGATGCCAATCTCAAATCAATTTGTTCTTCAACAGAGTCAAATATATCGTTCTGTTGTTTGTCCGAAGGTATAACCAATGAATCAATGCTTTTACTAGGCTGAAGGGAATGTTCCTTGGATGCTGGCAGTGAAGGGTTTGTTATCTCACATGGTGAAACAGAGCGTTCGAAATTGTGTGAAAGCTTAGCAGCCTTGAAGGTAGGCCTGTGGAATAATCCAGAAGACTGTTCGTAAAACCCTGAATCTTCAACAGGAGACGACATGTCTATATTTCTAGATCTTGATAGTGATGGAGTCGTAGCAAAAGAAGTGTAAGTAGAACTATCATTCAGTTCTTGTGAAGGATTAGTGGTCTGAGTGGATGATTTCGAAACGTTCGCAGTTGCTTCAGTTTTTTTTGTTTCTTGGGGAATTATTGAGTTGTCCATCTCCACGGTTGGACACTGTCGTCTGTTAGGCCAAGTACGTTGAACCAACAATAAGGCGAAGCAGGGGTTTGGGCTTTGCCTTATAGCCTATGGCCAAGTTCACTTAATGGACTGGATACAATTGGTGCCTGGAATGATATTCCTGCTTACTTGGGGTTGTATTGATTGAAATCGAAGACACTCGTTGCATATACAAATAGTCACCATCAATAATTGCATAATTGGTAGGAACACTACTTTAAGATAAGCCCCGGGTTTCAAGTTGTGCCAACAAGCAACAAATTGTTGCGCCTATTGAATGTCTCTTATCCTTTCTAGTACACATCTTACTTATGCAATGCAATAGTAGAGACGATTCATAGTAATGTCATTTAAAATTTTAATAATACTGTAAAAATCACATGTGATATTCAGTGTTGACGAAACATTTTACGAATTAATATTAGTTTGTTGGGCACGGTCAGCAAAATGCTAACTTTTACTAGTTTTGCATTACTAAATAAAAAGAACTGCCATCAATGTTAGTAGATGGCTGGATGCCTTTGTTGGAAACACATCCAGGTCTTTCGGGTTGAAGAATTGAAAGATACTTTTTTAGTTAATATTCCAAAGGACAATTCACAGAGTTGGATCTGGAATAAGGACATAAGCGTCATTATCTATGTTCGTACGGGTCATTAAAAGTTGGATTTTAAGATCCTTCGAGGATCTGCAGAGCATTCCTCTATCTATCTTGGTGCTTTTGGCCACCAAAAAAGATTTCGCCAGTCATACCATTTAAGGCATCACCAGAGTTGATCAGCATAAAGCTTGATCGAGCGACAGAAGCCACAAGAGTTGGCAAGTTGCTTAGTTGGTGTATTGGAAAACAGGCCTTGAATCAAGAATTGATCTCTTTTTGATAGAATCCAATAACTTGGAGTTCTTGGCTTCATTTTGTTCCAAAATCATGTTCCTGAGACACTTATTTTCCATTTCCAAAGTCTTCAACTTTTTCTCCAAAGCTGCAAGTCTTTCCTGCATTTCTTTGGACTTTTGTTCCATCTCTTGTTCCTTCATCTTTTTCTTGATTCTGAAACGGGCTGAAGCTGCTGTGTTTCTTTTCCTTTTGTCAGCAACGGCAGAAGAGCCGCTAGGCGAGGCAGCAGGTGAATTGTAAGGCGATGTTTCTTGAACTGGTTGTTTGCCGGTTTCTGGCAAGTTCAAAAAGTCAAGCGATAAGTCCGGTTCGGACTTCACCGCTATCTGGTTGTCACCAGATGATTGTGCAGTGACTTGACCAACGACTTGACCCACAGGCTTCAACTTGGAGAACACATCCAAGTCGAAGAACTCGGCTTGTGAAAACAAGTCCAAATCGCTGTGACTCATTCCATCACTAAGTGGTGGTGATTGATCAAAATCAAGATTTAAGTCGTTAAGAAACTCATTAGCCTGGAAATTCATCTTCGTTGTTTGTCTAAACCTTGATAGATTAGCTGAAGTGTAGAAAGAATTTGTTGTGTGATATCTTTGCGAACCCACGGGCAACGCAACGTTTTATATTCAGATAATTAATTGCAAAAATTTTCTCTGAGTCAAAAATTAAAAGCAATGATTATTAAGCATAACAATGCGAATTCAACGAAGCCGTTGACAAGGGTTCTGCGGTACCCAATAATAATTGATCTGTACGGCGCTCTCCTCTTTCGTTATAGCTCTAGCAAGTACTAAGTACTGACCGTCTTCAGGTCTTCACACCATGTTGATACCCCAGCAGCATCCCTAGACCCCTGAAATTTTGAAATTTTGGAATGAGTATCGGCTCTTACATGTTAGTGAGGCAGTGTTACCCGATTGGGTCCGGATAAAAAAGCGGACGGGCGGACGGGCATTCCTATTCCGGAAGGTGGCACAGGAAGGTTTATCCCGACCAATGGGGGCCTTGAACCCGCGCGAGATATCACCGTTGACTCTAGTACACTCTTACTCAATCGCTTGGCCACCACTGACACTGCTGGAGAACGAAAAACCCCAAAACGTTAGCTACCGTAGTTGTTGTAATGTATTCATGAGCCTAGAATCGAATGCTAATCTTCTGTTCCGATGAAACATACAACCCGCCATAATTTATTGCGAAGCTACGTCTTATTCTTATGTACCCGTGTTATATGCAAGAACTAGTGGACTCATGTTACATACTGCACATAATGTCGCTCTAGGAGTTGTAAAGAAGGAAAGCAGCAAATCCAAGATGAAAGGAGAACGACTTAAGAGGGAAGGAATGCTTGAAAGCTTAGGGTGAAACAAGCATTGAAAAATCTAGCTATCGCCTCACTTTTTTCCTTTATTCAATACCGTCATCTCCATGTGAAGTTGGGGTTCCAGCGATAAGTTAAGGTCTGCGATGTTCTAAGATAGAGCCAGAGCGATTAGCAGTATACCTAAATAATTCGAATAAGGAACGAAGTCCTTAACCAGTCATACCTAATAATCTTCCCCTGAATATCTACATAGTTTATTCCATGCTAAGCAGATATTACAGTACAGCCACATACCTGGTGAGTACACGTCCATCTACAAGAGGGTGCACGTGATAGTTACTATTATACAAGATATCATGGTATTTACAAGTTTACTTCTGGTGTCTCTTGATGAAGCCGTCAGTACCGTCTCTTCTTCTCACAACTTGAGCCTCTAATTTACGTGCAGATTCTTTTGTTTTTCTTTGAACCTGCTCATCGAAGCTCTCCTTCTGCTGGCGAACCCAGTCGGAAATGGTTTCAGGTTGCTTCTTACCCGCAGGTGGCTTATTCACCACGGTTGGAGGCATCTTAAGCATCTTACGGAAGGATTTGCTACGCAAGATGAAAGTCTGAAACACAGAGCACAAAGAGTTGGTAGCCACATAGATCATGACAGATGCATAGAAGTCTTTGGTAATAATAATGGATAAGAATGGCAAAAACATGAGGACCTTTTTCATTGGAGCATTCATAGCTTGCTGTCCTGTTTCACCGCCTAAGCGTACTATGGCTAAAATGAGTGCTGCAGAAATACCATGTAATCCTAAGTATGGATCAACCTGACACAAGTTTTCGAACCATGCGTAACCTTCAGTGCTGAAACCGTCAACGGGATAGGCTGACATTTTTCTCAAAGCTTGGAAAAATCCATAAGCAATAGGTAATTGCAACATTGGATAGATTTGCTTGTAGAACTTGATGTCATTTTCTTTCATTAGCTTCTTTCTCTCTTGCACCAATAAGTATTTTTCCTGATTACTTTCTGCCTTTTTCAAGTTACTCAAAATATCATCCATCTCAGGCTTAACCTTTGCCAACTTTGCACCATTTGCTGACGCAGACATGTATAACGGGAATAAGAAAACTCTAGCAACAACGGTGGCGATTGCAATGGTACTCCACCAGGGTAAACCACTTAACACGTGAATCGACTCAAGATATTTCTCCATCAAGGCTGTGGGACCCCAGCCTTGTGCCATGCCAATAGAGTCTAAGTATCCCCATTCATAAGAGCTCAAGTTAGAGATGATTTTTTCAGGTTCTGGAATGTCATCAAATGAAACCAATTTGTTTTGAATCTCAGACTTATCAAGTCCTTGAGTGGAGTTGAAACGAACACTTGCTGCTTGGAATGGTGCCGAAATCTTTCCTGCAGAGCCAAAACCTTTCAAGGCAGTGTTGAAGGAGCCATTCAGCATACATGGGAAACTTCTTGATATTCCCAATGTGTATTTAAATCCAAGTCTAAACATTGTGCTGCGGAGTAGAAATCCTGACTGATTGAAAAATTTTTGGTGTGAGCCTGAAGCGTGATTACGTAATACAAGGTTGATTATTCTTTTTTAACTTCATGGTCTCATGCAATTGAAGGAAGAATGCTAAGTAGGATATGCCAGTTGAATAATTGCAATGTACATCAAAGCAGAGCTAGTATAAAGCCGAAAATATCATATCTCAAATCAATTTCCCCTACCTTCTCCCAAGTTATTGTACGACGTGGTGTTATATCTAAACGACTCACTTCGTACTCAAATCAAACTAGCAGAAACAATGAATTTGTTCAGCATGTCGTGAATTTGTCACAATCAGAAACCATGGATATTAACCTGAAGTTGACTGGATTATTGAATGAACCTTCAACGGATCACAAGACCTTATATTCAATGGTTGCAAAGAATGTTCATGAACAAAACATCCATCCTGAGCTATTAGAAATAATTTTACTTGAGTTCCTCCATTATAAGAATGTTACGATTGCGACCACTGTACTTCACTTGATTTTTGATTCTCGACCAGACTTCTCCATGTCAAACCAGCTTTGGAATAGATATATAAACTTGGTATGCGAGACTGCAAATCACCATGGTGCGGTTTTGATTTATCATCAAATAATCGATAATTACATGACTTACTCTGAGTCTCAACTTTCATCTTACAATCCAAACAATATAGATATTCCATTTTTATTATCACCTTCAACATTGGAGCAATTGAGTTTAATATTCTTGCGTGCTTCCGATAATGGAAGAATAGAGGGATTGTTGAAGTATTTCAAGAGGTTTTATTCTTATATTAGTCACAAAAGCACCTTTAAAACGTTGAAGATCGCTATGGTTGAAGCATCAAGCACTTCTGACAACTTACCTAAAGCACT
Organism: Suhomyces yuchorum; assembly: GCA_030571845.1. NCBI lineage: Eukaryota > Fungi > Ascomycota > Pichiomycetes > Serinales > Debaryomycetaceae > Suhomyces > Suhomyces yuchorum. The sequence continues at coordinate 418,863 of JAJLYW010000007.1, read as the reverse complement.
TCAGGCCTTCAAAGAATTGGCATATTCTTTTCGTGGTCACAGCAACACTAAAAACTGGACTAAATTAAATCAGCTACAAAAAATGTCAGTTTTTACGAATTACGTATGGAGAAGAGGAAATGTTAAAGCTAATAATAATGTTTTGGATATGGAGAAGATTTGTGAATTGAAAACATCTATTGACAAACAAAAAGAATTCAATGGTGATCTCTTAAAAATGAGCTTATACAATCCGATTAACGAGAGAAATGTATACATCTCTCCTAACTCAACTTCCATGCCGTTATTGAATGGTTCTTTGCATACCTCTGACCTTCCGATCTTTTCTAATTTGATAAATGAAAATATAATGCAAATAATTGAACGAGATCAAGGAATTAACAATTTAATATCAATAATCACTTCATCTCACTTCATGATCCATACCTTCATTGTACTTGGATTATGCAACAATAATAAGTTCAAAGAAGCAATTCTGATCATAATGAGATTACCACAGATTTACCCCCATATCATGATGAGTACGCTCATTAGAGAAGAAAATTACCATAATATTTTGCATTACATCCGAAGTAGGGTCATTTCACATCCCGAAGAAGAGGATAGATTAAAGTCTATAGTGCACGATCTAATGGTAAATTATCATGATGTGACTTCCCAGTGCAAAAAGAAATTTTCGAAGAAAGTACTGACTTCAGTGATAAAGACTTTATTGGCATTCCCCAATTGTCATAATGATGACATTGATCATTACTTGGTTCGTTGCGATTCTACAAAAGCTACATTTAAAGAATTTTTGAGTGAAAATGAGTTTGAAAAATTGATCAAACTATAGTAATGTTTTTCAAGCAATCTAAATTATTCATACATGTATTTATAATCAAGCTAATTTGTGTCCAATTTTCTGGGATCTGTCATCTTGTGTATTTTCACATCATTATTGTCTAAATCCCCAACTACTGCAATATCTTGTGGTGTAATGAAGATATTCTGCGACTTTGGATATTGCCTGAGTTCATGTAACAACAATTTAATACTGATAGATCTGTTCACTGAGTCCATAAAAACATCAAACTCATCGAGTCCGCGAACGCGTGAGTTCATTACCTTCCAAATTGAAAGCAAAAGAGCAATTTGTGCAAAACTTTTCTCTCCGCCTGATAGAGAATCCATTGTTCTTGGCTGATCATCATGTCTAGTTTTTGCCAACATAATTAATTTTTTATTCTCATAATCAAAAGTTAAACTGCCTTTAAAACCTCTCAACTCTAATGCATTCTCAAATAAACGGCAAGCATCTTGTACATTGTGTAAAAATGTAGTGTGGAAAGTATTAAATCTTACATTCAATGCTGAATTGGTGTCGCTTGATGCTAGTGTTAACGACTCGACTGTTTGATTTGTGAAGTCTCTCTTTTCTTTTATCTGAGAAAGTTCCAATTGAACCTCCGAGAGCGGTCTTCCGACCTGTTCTTCTGCCTGTCGTACCTGTCTCTGAATTTCCTCGTATTCTTTTTGAATTGATTGTTGTGTATCATTTTCATCTATTGAAACCTCGGATTTGTTACACTTTGATTCAGCAATCTCTGTGACTTCCCTTAGCTTTGCTTTTGCTAGACCAACTTTTTGCTCGCATTCACTAATCACTACCTCTTTTCTTTCGATTTCACCCTCATCACTTTTTATATTTGAAAAAGTTTCTGATATTTCCACTTCGAGGTTATTCATTTTATCTTGTATTTTGTTATATTGAGACTGAGTCTCTTTGAGCTCCTCTTCTGCCTTGTTGGCTTCTACTTTCATTTCATCCATTTGTTCAATCTTTTGTTTATAGTCTTGAATAAGAGAAGTTTTCACATTTTCAATTGTCTTGACTTGAGATTTGAGCTCTTCAATTTCAGTCTTCAATGACTCTATCTTTGCGAAGTCTCCATTTTCATTTAGTTTAATTTCAACTTTTCGTATTTCTTTAATGGTCTTATCTAAATTTGAAGATATTACACTTAATTTGGTTTTGCAATTTTCAAGTAAACTGTTTCTACTTGCCATCACATTTCTTCGTATTCTCGCTAAATTTTCAAGGTTTGATCGTTCATCTGTGATTTGAGATTTGATTTCATCTAACTCTTTAGAGTTCGAAATAGAACCTGATGAAAATTTTGCTAGATCATTAGAATAGTAAACTGGATCTATTCTTAACGTACCATTAGTCATACTTGTTCTTTGACCAGAATTTTTGTGATGCAATGAGAAGGCACTCATAAGATTTGGGATATTCTGTCTCACAAGTTCGTCCGCATGAATATAATTGTTCGCAATCACAAACTTCTCAATTGTATTGGCATCAACTAACGTATAGAGGACATTATCATTAGAGGTTGTTATCATATCTAAAAATGTTGTATGATTTCTAACTTTACCCCTTTCATAATCAAATGATTCAAACCTCCTCACTATGACATTTTTATTCATTCTGTACCTTTTTAATATGCTTGCTAATAACTTTCTATCGTGTTCATCACAAACTAAAAACGAGTCCAAAGTCTTTCCAAGGACTGTATTCAAAAGTGGCTTCCATTCGATAAATTCTTGTTTCACTTCAATGAACGAGCCAATAGGTCCAATTGGATCTTTATGCCAACCTCTGTGATTTCTTATCTCACCTAGTACAGCATTCATTTCCCTTCCCCATGCTGCATACTTATCTTTCTGTGAAACCAAAAGAGCTTGCCTTCTTTGTTCTAAAGACTGAATCGTCCTATTGCACAAAGTAATTTCATCTTCTGTTTCTGACAACTTAGGAATCTTTGAATTTTCAAGTTGAGTCAACTCCTCTTTTGCAGAAAGCTTGTCACTTTTTAAGGTACTTTCATTGACTCTGAGCTCATGTAAAGCATCTTTCAAAGCATCTTTTGACTGACCATTAATTTCATCGATCCTTTTAAATTCCTTATCAATTTCATTCTTGGCTATTTTTATCCTTTCTTTATGGGAAGTAGCTTCCTCAGTTCGACTTCGAATTTCATTAGCTGTGGTACTCATTCTAGTTTTGACCTCGGTATGTGCCATAACTAGATCATTATAAGTTTTCTTACATCGAGAGACCTCGTTTTGGACTTCTTCATACTCTTCTTGGGCTTGTTGCAATTCAGACTTCAAACGAATCTCATTCTGATTATTTATTTCGATCCGATCCTTGACATGCTTAATATTTTCAATCTCATTTTGATGTCTTTGCTCGTAATTCTTGACCTTTTGCTCGATTACATACACGTTGTACCAGTAAATCTTACCATGAATCAATTGTAATTTTCTCCGAAGATAATCAGACTCACGATAACGGTCATACACAATTTTTGCTTCATCATACTTGCGACGAAATTCAATTGCTTGTTTTTTGAATTGTTTAAGCTTAATCTCCACGTCTTGAACATTGGATACTGTCTTTTGAAAGTTCCTGAAGATTTCTGCAATATATGCACCTTCCATGAAATATTCGTATTTTGTTTGATCTGAACTCGAAGTAATGAACTCTCGGGCCTTGTCTTGTGACAAAAACGCGAGTGGATTATCGATTGTAATATTAAATTTATGCAATATGTCATCCAACACTGTCTTTTTTGTAGAGATGACTTTTCCAGAAGTTGATTTTATTGAGTATGCATTTGTTCCACTTCTTTGAATTTTTCTTTCCACTATTATTCTATCGCCATATTCTTCGGGCTTGAATGCTTGCAGTCCCTCATTCAAAAATACGATCGAAGTTCGAGCTGTGTTTTTTCCATCCTTGATTAAATCTTTAATGGAAGTTCCTCTATTTGTGTCAGTAGCTTTAGCTCCCAACCCAACAGAGATTCCTGTCAAAATGGCACTTTTTCCCGAGCCATTACTACCAATGATGAAGTTGATTTGTGGCCCCAATTCTAGTTCAAAAAAATCATGACACATGAAGTTTTTTAAGGTGATTTTCTCGATTACCCCTGCCTTCGCAGCTTCGGTGTTGGGAAAGGCATCTTCCTCATCAGACGAACTGGCAGCAAGCTCATCTTCATCATCATCAACTGCATCGTCAGAATCGCTATCCGGAGTTGGTTGCTGCTGAAGTCTCTGAGACATAAATGATTCTATAGATACTTGACCCTGTTGTTAGTAATCCTTGAGATCAACAGATGTCTAGGCATCGCCCTTTTAGAAACAAATGCATGTAGCAATTTGGGAAAAGAATTTTCTGGAAATAACATACATGAATGTTGAACTCCCCTTCATCATCTAGCACACTAGATGGTCTTTTCAACCCTCTTTGCGCTGCAAACATTGGTCAAGTCAATGAATACAATGATTCACAGATTACTAAATAAATTTCTACGCGTGTCGCGATACGACTTGAGGTTGAACATGTGACAGAAATTTGAGTTAAGGAATACTTCATGCCAAAGTGAATCTATTAAAGCTGCAAATTCGGTAAGGCAACCTGAATAAGCCACTTACGTTAAGTCGCAAATTGCAGAACCTCTAAGAATCCTAGAGAGCTGATGAAAGTTATAAATATTGAATATTCACCTTACTTGAACTCATTTGGTTCATATCAAGACGTTCACCCTAGTGTATCTTTTTTGGTTGTACTACCAATTAAAAGCTTTCCTACCCATGGAAAATGAAGACCTGAACATTGGGGAATTTCAATGCTAGGTGTTCCCTTCTAAAAGATTGCTCAGCACTTCGTATACTGTTTTTTAATAATTTCGCTTACATTCGAAGGGTTCTTTCACTGATTTTTCTTCCCTTTATATTCAATAAATAGTTTCTAATGTTTTCATTTGATGCTCTTAGACGATAAGCATTAATTAATAATCATGTTATGTAGAGGGCTTAGAGGTTGTATTTCATCGGAGCTAACAACCTATGTCCGCAAAAAGATGCGCTTTCGACAAATGTAGGTGAATGTCCACCTTATCTCTCTTTTCTCTCAGTTCAATACTTTACAACTGAGATTATAGGATAATTAGATTTCTTGGATTGTAATGTAAAGGTGTTCATGAAATAGGGCTTCGAGAGCAATTAATAGACTGGACTACTTGTCACTTTTCATCCAAATCAGGCCCCAAACGGATGCCTTCTTAATAAAATATATCTCTTATGCATAGAAAGTGCTCAAAACCCCGGTTGAAAGATTTTGTCTACGTATGCTCCTACCCATCTATGGCATTAATTGCAAAAAAAAAAATAAAAAATAGGGTCCACAAATCTAAAAGGAGTCATTTATCAATAATTTTTTATTGGGGGTTCGAGATTAATTTGTATAAAAGGCTAAGCTATATGGAATGAAAAATGTAAGAAGATGAAAATGATATTTCTTGTGCTTTTTGTTTCATATCTCACTACAGCTGCTCTTTGTCAACCTTTTAAACGGGAATTGAACTACACAAAAATAGCAAATGAGACTGCAACTTCCACTAATAATGATCTCAAAGTCAGTTACGGCAAGCCATTCGCTATCTACCAACCAAAAGCTTTTGTTGTGTCGATGTTTTCCTTAGAAAGGGACCCTTGGTTGAAAACGTTAGACTTTGTCCACAATATAACAATTCCTGGCTTGTCACCAGAATACCCTACTATTCATTGCTCTACAAACTTCTCCATTTGTCAAGTCACCACAGGGGAAGGAGAGATCAATGCAGCATCCACTATCACGGCCTTAACATTAAACCCTCTTTTCGATCTCACTAAAACATATTTCTTGATCGCGGGAATTGCGGGAGGAGTTCCAGCATTTACCACTTTGGGAGGTGTAACCTTTTCGAAATATGCAGTCCAAGTTGGGTTAGAGTACCAAGTTGCATATCCTGAGTATCATGAGAGCCATCCAAATTGGACCACTGGCTATTATGCTTATGGCACCAAAGGTCAAGAAAGATATCCTGGAAATGTTTATGGAACAGAAGTTTTTGAAGTCAATGAACAGTTGCGAAATCGAGCAGTGGAGCTTGCTAGTAAAGTTCCCTTGAATAATGGAACCGAACAGAATGCTAAATTCCGGGCATTATACAATCAAACCGCTGCTCGCTCTCTTCCGGCAGTAGCAAAATGTGATGTTCTCACTTCTGATGTCTATTTCTATGGCCATATTTTGAATGAGTACTTCTACAACTTCGCATCAATGTTGACCAATGGAAGCGCAAAATATTGTGCCTCCGCCCAAGAAGATAATGCTTCGCTCGAAGCATTTGTAAGGGCACAAAAATTTGGATTGATTGATTACGATAGAATTGTCGTGATGAGAACTATTTCAGACTTTGCTTCACCTCCTCCCCCAATGCGAAACGATACAGTGGGTTTCTTTAATCAAGCAGACCAAGGTGGCATTGAGGCATCTTTAGATAATTTGGTAAGAGCAGGAATCCCATTTGTACAGGATGTTATTCAAAATTGGAAGGAAGTGTATGAGGCTGGTGATAAGTATAGATCACAGAACTACGTTGGAGATATTTATGGTTCACTAGGTGGAACTCCAGATTTTGGACGTAAAGACTTCGATGTAGCTTAAAATTTGATAACACAGTACCACTTAATACTTATAATAAAATGTTTATTGATAATAAATTAACAAAATGCCAATCAATGAATTGAATGATAGGAAAAGGTTGAATGAAACTGAACGCTATATTATGTTATTTAAACGTTAGCATCCGTTTCAGGTTCAGAAAATGAGGTTTCTTTAATATTAATATCTGGTTCGGGTAATTGCTCTGCGGGATCCTCGTCATCGAAGACATACTCATAATTGTTGATTAATTTCTCCAATATCGAGTTCATAAAGCCAAAATTATTGATTAATGCATCCAAACTGCTGGCCTCAGTAAATGCTGGTCCTATCACAGTAGCCAAGTTTGAAGGTGTCATCTTGTTTACGTCACTGTAAAGACTGATCTTCTTCAAATGCTTTGACAACAATCGTAACGTGTGGAAGTTAACAGAGGGCAATAATTTGAGTGTCTCTTTGTATTGCTCAATTATTACATTTTCTTCGGTCTGTTCATCAGTATGTTGTTGCTTTAATGCAAAGAATGCTCCAATGACTTTATCGGTGAACAATGCATCTGGTAATTCTCTAAAGAATGATTTCACTACACTCGTTAGAGTGTGGACATCGTATGATCTTTCATTGAAGTTGAGGGTTCCTGTTTTATCAATAATACTCTTGACATTATTCAATTCACTGATAGATGAACTTATTCTGTAAATTCCAACATCCTTTATACCTTCCTTCTCAATTTCGTCAAATATCATGGTCAAGATATTTGGAGCAACAGATTGTTCTCTGCTACAAATAACACCAATTGGAATGCCAAAAGTAGTATAGGAATGGTTGGATTTAAGATTAAGAGCTCTTGAATAAAACCAATGCCTGTTTGCATAATTCAACTTGACTAACCAGTCATTCCATTCAGATTCACAAGTCGCTTGGAAGAAATAGTCGACATTGGAGGTTTCAGAATCAATAATAAAGCAAAGTGGTAGTAAATAGGCAGGGAACAACTTGACATTTCGCAATGGAATAACCAAGGAAGGTTTCTGCTTACTATCAGAGTGGTTCTCAACCGGTGGAAGATCTTTGACGGAGATAATCCTTTCTGAAGCTGAATTTGACAATCCAGATACGTTCAAAGAAAATGGTCTTGATTTACTGAAAAGACCACTTATCTTGAATCTTGAACTTGAATTTGATTTGTAAGAGAGAGATTGCCTCCTTAATGATGAGCTTGAAGGTTTCTTATTCAATGATTGATTGGTAATGGAACTCTGTTGGCTTGATGGAGTACCAGTAATACTTCCTTGATTTGTATTTACTGATGTTACAGTTGTGAGTCCGGGCATGCTTATTGCTTGTGCCGTCTTCGAGTCTTTGTAGTTCTTTTTCTTGTTCTCATGAATCAATAACTTATGTTGGTCATGCATCACTGCTCTGAACAATTTTGTCTTGTCCTTTTCCAAGAAGGTGAACTCCTTTAGGCTTTGGTTATTCACTAAAGTCTCATCCAATTTGAGTAAAAAGTCAAATTCCCGTGTTTCATGGAAATTATTCTCGTGAGCATCACTAGATGTATCTTCGTCAACACTCAATTCTTTGATTAATTTGAAAATGAGATATCTCTTGTTAAAATTGATATTTTCCTTATAGAAACTTGGACATTTGTTTGTTTCTATCAAATTCTCGATAATCCAACAGAAACATGGCAATAAAGGTTCTGAGCTTTGCAAATCACTGATTTTGAGATTGCTTGGTAACAACAGGTTAACATCATCATAAGCTGAACTAGATGATGAATCATCATTATTTAAAAAGTTCGATGCCTTGATCCACAAATTTGTGAAGAGTCTACTCTCTGGGGAGTAGATCACATTTGTCACTGCCGTTTCTATACATGATGGAATACTATCCTTACCTCCCTCGAATACGAATTGATTGTCAGCCATTTTGAGCTTTGAGATCTTGATCATAATCAATAAAGTTTTCATGCGATCCAATCTTTCATCGACAGTGATATTTAAATCTGTGAGTTGAATTAACAAGTAGCTTCTAAATTTGAAATAGAGTTTAAACAATTTGCGGAACACCAATGGGAACTTTTTAAGAACCAACTGCTTCTCCTTAGGATCGATCAATGTTTCGAAATAGTTGAAAATGTTCGATACAATCAAGTTTTCATCCGTAACATTATTCTTCTGCAAATTGAATTCCAACAAAGTATTATTCTCAAAAGAGTTCTCCATAATTTTAAATACTTTGTCCCAATCCTCAGCACGAATACCACGATAGAATATAGCTAATAATTTGTTGAACTTTAGTAAAAACTTCTCGATTTTAATTACATTCTTGTGGCCAGGTAAATTTCTGTTCATGGGTACCTCATGTAAAGAGTTGCTGAATCTAAACTCATTAATCAAATATTCGTCGAACTTCAGAATCTCGATCGGTCTATATGTCTTCTTAACGAAGAGTTTCTTTAACTTCTTATAGTAATTAACCAAACTTTCAAAAGATTGCTCAAGAGTTGCATCAATCTTATTGGAATTATACCATTGTAAAATTTCATTACTGAAAAGTTTCAATAACTTAATCAAGATCTTCTTATTTCCAAGATCCAAAGAGAAATTTGAGTAGAAGTTATTGATTAATACAATCAAAACTTTCAAAATGTTTATCTGAATCTTGAGTAACAACTCATAATCAACATCACCTAATTCATTCAAGTCCACATTGGTATCTAAGGACCAGTTAGGAAACTCCATTTGATACTTAGTATGGTACGAATAATTAGCAGACTCTCCACTATCTTCCAATTGTCTTATCAAGTATAATTTTTTCATGACCGAGATTACTGCATTTCCTGAATTAATAAATCTATGAGCTAATTTGTCCAATAACTCTTTCGTAGAAATGAATGAATTATAATTCAACAAAAACACGAACCTGTACTCCGTCAAATCCATTGAAACATTATCATCAAAATACTTGGCATCAATCAAAAGTAGGTCAATCAATTTATCAATTGATGCATACTTTGGTATAAACTTGAAGGTTTGAGTTGCACCATTAGAAGATTCCGAGGAGATAACGCTATAATTATTTGGTTTTTTGATGTTAACATTGTTGGGTGCCACAGGCGTTGAACTAGTAGTAACAGCATCATTATTGATGTTTGGATTTGGAGAAATCGTGAAATTGTTGAACTTCTCTGAGTTCAAAATATCATCAACGTCGATCCCCAAACCTGGAACATCATCCTCATCATCAACATTATCCACGTCATCGATTCCATTCAATGTCGTCGAATTTTGAACATCAATGCCACTCACAAAATCGTCAACCCTGAAAGTCAAATCTTCATCGATGAATAAATTGTGCTTATTGACGGACGGATCGAGAAGTTGTTGAAGTTTTGCATCTTTTGAGCTGGCAGTCATAGCATTGGTAACTACCAAATCATCATATTTTGCAAGGTTAATCTTGAAGTAGCTATTGTTGAACGTGGGTATCTTTGCATTTGGATTATCAGTAGATTGTTGATTTTCTGCAGAATTGTAATTAGAAATTGACGCAGCGCTTAAAGAAGTTGAGGATTCATTCGAATGGATTGAAATATTTGAAGAACTGAGATTGCGATGCTTTGAAAACCCTGTGTCCGGCTCTGTGGTTGTATGGCACTTGAGATAAGCTTCCGGTAATTCAGGTTCTAAAATAAGGGACAACCTCATAATATTTTCCAAGTTTATTGATTCACAATTTAATTCAATTAATCTCAATAACTTACTCTTCAAATTATTGTTTTCCTTAATCTCTGGATAGGAGTTTTCATGTTCATTGGACTCTTCATCGTATACTGATGGCAATGACTTGGTATCATCACTGTTCACACCCAAGTATAACACTTGATTCAAGCTCTCGTTCGAAAATATGAAACCCATGCTATCGTATCTTCTTAAGACATCATCATTATACTTGATGATCTCATTATAGTTGACCAAGTTGGACAAGTACTCATTCCATCTATTGAAGGAGTAATTAATCCTTTTCCAAATTGATTCAAGTTCAAGTATGTTGCTTGTCGTGTTGACAGAATTATTGATAACCAAATCTCCAAAGTATGGAATGACTTTTTCTTTAGGGTATATTTTTCCAAGTCCTCTTGGTGCCATGATATGGTAGGAATCTTTAGGGCTAACATTGTCATCATCATTATTAGGAGCAGAATTGGGTGTATTAGGGGATGTTGCTGAGCTCGACTTTTCGGAACTAAGAGAGCTATTTGCTAAATATCTCCTATCAAGTTCAAAGAGAACTGGTGACCAGTCATTCTTCAAAAGCTTAATGTAATCAGTTGATACTAATGACCAAATCTTTGTCAATCTCAATACCGGTTGGGAAAGAATTATCGAGGAGATACCGAGCCATGAAGACATATTTCCTGACTTATCCAACAAGCATCCTAAATCAATCCACTTCTCTAATAGACGGGCTTTGCGCTCTAAAATAGAGGAGCTTAAGCCGGTGCTAGTGCTTGAAGAATTTCCACCTGGTGAATTATTACCTAATGGTGAATTCTCAATAAACAAATGATTGATTAACAAACGAGATAAGTAATGAATGTGATGATCATTATTGAAAATCAATGGATTTTTTTTGTAAAAGAAATCAAACAACACTGGAGTCGATGTAGAATTGGAATCAAAACCGCTGTTAATGGAGGAGTATAACAAGAGAGATTTGTCAATATTTGAATTCCAAGTTTTGAAAAATTTGAGATCAATTGCGCTAATGCTTCTAGCAAAATCAATCAAATTGATTTCATTCATGAAAGTTGTGGAATTCAACTCCAGTAAAGGATTGATTTCGTTTTGCATTGAGGTATCACTCGACACCAAGTTGATTAAACTCTGTTGTTTAACCAACATGGATGTCTTGAAACTTTGAATTCTGGAAAACTCATTGGCATAGCTTGGCTGTTGTGTGTTCTTTTTCATTTCAAGATCGTTTAGCTTTTCACTCTCTTGGTTTTCGATCCCTTTTCCTTCTGATGCATTGTAAACCTCACTCATAGTTGGCTCTAAGTGTTCCGTCAAACTCTCTAGGATCCGCAAAATGTAAGGTGCAACATCTGATTTCAACAAAAACCCATTGAAATTTTTCTCAATGTTGTAAAGAATTTCTAAAATTCTATCAATTATAATCCTCAAATTATACTCTCCCTTAAGTTTATTTGAGAAGAGCAAACTCAAAAATGATGAAATCAACTTCAAGATCTTTCCAAATGTTGGTAGAATGGGCATCGTATTAATGACTGAGTGTATGGAGTTGTTATCCAACTCATCGGTATTAAAAAGGATGAAATGAACCAAAGATTCAACTGAATTTGTTCTGGTAGCAGGTTCGAATGCCAATTGAATAGATGCTGTTGATGGTGAGAATTGATGTGCTTCAAAGTCATACTCAAGGTCTGGATGTGGGAGCACGGTTTCGAAGTAAGTGATCTGATACTCAGATACCGCTTGTGGCTCGCTTGTAGGCACATTGGCAGCTGACGTATTGGATGGATTGACAGCCATTGGTGTACCGATATCCTGAATTGTGACGTTAGAATTGTTTCCGTGTTTGAAAAATTCATTCGTAGGAGTAGAATTCAATGAAGTGGATGATTTCGTTGCCTGTTGGTTCACTACCAAGTTGGGAGCAGTTAACTCTGAAGCCAACGTTGTCGCTTGTTGATTCTGACCACCGATATTGGATGATAAATCTTGAGGATCATTTAATCTAAAACTCTTAACATTCATATTTGGGTGAGTTTTGTACAAATACAAATGTGAACCCTTAAGCTCGGCTCTAAATAATTTCAAAGTTCGTTCACTGATCTCTTCTGCAGATGCAGCATTTACCATCACATTCAACCAGGCCTGTTTGGTGGATTTGGTGTCATAATCTGGACGAGCTAATGCAGCAACGGATCTTGGAAATTGGTTTCCTTTGTGAATTGAAGTGGTAGTCGAGTGTAATGTTGAGTTTACAGACGGGGTATGATTATGACCATGCACGGATTTAGCACTTGAAGTAGGGAAGTTCAGAATTGATCCGCCGTCATGAACAGATGCAGCGCTTGAGTTAGCCAAGGTTGAGTAGTCGTCAATAAAGTCCTCGCTTGCAATCTGGCTAGATGCATCATGATCTCCGTGTTGATTGGCATAATGCTGATTTAACAATTGCTGATTCTGCTGGGATTGATTGCTTGAATCAGTGTTATTAGAATAGAGCTGTTGAGTACTCGACAAACTCTTTCTCTTATCCCTTTCCTTTCTCAGGGACCAGATCTTTCTCATGGTGGCTGTTGGAGATATGGTAATGAAAAATCCACTTCTTAGAAGAGTTCGGTTGAGTCAAGTTATAGTTTGAAATCCGATTTAAGTTGAGGATATTCGAAGATTTCAAGGAAAAGATCGATACTTGAAGATACAGTTCCAGATTATCTGATTTGTCAAAAGTCTGATTTGGAGCAAAACTGAGCCTGAAACGAAGACCTCTAAGTATCACTAGATTAATCGGAGCTACTTTGTCACTCTGTTTGATCTTGACTTCGCTTTTACCCTTCCGACAGTGTTTAGTAGGCTTGATAATTGTCCAAAATTCTTTTCTGAGTTGTCTTTAGTTTCTAGGGTCGCCCTCGTCTAACAAATCAACGGATCAAAATTGGGCGTTTGGAATTTTTCTGCTTTAGGGTAATATGACGGACTTTACGTGGGTCGGAATTTTCTACCGTTGTTGTGCAGGGCTTCCCTGGACTCTACATCTTACTATACATAACGCCAGCGCGCGGCATTACAGGATTGCGTGGAACGAACACGTATTCTAAGCCCATTTCCCTGAAATTCTTGTAGGTGGTGAAATAGTGGTGTGGAGGTTATAGTGTGCCTTGCGACCAGAACGGACGTTAACCGACCACTACAGAGAGGAACAAGGCGACATAACGCGTCCTAAGAAAGTAAGTGGTTCCTGCATACATCTTGGTAGAGGCTGTATCGAACAGGAATGAACATTCCTCACACACTTACCTCGTCTTCATGTAGATCAAAATGGTACCCAGGTCCTGTATAATATTAGACGAGTTTCAACTTCGCAGCTAATGGCGTCTCAAGTCGCCACGGCAAAAATGCTGTGACATCATGAACTTTCTTTTTTGAACCTCACGAAGATTGACGAGTACCCAATTCGATAAATTGTAGTATTGTTGGCCCATCATAGAGACAAGATGGAATGGTGGTCTGCTCTTACCGATGAATATACCTCAAACGAATTGATTGGTTTAGCCGAGATTTCTTGTGTCGGTTCATACCAATAGGTCCAGCCTTAATCTATGTGTGTCCTTTAACCATACGAACTTAGATTTCAAGTTGGTGCCTACTTTTGTCCCAATAATTTTTTGGAGATCCTCTCCTCGCAAATAATTTATAGTATATGATCTTGGGAGTACCAAGTTACCGTTAGATTCTGAAAACTCAATACCCTTGATCTGTACAAACAGACGCTTTGCTTCATCTTATTTTCTGTAGCCTATTTGGTCAAACTAAATCAGTTTTATTTAGTCCTATGTACATACGCCTTACTGTTTTTTCACATCACGAACATTACCAAAGGGGAGAACCGCGTCAATGCGCTCGGCACCACTAAAAAGCATAGCTAATCGATCAATACCACAACCCCATCCACCTGTTGGTGGTAAGCCTAGTTCCATGGCCTTGATGAATTCCCAATCTGGAATCAATAAATCATCATCTTTGAATTCATCTTTTGCATTTTGTTGCAGCTTGAACTTTTCTAGCTGTTGATACGGGGAGTTTTCTTCCTCGTATGAATTGACGTACTCCTTACCATTTATGAAAAGTTCAAAGCGCAACGAGATATCGTATTCTCGACCACCGTATTGAATTGGCATTGATTTTGCTAGAGGCGATAACTCCGCTGGTTGATTGTAAATGATAACAGGAGTATTGGGGATATCATTAGAAATACTTTCCAAATAAATCCCAGATAAATGATCTAATAAGTTAGATGGTGACTTATTACTAGGAACTTCTAAGTTTAATTGGGTAAAGAAATCAATTAAATTGTTAGAGCTTAGTTGGTTTGGAAGTTTTAGACCTGTTTTTTCCTCTAACGTAGGCACAAACTCAAACTTCAAAAACTCTCCATGAAAATTAAGATTGGGCAATATTTGCTGCAATGATATAATCTCTTTTTTCGATAAATCATTATGAATGCAAGCAAACATTTCTTCAGTGATTTTCATCAAATCATTCAAGCTAAGATATGATTTGTAGAACTCGCAGGTAGTGAATTCAGGATTATGAGTAGCATCGATTCCTTCGTTTCTGAAATTCGTACCAATTTCAAAAACCTTTTCAAAACCGGCGACAACCATTCTCTTCAACCATAACTCTGGAGCAACACGAAGGTGTAGTTCATTTCCCGATTCTGATGGAATCGCATTAGCTCTTGTGGTGAACGGCTGGGCATTTGCACCAGTTCCCGACCCAGCCAACACAGGTGTTTGAACTTCCAAAAAATCATTTCTAAGAAGATAATTTCTAATTGCTTGAATGATGTATGACTTAATGATGATGGGATCTCTTGAGGCTCCATTTGATAAATAGTTCAAAACCCTTCGCGAGTTAATTAATCCTTTGTCGACTAACCGATTTGGAACCATTGTAAGTCTAGGCGATAACATCTTAATTGGTTTGGTTAACTTTAACGTTAGCTCTCCGACGTTTGTAGTCGATAGAAAACCATTACAGATAATTGAATCTCCAATTTTGAAAAAACTGTGCAGCTGGTCGAATGAGTCTTTACTCAAACCCATAAGAGTGTTATTTGCCATGATCTGTATTCTTGTCTCATCTTGGATCAAATCAATGAAATACATCGCCTTCCCTGATTTACGTATTGAATGTATCTTACCTTCAACTATGAATGCATCTGGGTATCTTTTATTCGGATATTGGGAGAAGTCTATCCCATTAAACTTATGCCGTATTTTCTCGATTCTCATTACAGGCAAGCCTGAACCGATTGAAGCTCTTGAAGAGCTTAGGGGTTCATAAAAATTTTCTGGTGTGGATTCTATCATTGCTTTCCTGTTTGCATAATCTAGAGCTTCGACGTTATCTACCTCGTCAACTAGACGGAGCTCATTCACACTTGCCAAAGATCTTGTAGATAAGAATTGATGATGAGTTGTGCATTCTTTTAACTCAATTGCTGTACAGCACCTTCTTATGATTTTTGATAACATGATTACGACGTTGTCTTGTTGTTCACATACAAGATGATTTCAAAATATCGAAAATTTTGATTTTTTTCTCAATTTGGAACAATCTTAAGAAGAAAACTAAAACCAACCTAAAGCAGTCAAATTGTACATTCCCCAGATGGTACCGATTGACTTCTTTAAAGGGTGGTTATGTATAGCGAACAGGCTTCGTATTGTTGTTGGAATTCCTGTGGCGGAAAAGATCTGATTTTTGTTATCGAGAAACCTCGAAATTTTTAATTTCATGCTCACTTGATACAGAAGATCATAAAATTCTCAACGAGATATTTCATAATCAAAATGGATTTCGACGCTAGAGAAGTTCAGGATGGTGTTCGTCTTTCGTGGAACAATCTCCCAAAGTCTAAACTACAACATCATCGCAATGTAATTCCTTTTGGTGCATTATACACTCCATTAAACAACAAATCAAGTGTCCCAGTCCTTAGTAACCATGATTTATTCATGTGTCGTCAGTGTCGGTCAGCTTTGAATCCTTTTGTTCAAATCAATAACGAGCTTTGGATGTGTCAATTTTGTGGTTTCTCAAATAGATTAGGAAATCAGGTTGATTCAAGTGGTCAAGCAGTTCCACCTATTGCATTGAGACCTGATTGTTCAACAGTTGAGTATTTGAGTGGGCGTTCAAGTTCTTTGCCTCCTATTTTTTGTTTTGTGGTTGATACATGCTTTGAGTCTGAGGATATTGAAGATTCTTATCAAGCACTCAAAGAGTCTATCATTATTTCCTTGAGTCTTCTACCGAAGGATGCTTTGGTCTCATTCATTTCATTTGGAAAGCACGTTCAAATATATGACTTAGTCTCGCAAGATAATACTGCTTACTCTTTCAATGGAAATAAAGACTACACTTTGGAGGAGATTCAGAAGTCGTTAGGGTTTTTAGGTCTTGGGATGAAAAATGGTAGCCGTGGTTCACCGTTGGACAATATATTAGCTTCGGCTGGAAAACGCCTCTTACAGCCCATCGGTATGGTTGAATACCAACTAACCAATATTATTGAAAATTTGGTGACGAACACATTTCCTCGCAACAAATTTCAAGAAAGGCCTGAACGAGCAACTGGCAGTGCCTTGAATGTCGCTTCTTTGTTCTTGAAATCTGTTCTAGGAGATTATATTACTACGACTGGTGGTCATATTTTATGCTTTGTTGGAGGTGCATGTACTTTTGGGCCTGGAAAAATAGTACATAAGCAATTAAAGGAGCCATTGAGATCGCATCATGATATTGAAAAAGCAAGTCATACAACTTTGCCTCAAGTACCCAATACTTCCAAAACGAAAGTTGACACATCCTTATTTACGGAGTCGAAGAAATTCTATTCCAAAGTTGCACAAACTATTGTTAGCTTGGGCTTAAGCTGTAACTTTTTCGTGGGAAGTTACGATCAGGTTGGTCTTTATGAAATGGATGAAGTCTGTTACAAAAGCGGTGGGTTGTTGGTGATGAGTGATTCATTTAGTACTGCCATTTTCAAACAAAGTTTTATCAAATTTTTCAGGAAACAAGACGATGATAGCTCAGAGTTTTTAGATATGGGTTTCAATTCAACTTTGGAATGCAAGGTTACATCTGATTTAAAACTTCATGGATTGATCGGTAATGCTACAGCTCTACCTAGAGCAAAAGATAACCAATATGCCGATAAAGCCATATCAGCAACATCAACAGGAGAGGGAAACACGACATCATGGAAACTATGCAATGTCAATCCACAGTCAACTTATGCTATTTATTACGAAAAATTGGATTCACAAGCTGCATACAGTTTTATTCAATTTTTATTCCATTATCAACATCCTAGTGGTGAAATGAGATTAAGGGTAACTACCGTTCCAATTCAAATTTTAGTTGACTCAGATGCTATTAATCTTGAGCTTGGATTCGATCAAGAAGCTGCACTTGTCCTTCTTGCCAGAGATGCTGTCAACAAATTACAACCGCATAAAACAAACAACTCCAATAGTTCTCATTTAACCCAAGACGCGGTAATCAAGTTACTTGATAAACATTTGATTGATTTCTGCACTAGGTTTGCAGTCTTCACACCTGGCGATTTTGATTCTTTCAGACTATCGTCTACCTACGCAATGCTACCACAATTTATGTTCCACCTAAGAAGATCACCCTTCATTAGTGTTTTCAATAATTCTCCTGACGAGACTAGCTTTCTTCGTCATATATTCATGCATGAGGATGTTACTAATGTTTTGATCATGGTGCAACCTACATTGTTATCTTATGATGTCGAAACATTTGGTGCTATCGACGAGACTACAGGGGAAGAACTTACGGAACCGGAACCTGTTTTACTAGATTCTATGTCATTAGGTCCCAACAAAATATTGTTATTGGATACATTCTTCCATATTCTCATATATCATGGTTTAAAGGTTGCCGAGTGGAAAAAAGCTAAATACCATGAGCTAGAAGAATATGCTCATTTTAAATCCTTCCTCGAAGCACCTAAGAAGGAAGCAATCGAACTTTTGATGGACAGATTTCCATTGCCTCGATTTATCGATTGTAATGAAGGTGGTTCACAAGCTAGATTTTTGATGGCGAAGTTGAATCCATCAACAAGCTACACAACAAATCCTAACCATGTATTTGTGGCCGGGCAAGACATTTTGACAGATGATACTAGTTTACAGCTGTTCATGAGCCACGTTCAGAGAATCGTAATTTCTAAGAAATAAATTCGATAAATACGATTTTGATGTAAAGACAATTATTGTAGATTAGACTGCTTTTTCTTAGCGAGCTTTATTGCCTTCTTCAAGAACTGTGTTTGATTGTCGTGAATATGTTTTTCTTCCTCATGAGATTCTTCGTCATCTTCCTCCTCGCTTTCGTCTTTCTTACTAACCTCCTTAGCGACGATTTTAGTATTTTCATCACAATGTAGATGTTCGTTAACTTTACCTATCAAAGATCCATAATCATCAAAAATTAGATCAGTACCAACTAAGCTTTTCCATTTCGTTTGATATATCTTTCCATCAATAATGTTCAAATTGTTTATGGTATCATTATTCGAGCCGGTACTTCCACCATTGAAAGTTGAGTTATTCGAAACCTTAATCAAGGGCCTCTCATCATTCAAATCAGTCAATTGAAACTGTGCCGATGGCTTGATAATGTTATTTTTTGACCTTGGTGTTCCATTATTGGAACCCTCGAAATCGTTGTTCTTTCCTATCATGGGAATGTCAATTGTAACATAAAATTCCTAGAAAAAAAAAGTTAGTAATATATTAAACTATCCTTCGTCTAAACACATACCTCAAATTCTTCATTTGGTATCTCTAAATCTCCACTAGCTAGTTCAGTCACTGGTGTAGTTTCTCGAACCTTAACATTCTCAGCATTTTCAAGTAGTTTCTGTTCCTTCTCTTTCCGTTTTTGCTCTTCTTCTCTTCTGGCTTTGATATCCTCGTCTGAGCCAGCTTCGAACCCTGAGTGAAAGTTCCAATTCATTTCCTCACCACCAGTTAAGAAATCGCAATTACCATTCATCTTCAATAACCATTCTTCCTCTTCTCTTATGAACAAGTCTAAAGAGCAAGCACCTGCCCTCAAGGTTGCTTTTTCATCATTTAGATAAGTTCTAACACCTTGTAAATTTAAAAGCGACATTCCCAATGCAATCTTAGTTGCTGCATGTGTAATTATTAATATATTCTCATATTCTGGGAAGCGATCTTCAAACAAAGGGATGAATTTAATCCAAAACTGTTGAGCTCTTTGAAATATTTCTTCCTCAGATTCACCCTTTAAATTGGGAATTACCCCAACTGTTTCATCTCTTGGCCAATATGATTCTTCTACCAAAACGTTGCTAAAAAATGCTTTTAATCTATCATAATCAGCAGGTTCGGGAATAACTTTTCTATCCTTTTTATACCATTCTCCAACACCTCTCTCTAAGACGATAGGTACTGATAACATCTCTGATATGGGCTGTCCTGTCTGAACACATCTATAGAAGGGTGATGATAATATAAATTGGGGTCTATCACGATTCAGTAAGGAGGTCAAAAAAGCTGCTAGTTGTTTTGCTTGTTCGACACCGTGGGCAGCCAAGGGAGGATCACTATCAATTCCAGTTGGGTTAGGAGGATGTGGCTCTGGTAACCAATTTGCTCTATACCCGTGTCTGCATATGTAAATTCTTTTCAATGTCATCTTAGTGTATTAAAATCTTTAAATAATTCCTGTGTTTTGGTCGCGGACTTGGATACAGTCTCCCGAAATACCAGTTACAGCACTAAATTCTCAACATACTACAAGTGTTTTGCTTATTGTTGTGGATTATTCTACTTTGCGTAAGTTTTCTAACTAAGAATTTTAAATTAACATCTCCAATGGGTTTTCGACAATTTTCTTCAATTCTCTGATGAACTCACCACCAACAGCACCGTCAACAGTTCTATGATCGAAAGTACCAGTAATGGTGATAGTATCTTCGAAAACGAAACCTTGTTCGTTGACATTAGATGGAACGGCCTTCTTGTCGATGGTTCCAATAGCAAGAATAGCAGATTGAGGTGGGTTAATGATTGAGGTAAAGCTGTTGACAGCATGGTTCATACCCAAGTTAGAGATACAGATGGTACCACCTTGGTATTCTTCAGGGTTCAACTTACCAATCTTTGCTCTCTTACCCAAGTCCTTAACTTCCTTGGAAATAGATGCTAAACCCTTAGTATGTGCGTTCTTGACAATTGGGGTAATCAAACCAGTTGGTGTTGCTACAGCGACAGAAACGTCCACATTCTTGTAAGTTCTGATAACACCTTCATCACCTAACCAAGCGGAGTTAACTTCTGGAACTCTCAATGAAGCCAAAGCAATTGCCTTGATCAATAAGTCATTGACGGACAACTTGTATCTATCTTCAGCAGAAGCATTCAATGATTGACGCAATTTCAACAACTTGCTAACGGTAATTTGAGATTGAACGATGTAAGAAGGAGATTGTTGAGTGGATTGAAGCAATCTGGAAGCAATTGTCTTTCTCATGCTAGAAATTGGTGTGTCTTCAAAGGTAGCACTTGGAGCAGCAGTAGCAGCCGGAGCAGGGGCTGATGATTCTTTAGTCTTGATGTTTTCAACATCTCTTGCAAGGATTCTTTGATTTGGACCAGATCCTTTGACATTCTTCAAGGAAATACCTCTTTCCAAGGCTATGGTTTTGGCCAATGGAGAAGCAAAAATACGAGAAGAAGTGGAGACTGAGCTTGATGGTTTACTCGAGGTGACTTGCTTTGGAGTATCAGAAGACTTTTCAGGCTCCTTTTGCTCTGGTTGAGCATCTTCAGTTGCCTTTGGAGCTTCACCGGACCCAGCATCCTCAGCAGTGAAGTTTTCAAAAGCAGCAACATCGCTGGATTCTTCAACATAAACTGCAATTGGCTTTCCGACAGGAATGTCTTTGGTACCATCTTCGACCAAAATCTTGGCCAAATAACCTTCTTCTTGGAATTCAAAATCCATCGAAGCCTTATCAGTTTCAATTTCAGCAATGGGCTCACCTGGGGTCAATTCATCACCAACTTTCTTGGACCACAGACCAAGACCACCCTGTGTCATAGTTGGAGACAAAGCTGGCATATTGATAACGGTGTGAGGAGGAAACTTAGAATAAAAACGGACCATCCGTGGAACGGTACGAGCACATCTAAGCAAGGCGGACATTATTGCTGAAGAATATATTGGTTTTTTGTCAACTGTGTTTGATCAAACGAAAAGAAAACGAGTTAAATTTGCTTTCTTCATCGATCGCATCAGTGTCTCCCGGCGCGGAGTTAAAGTTCCGCCCGGGATTTTGGTAGTGCGCGCACTCTCATAGGGCACAAGTTACGGAACGAATGTTGGGAAATTGTTTATAGCTATAGTAATACCTCCTCTACGTAAAACTGTGAGGTGTGCGACGTTTTGAAGTCTCTTGTTGTCTGTAAATGCTTCTGTGTAGCTTTGAAAGAAGTTGAATCCAAATATGGCTGTAAGTTATCAGTTGTCGGTATCATCTCCTCTTCTTGTGTAACTTCTACACCATCGTTTTTGTTCAAGGAATCTCTAGCGGTTTGCCACAGAAATCGAACCAAGCTTGGCCACCCAAAAATTGGATCAACATTTGCATGCAACCATTTTGACGTATTTGGATCTGATGGATATCCAGAACCAATCATCTGCCCTCCAAGATAGCGTTTGTTGAATAATTCCAAATTAAAGTCTCTAGTGACTTTTGCAACAACTGATGCTGCACTGACAATTGGATAAATGCTATCTGCTTTTTTTGAAACAACTATATCTATGCTTGGAAAATGTGACTTAAGTTTCGCTTGATAAGTTGTGGGTGGTCCAACCGTGTCAACATAAATCTCGCTAACATTGATTCCCTTCTGGAGAACTTCTTTTATGAGTTGAATAGTGGTATCATGTGCTTGAGCATTTAAATTATACGCTCCTTCCCCTAAAGATGACTGAAGCATTCCTGCCAGTATATCTCTCGCAGTCATTGTCCTTGTAGCCCATCCAACGTTGAATTCGTCAATATCTCGAAAAAGTTCTCTTCTTTTTGAATCCTTGAGAACTTTGGAATCGTCAAAACCAGGCAAAGCTTGATTTTTCAATGAGTATGCTATTCCATAAACCATTGGACCAAGTACGGGGCCACGCCCTGCTTCATCGACACCTAATATAACAGCCTGGGTCATATCGGATTCTATACATTTTGGTATTTGAGAGTGACATGTTGATGAAGCGATAAGATTCGAACTATTGACTGAAATGGGAGACCAATCAAGACTTATTGCTTCATTATCTCTTTCACCACTTTTGTTTCCTGAGCTTTCATTCATGGTACCCTAAAGGTTGTTTCTATTTTGTGGTTTACGGTTTCAATTTCCAGGATAAATTACGCGTCTTGCGAAGGTGGCAGCGTTACTTGAGAAAAACTCACATTTTTATATTTATTATCTTATGGGTAATTGACATAAGACATCTTTATGCTGATCAGCTGCATATTATCTATCCTAAATACTATTCTTAATCCTCAACTCGAGATAAGTATGACTTCACTTTCTCATAAACCAAAAATGTAACACATGTACCAGGTATCACTCTAACAATGTTGGTACTAAGGCCCTTATAGAATGCTTTGAATCTACCTTCTACCCACAAATCAAAAATTACTGTAGGAATGTTTAGCTTTCGTCCTTTCTCAAAGAATTGAATTCTCGATTTCACGATTTGTGTTGGATACATAAGGGACATGCTAAAAATCCTTGAGATTGAAGATGCCACAAGGTATTCGACTGTACTAAAAGATTTGTCCTCTAGAGTTTTTGTCGTTTGTATAATATCTTTCATGTGGTCGTAAAAGGTGAATTGAAGACTCCCTTGAAGTACCAGGAAAATACTTGGCGTAGTACCCTTCCAAAAAGTCTTTATTCCTTCCTTCTTGATGACGTTCTTTATTCCATCCATGATCGACTGGTACGCAATCTTTTCTGATTTTGAAGTCCCTAGTATCCTTGTTTTCAAAACCCAAATCGGATTCGTCAAGATACTCGTGGTTACACCTGCTAGCATAGAGGAACCAAAATACTTAGCAGTTTGATTGAAGTTTCTTGATGCATACTTGAACTCCTCGTATAATGAAAAATACAATCCCCAACCTGCTAAGTTCCCAATCAAGTTTGGGGTGATCCCTCTATAATATTCAAGGATGTAAAACCCAATCTGGGATGACTTTGGGAAATAAGTCTTATACTTCGCATGGCTATGCAGATAAGCATGGATACTATCGGCTTGTAGTTTGTGGATGACTTGCTTTAATGCATGGAAAGGTTTTCCACTTTCACTGGACAACTGTAATCGTATCTTGATTAGATCTAAAGGATGAGTAGCTATCGTGGTGGAGAGACCTGCAGCAAGACCAGATATGACCTCAATCTGCCGCCTGGTTAGCGAATACTCAATATTCCCTGTATGATCATTTCTCATCACTGTGATTAACAACTTTTTGATAATGAAATATCGCAATCTTCTCAAAACCTCGAAAGATTGTAGTCATAAATTTAATAATACATAGAGGCTCGTTATCCCCGATGGATCATTAGTTCCTATAGTTTTACAAACTGGTTCGATGAGGATATTAAATTGAAGGATCTCTACAGAGTTTAGGATTTATCGTTTAATAAAAAGGATTATATACAAGAATGTTTTCTTATAATTTATAAATAGGAAGATTTTCATTACTTCCTTTATAACAGAAATCTTATTGACATTTCGACTATAAAAATTAGTTCCAGTCTTGTTAACAAAGGGTTATCAGTAAATTCAATCATATTCACGTTAATTAAGAATGTTGACTTTCTCCAATTGGTAGCATTTCATCATCCAATAGGGGAATTCAGGCCGTTGGGAAAGGACTCAATAAGCTAAAGAGAGATGGTTTGTTTGGTGTAGTGGACCAACCCAAATACAAAACGAATGGAATGAATCCATAATGAGCAATGGTCTTGGAGTAATCTAACACTTTGGAAATCCTTTCCTTTGATTCATCAGATAATGTAAATTGAATGTTCTTCGATTGAATGTTGGATGGCATTGTAAATAACGATTGCTGTAGTTCTTAGAAAGCTCTTTCATCAACTCTCGTCGAAAAATTTGATTCTCTTATTACGTAATCGACCAATTTTGTGATTGTTCACAACGTATAACAAGCTATTGAAAGTATCTTTCTTGTCATCTCACACGTTCGAAAATCTTCTTAGCTACAGTTAATATCTGAGCTTTCTGCACTAATCAAATTCCTGTAGAAGTGTAGTTGACTATGAATCGTTACTTCTTTATTTGTTCCTAAGAAACGTTGAAAGTTGACTAAACTTCTCCCTGATTACTGATAACTGGCTTTGGATCCATATGCTTATACTTTTTAAGGTAAGGAAAAATCGATAATTTTTTTCCAAGTTTAAGAGAAAATTACTATAAATTCGATTTACTAGTAAGATTTGCTATAAGAGAGATTTAATGTTCTCAGAATGAATCCAGAAACAAATGTACACTTCTTTATACTTTTTCTTTTTCAAATTTTGGAATTATTTGATGTGTTCACATCAAACTTGGACCAGTTTGATCGAGTAGTTATCTTTCAGACTTTTGAATCTCTTATTTATTCACTCCTTCCAAAAGAAATTCGTTTGACACTTAAGCATCGAAAGATCTATGGATTTCCTGAGTCCTTAATTAATCACAGTGAAATATGAAAAGGCATATTTTTGAACATTTTCATGGGCTTTACTATTTTTATAGCAAAAATCCTAAAATTTCAAGTTTCACAGTGAACAAGTAGGGAAATGTATACCTGTAGAAATGAAAGATACAGCAACATAGTCATTGCTTCTTGGTATGTTCAAGTTCAATCCATAAGCCAAAAAGGGCTATCTATGGGATTCATTTCGAATCATCTCTGAAAGACAAGGAAGCAAATCAAGATCACGTGAAAGGGGAAGAAGCACTCCACCAATTAGATAGTATCATATTTTGCTTATATAATCAAGAGCATAGAACAAGCACACCTGAGAGATCATTCGATAAGAACCCTCGATAAGGCCATTTCGTTTGATCATTCAATTTTGTAGTTTCATCGAAATGTTGATCAATCTCGTTCAAATTTCATCAAGTTTAATGAGAAAGAACTAGTAACCGTTATATAGACTTGTTTATTTGTTGGGTAATCCAAAAACTCTTACATTCGTCATCAAACAGTAATCAAATTGTATTATATGATCTATTCAAACGTTATTTTTATTGGTTTTGAAGAAAGTAGTAACCTCCAAATGCCAACAAAAGTACAATAATTGCAATCAAAGAAGAGGAAACACCACCTTCTTCAACAGAAGTGGCAGTTTTAGTTTCTTTGATCACAGCACCTTCGACTTTACCAATCAATAATCCTGACAACACTTCATGTGCTTCATCTGAATGTCCAATATCATCGAAAGCTTCGGTTGCATCTGTTCCGGCGACATCAACGACAACTTCTTCTCCTCCTGGATGTTCATCTATGTATTTAGAAATATCGTAAACCTTTCCGTTGTAAACAATCCATAAGTCATCAACGGTATTGTGCTTGGAAACTTCTTCAGAAGTGTATACTTTCAACTCAGACATGGCAAATTAAAGAGGAAAAGATGGTTGTAATTATTCCTCGTTTAGATGGATAAATTTTCGTGTTAAAAGGACAAAAAAAAAAATCGCGTTAACCCTCTGACTTCTGGGTTCAATTAGTTGGCAATTTTGAGTTTCGTTCCCGTCTTAGTTAAGAAATCACATGTAATGTTACCTACCTTATCTAGCATGTGATCTTATATATTCGCTTTTGAACTGTACGCAATCACAGTGGAAAATTTATCTAAATGAAGACAGCAATTCCATATGATTTTTTCTCCACGGAACTATTTTTCTTGGGCGGAAACATATCATAAATACAAATGTACTAAAAAAGTTAACCAAATATTAAAATTATATGCTACTGAGATCAAAGTCGATACCTTGTTCTTTTAACTGGAGCTGTTTCTTCTCCTTTGATTCTTCATGCTTTCTGACTAATTCGTCCCATTCCTTTTGAGATTTAGGGCCATCATGCTTTTCCTTATTGATCTTGTACCTATCTGATGTAATAAATTTTCTGTTGGCATTCTTGAACAAATCATCATGAAACATTTCAACGACTTCACATTTCAATAAGTGACCAGACAACAAGTAGTTATTCATGGTTTCTGCTGCAACTTTGGCAGTTGCCAAATCTTCAAACTCGAGGAAACCATAATGTTTAGATTTTCCGGTTTTCTTGTTTCTAGATAATCTCAAGTTTATAATGTTTCCAAATTGCTTGAAATACTTTCTCATTTCGTCTTCATAAAAACCGTGGGGAATTCTTCCAATGTAGATAATTCCCCTTTGTTCTTTCTTACCCTTGCTCAAGGACTCAACTTTATTGTTTAGCTTCTTATTAATGGAGTGGCCATCGGTTGTGTTTTTGATTTCACCTACTTTTTGTTCGTCATCACCATCGAGTTCTTCAAATTCATCAGAACTTTCGTCAGATAAATCTTGTTCCGATACAGAATCTTCGTCATCACTAGATGGAATTTGTAAATCTTGCTCAATCTCTTCCACAGATCTTTCTTTTTGACTGGAATTAACTTTTATCTCCGACAGTCTTGTTGATTTCGCCATTATGTGCTGCAGTTGAAGGTAATAATAGGATTCTAACAGGATTTTTCAAGATGTGATGAGCATGGCCTCTCTGAAAAAATACACAGTATGCAGTACATATATTTAAGTCGATAGTGCATTTTGTAACAAGTCCCACGTAATGCCAACTGGTAACCCGACAACGTTGTAAAAGTCACCTTGGAGAGACAGAAACAAAAGACACCCTCTCTCTTGGTACTTGAATCCCCCTGCAACCATTAGGCCTTCTTCGGACTCAACGTACAGTTCTATTAACCTAGGGTTGTATTTGAAATTCAAAATTGTGGTTTCTATTCCATGAAATGTCTTAATTTCACCATTATCCACAATAAATAAATTAACTGCTGTGATTGCCTTCAATTCTGGGTGTGCTCTATACTCCTCGAACATCAAACTTTGATTGAATTTCGTGAGAGGCTTCTCGAAAACTTTTCCATCGCATGATATAATTGTATCCGATGTTAAAACAATGTACTTACCCTTCTTTCCCAAATCATTCAAAATAGCATGTCCTTTGTTATAACTAGTTGCCTGTACGTACTCCTCATTTGATAGATTATCTTTACTCAAATCTTCAGGAAAGCCTGAAACTATGACTTCAATTTTCTGGATACCTAAATTTTGTTTGAGTATTTCCAACCTTCTTGGTGAAGAAGATCCTAGAACAAACCTATAGTCCTCTAGTTCTTTGTTAATATCGAATTTATCTTTGATCATGGTGTTCCTTAGTTGCTCCTAAATTCCTCGAGAAATGAGAACCATCAAATCGGGTTCTGCAGATAATCCACAGAAACAGCGCACCCATGTAAATTATGCACCTGTCGTCAACCACAGAGACGGAAAGCCTGGCAATAGGAAGATGAAGGTTTTATACAAAGAAGACCCCAGAACTATTGTGTTGTACTCAGAGACCCATTCGTTGATTTTTCAACAATTGAAATCTCAAAAAAAGTCAGTTGCAGTTGAGTTGATTTCGAATCATGAAGTCACACGGGAAAATGGATTCAAATTGTTAATTCAAAGGGAAGTATTTGGCTGTCTTGGTCTTATTAGCGTCGAAAGGCAAGTATTCTTGGCTGTGATAACTGGGGCAGTGACGGATGTTGCTAGACCGGTAAGTTACGAGTCAGTAGACAATATATTTGCTGTCGAATTCGTATCTTTAACGTCTGACGAATGGGATTTTGTCAATCTAGATTCCAATGGATTTCCAGCCGCAACTGCATCTGCTTCAAATGAAGAAACAGTTGATTATGCAAGATCAGTTCATCCTTGTCAAGAATTGAAAAAGTTGTTGTCAAATGGTTCTTTTTACTATTCTAATAATTTCGACCTTACATCTTTATTGCAGACAAGAGGAGTAAACGGTAATGAGTTGAAGACGAAGGAGAGTAATTATAAAATTCGTAAGATGGCAGTGGAGCATTATCAGAAAGATTACATGTGGAATTCATTTATGATGAACGAACTTCTAAATTACCGTTCCAAACTTGATCCTTTCGTTCAATCAACATTAGATTCAAATCGTTTCTTGACGATTGTCATCAGAGGTTTTGCAAAAACTGTCAATTTAGGTTCTGGTGATACGATTTCGATTGTTTCGAAACAATCATGGAAACGAGCAGGCACAAGGTTCAATTCAAGAGGTATAGATGATAATGGATATGTTGCAAACTTTGTTGAGACTGAATTCATCTTCAATTGTCCTTCTCAACGGTCAATATTTGCATTTGTTCAAGTAAGAGGCTCAGTTCCAACTTTTTGGGAGCAGGATTCTACCTTAATAAATCCGAAAATCACATTGACCAGATCATTAGGTGCAACACAGCCAGTGTTCGACAAGCACTTTAGTGATGTATGTAATAAATATGGGGTTTGTCATATTGTGAATTTACTTTCTAAAACGAAGAGTGCCGAAGTTGCTGTGCTGCGCCGATATCAAGACTTATACCTTGCTTCGGATCATAGGACCGAAATGACTTTCAGTGAATTTGATTTTCATAACGAAACAAAACCTCTGAGTGGGGGATTTGCAGGAGCTTCAAAGATTTTACCCATGTTGCAATCTTCTTTAGAGCAATTTGGATGGTTTTATTGTGATACAGATCAAGATGAAGTTTGTACCAGACAAGATGGAATTTTCAGAACCAACTGCTTGGACTGTCTTGATAGAACAAATTTAATTCAGCAGGTAATTTCGCAATACATTTTAGAGAACATTTTGAAGAATCAGTTTAATGATGAGGGAAGCAATTATAGAGTGAGATCAAGAATCGATGACATTTTAACTAGACATAATTCTTTATGGGCAGATAATGGAGATGCTATATCTCAAATTTATACAGGAACAAATGCATTGAAATCGTCCTTTTCAAGATCGGGAAAGATGAATATTGCTGGGGCTTTGTCCGACGTCACTAAATCAGTTTCAAGAATGTATCAGAACACATTCGTTGATGGGAAAAAACAAAATACCATAGATTTATTGCTTGGTAACGATGCTCATAATTCTAAACCAGTTCGAATTTACGATCCCATTAATGAACATGTTGCCGCGAAAGTTAAAGATCAGGAAAGCTTGTATACAACATGGAAGGAAATCACCATATTCGTGGGTACATACAATGTTAATGCTTTAGAGCCTAGTAACAATATTGATCTATCTTCTTGGCTTTTTCCTCCTGAAAACTCCGGACATCAGATGCCTGATATATTCGGCATTGGTTTACAAGAATTGATTGAGTTGAACGCAGGATCAATTTTGAATGCTGATGCATCCAAGCCCTTAAAGTGGGCCAACATATTGACTGAGCAATTAGGAAAATCCGGAGAAGAATTTTTGCTATTACGTACAGAATCAATGTCTTCAATGTCATTGTTTCTATTTGTGAAAAAGAGCCAGGTTCAAAACGTTACACAGGTTTCGGGTTCTTCAAAGAAAACAGGTTTAGGAGGTATAACAGCAAATAAAGGTGCTTGTGCTGTAAGATTTGATTTTGGACTGACTTCATTTTCATTAATCACTTCTCATTTAGCAGCTGGCACTACAGCAGTTACAGAAAGATTCAATGATTATCTGACCATCATGCAGGGCTTGACATTCACAAGGAACTTGACAATCCCTGATCATGATCATATAATCTGGTTCGGTGATTTGAATTACAGAATCAATATACCGAATGACCAATGCAGGTCTTTAATTGAGCATGGTGCTTTCGATGAGTTGTTTGCTGTAGAGCAACTAAATCAAGAGATGGTGCAGAAAGGGGCATTTAATGGATTCAAAGAAGGAATGATTAAGTTTTTTCCAACATATAAATTTGATAAAGGAACTTCAGAATATGATTCTTCTGAAAAGCAGAGAGTTCCATCTTGGACAGATCGAGTACTTTTCAAATCAGCTAAGGGAAAGCAATCATTACAGCAATTAAATTATAATTCTGTCATGGAACTTTCTTTAAGTGATCATAAACCAGTTTTCTCTACAATCAAAAGCAAAATCGAATGTGTTGATCAGAAGAAGAAAACAAACTTATTTAAATCGTTATATGAGGCATACAAATCAGAGAATGAAGGATCAGAAAGCTCTCTCCTTGATTTGGATTCTAATTCAAATACAACTAATCATTCCTCAAACAGTACCTTCACGACAGATACCTTGTCTGAGATGAACATTATGGACGATGATTATCAAGTGAGTACTTACAATGTTAAACAAACAAAGCCACGCAGATTACCTCCGCCACCACTTTCAAGGCGAAAATTTGACGATATAGAAAATTCAGCTGGGAGAAAAGTTCCGCCGCCTCTTGATCAGAACCAAAACTTGTCAAATCTTCCACCACGACCACCTCCATCCAGAAAGACTACTATAAACTCAACATCCACGCATGAGAACAATAGACCAAACTTTGCATTTAATGCGATGCCGTTGATTCCCAACAGATCTAACTCATCTACTCCCAATAACAATACTTCTTCAACATACAATGTTGGTAAGATGGCAACAGAATCAGTAAAACCTATGATTCCAAATAAACCATCTGCACTTACAGGAAATAAAGCAAAACCAGAGGAGAAAAAACCATTGGATAGTTTCAAGACCAATGAAGTAGAAGGAGAAAAGCCCAATTTACCCCCTCGTACCAATGGTAGCGTTGATTCGAATTTATCGAGTACAGGCAGTTCTATGTCAGACTGGAAACCATTAATTCCTAAGTAGGGTACAGTAGGGTGGTTTTTTTTGTCAATACACGAACTTTTGTGCGTCAATGTAAACTACCAACAATTGAATCACACTATCAACAAAATGAGTGGAAGTAGTAAAAGGATAAAGTTTGTATCAATATCAGTGCCGATCATATATGGTAATCATTCAGTAAGACTAGCCCCTGAAAAACGAAAGCCCAACACACCTCCAGATCATACGCATGAATGGACAGTTTTCTTTAAACCAGTACTAAACAATGTTGATTTGACTCCTTTATTGAAAAAAGTTACCTTTAAATTACACGAAACTTATGAAAATCCAATAAGATCAGTGGAAAAACCACCCTATCAGGTTACTGAAACTGGCTGGGGTGAGTTCGAAATAATAATTAAGTTACATTTTCACACAGGTCAGGATTTAGGGATAAGTGAAAAAAACTTCCAAATCTTTCATGCTCTAAAATTGCACCCCTTCAATCCACAAAGTCCACCCAAAGAGAACGGAGAAGTGAATTCGATACTATATGATGAGCTTGTACTACAAGAGCCCACTGAAAAAGCTTTCGAGATCCTTACAAGAAAACCAGTGAATTTATTGCCATATAAATTAACCGATCCATCTAATCGTGACCAAGAATTCATAAGAACTGACGAAACAGATGAAATAACAAGGCTCGAAGTATATATCAAGAAGGTAAGAGATGCTATAGAATTTCAACATGATGGATACAAAGATTTAGAGCAAGAGAAATTGGCATTACTTCAATAAATACTTTTCTCAATAACAGTTAAATTAAATGTAGCTAAAAAAAGTTAAAAAGTCTTCAATCACCTTGTCGAGTTCGTAGAGAGTTAATCCAAATTTGGCGTGTGTTGATCCGCCTTCTCGCGAAAAGCTCTTAGTTCCAGACTGACGATGTATGCTCTCCTGATTATTGGTGAGAAGTGGTGTGAAGTAACGGATGTTCATGTTATGATCAATTAATATAAGAAAATTCAAGGGATACGTTCCACCTCCTAGAGGGTCTAAAATTTTGAACTCTGAGCTCAAAGTGAGACAATCCTTGTTGTTGGTTGTCATGAACATCAGTTCATTCATGAAGTTTTCAGGTAAATTTGATGTCACGAAGATTACGTTCTCTTTAAAAGGATGTGGAAATTTAGCACTTAATTCACAGATAAGTTCCTTCCCTTGAGCGTTCAAGAAGAATAAAATAAATCCTAGATTGTGAGCTCTCAATGAGTATTCGCTTTTTGGTTCAATTATACCTTTAAAGTCTTGTAAATCATCATACATTATCACGTCATTCTCCGATCTAACCTGAATGGATGACTTTAAGTTCAACAAAACCTCTGTTGCCGTAGATGTGATTGGAATTGCATTATCATTAGGAATTAAGAACCTTGGCTCTGAAACCAATCTATTAGCTGGAATCTTTGCAACATGATTACTTGCATCAAGAAGGATATCCGAATTTGTCAAAGTAATGTTATATACCGTCTCTGTTACGATATCAGAGTAGACTCTTTTCATAAGAAATTAAATAGAGATGTCGAACCAAGTAAAAAAGATCACTTTCAACACATTTCAAACCCGTACTAATCATGTAGAAAGAAATGATCAGAAGAAATGTGAAAATAACAAATCACGTGATTACCCCACACTTTCTGAAATATCTGGTCTACTGTTCAAATCCTAAAGCGGAAATATTGGTGAGAAGTCTTCTTTAATTGTTCTTTGAAATGCTTGAAGATCTAATCATTTGATAGGAGCAAAAAGCCCAATAAGGAAATTCATGGTAATCACATATTCGATCAACTTGAAACAGTATTGTAATAATTTGAAGATCAATTAAGTTGAACTCAGATAACTACTCTACATGTTGATCGATTGAATATTAGGAAA
The DNA here is from genome assembly GCA_030571845.1 of Suhomyces yuchorum. Taxonomy (NCBI): domain Eukaryota; kingdom Fungi; phylum Ascomycota; class Pichiomycetes; order Serinales; family Debaryomycetaceae; genus Suhomyces; species Suhomyces yuchorum. The sequence continues at coordinate 385,595 of JAJLYW010000007.1, read as the reverse complement.
TACTTCATGATATAGCAATAGACAATTATTTAAATACTAAAAAATAGACCGTAGAAATAAATGCAGCAAACTACTAAAACAACAATATTAAATTCCTTGATTCAAAATCCAACATTGTGAAGCTGAAAATCTGCATAATCGGCTCGATTAGATTAATCTGGTTAAAACCTAACAATTAAGCTTGACTTCTAAAACACTTACTTCAAAAACTGATTAACCAATCCTCGACCACAGAACTTTTAAGATTGTATGCCACAAACTATAAATGGTGATGAACATCTTCCTCAAGGATGCTGTTCCGTAGTTGAGGTGAATGATGTGGTTCGAAAGAGCAAAGTAATTTTTTACAGGAAGGCCAAGATATAGCATGGCTGAAAAATCTTCGTGAACTAGATGATTCTCGGGGGTGGAGTTGAAAAAGTTCAATCACTACATTTCTCAGCATAACGCAAACTACTATCCTTTTGGCAAATATCGGATGCTCAATTCAATCATCTTGTTCCCCCCTCTAGAAAATTTCATTTCTAAATCTCAATAATAAATTCTTATAATATCATAAACTCACTGAAAAATGCTCGATTTGCAGCAGTCTCGAGAGCCTAGAAACCCTTCCGACTAAGTTGCAAATGTGCAAAAATAATTGACTTCCAAGGGAAAAACCAGGAATTGAACCCAGAACTAACAAAGGTTGTTACAAACAGATCGATGAGAATGAAAGAGCCCCGGAACGATAGGAATTATTCGATCTGATCATTAAAATATGATTTAATATTGCAGTGATTAGAAAATCACCTCCTTGTTTTCATACTACAACTTTGGTTAATTTCATTATGCATACACAAGCAAAGGAAGATCGATCGTAACAATCGTCATCATTAAGTAACATTTTCCCCAGTCCAGATATCTCATCTTCGTTAAGGTACAAAACAAAACACACTGCTTGTGAAAGCCTTTCTTTAATCGACAATATACTATCCAATATTAATTTTAGTCAGTCTAAAAAGACAGCTTACCGAATCATGTCATCAAGTTGAGAAGTCAGACTTTTATGTATATTGTCAATTTCTGTCTCAATTCAAAGGATATCTTACGAAAACAAGATGTCTATGAGGTAATAGTTCATTCTTCAATGGTTTACTAAACATACATTTTTAATGCTAACTGTCTAAATTATATAAACAATAGTAGAAAACTCATCTAAAATCTCATTTCACATATCACATACCAATCTGCTTTGAAATACTTACACAAATAAACTAGCATTCTCTATCAATATCAGTGAACCTAATATTTTCAAGATTTTCAATTTTTTTGATAGAAGCAGATATGTCAAATACTCATATGCAAGCATCTGGACTAATCAAATCATTTATATTATCTCGAACTCTATATATAAGTTGAATATTATATAGCACAAGGACTTTCTTCCTAACTTTGTATAAATTGGATTATCTAGATTAAAAATAATAATACTCTTACTAGCCCGCCTTATATGCTCAATGAAAGAAAAATAAGTATTCGTTGAAGTTCAATGTTCAAATTGATCTATCGAATATGTATGTTCCATACCATGTATTCAGTCGAGCTTCGATCTAAAATTTTTTCAAATTTTCAGACATTACTGTACTACTACTTTGTTTCATATTCAATGATTACTAGCTCAAATACTGAAAATCCTAAATTTGCATTTTTTATAGTCACGATTAATTCTGAGCTGTATAATGGAATACAAATGAGCTTCTTCATCATGTGTTTCACAGGTGTTCGTTTTTGCTGTATTTACAAGCTAGTAGTATCACAATAAAAAGGTATGAAAAGCTGATTCAACTTATTTGAAGAGTAATCTATTAATATCATGATGAAGACTTAATGTTAGTAGAATACTATTAATGATAGGTGTTGCTTCTTCAGTGGGGAGTAATTTTCAAAAGGCAAGTAATAATTGAGAATAGGATACGTTTTTCTTTAAGTTGTTCGATGCTTTTTTGAATCCCAAACTCAGTTTTGAAGCGGATTACCTTGGAACTAGTGAGGTTTGCAAACCTTCTGGTTGTAATGTAGGCAAGTTTGTCATCATATTTATGGTTATGGATCAGTAGATTGTATGGGTTTTATCGAAGTAGCAGTTTGGATATGTCAAGAATAGATAATTGCAATAAATGTTGTCGTTTTGGTTTGATCAGTTAGATAGTTCTGGATGTTTGATCCTAAATTGACTGAAACTAAACGAGACAGTGAACTAAGAAATATTGCAACCATTATGAAATTTTACGTCATTTGAATAAGGCTGATGAAGTGTGACGATGAGAACTAGAGGATTGCAAATATACACCCCAAATCATCACTGTGATTATTGAACAGTAATTTAAATTCAATGGTTATCAATTGATCACGACTAGCACCGTTCTCACTTAAAATTTGTGAAGTCTAGTTTTCTAACGATGTCTTCAGTTGCAGCATAAATGTCGGGAATTTGATTGTGGTATAATCCAAAACACTGCCCAAAATATTGCTAGGGACATAGCTATTGAGATTGCATATTTTTATGTTGTGTAGTTGTAACTAGGGAAGCATTTATTTCTCTTGATCCTTCGGTAAACTTCAGTTCTAGCTAGAATGGGTGACCTTATGTTTTCCCCCAAACAAGCTTAGAGCTCAAAGATAGTGTTTTTGGTATTCAATTCAAATGACTATATATTAGAGTGGATGCAAGTATAAATTATATAATATGTCTAGTTATGTGTATTATGAACGTTACTTTTGGGCTAGTTTTGCTGCCCTCTTAGCTAAAGTCTTGCCAAAATAAAGTGAGACAAAGGGAAATGCCAGAGACAACAAAACAACCCAAACCACCAAGATTCCTATATTTCTGCCAAGTTGTCCTTTCCAGGTGTTGAAAAATACAACCTTACTAGCTTCGTAAGAGTTATGGATTGGAAGCGCATAACCATATCTGAAGAATTCTGGGCACAATGCTAATGGCATGAATGTTGATGAAATGTTGATAATAACCCAGAAAAGTAACCATAACCCAAGAGTTGGGGGATTGTACAATATTAAAAACATGGCTGCAATTTCATTAGCCAAACCAACGGCCCACATAGTCAAGAAACTTATCATCCAGTATACCAAGAATCCAGATTTGCCAAATGCAACCGTGAAATCAATTTGCATGCAAACATTCACCAATGAGAAAAACAAGCTGATTACGAAAAATGTCAAGACTGAAGAACCCAATCTGTAAAAGCAAAAATGCGTTGCCCTGAGCTTGAGAGACAGAACATCACGGTGTATATCTGCAAAAAAACTGACTTGAAAAAATGTCACAATAATCATATAAATGAGACCTATCTGAGATGGTGCTCCGAGGACTGCATTTGTAATAGGAATTTTATCAGTGAAAGCAATAAACATTGGTGAATTAACCACTTTCAACCCATTCTGAGAAATATTGCTTGTGATCAATTCCAAAACTTGCGAGGTGACTTGGTTCAGTTTTTTCAACCACAATAAGGCAATTTTATCGAGTGCTGGTACTATATATGCTTGCATACCATTCATATCCCTACCTGACTCATAGTATCCGATGATCGAATTGGCACTAACGTTATAGTTTGAATCCCCATTAACGATTGCTTGAAAATAATTGTAAGTTGCATTTGGCCTAATGTGAAAGGCTCCCCAATAGTTTTGGTGATGTACTTCCCTTTCAATTTCTTGTTGGATGGTATTGTTATTGTGCTCAGATGCTTGGACTTGGAAACTTGAACCGTTATGTATGTGCCAATCTCCTAAATTCCTTCCTTCTTCAGATCTCAAAAGATCCATGAAATTTTGCCCGATGAGTGGAGCTACTGAATTGATTTCATGTTCATCTTCAACAACGACAAGAAATCTTAAATTTTTAAGTCTGCTCTCTCGTTGGTATGACGAGCCCCAATAGATGGGGAAAACTGCCAAAATGAATACTGAAAGAAGCAAGTAAATCTTCAAGAATTTCTTTGCTATTTCAATTCTTTTTGCTGAAAACTTCTTGTCAAATATAGAATATTTTGATGGAGGCTCATCTTGGGGTTTCAAAATGGGTTCATGCTGTTTCTCATATTTTTGATCATTTGTCGATTCTATTGGAGTTAGTCCGAGATCATCATTAGATACATCTCTATTCTCCTTCAACAGCCCGCTATTAGTACTGGAAGTTTCCATCATGTTTTTGAAATGTGTTGTTAAACTTGTCCGATTGTGCATTCATTTATATTATTTTCTTGATTACTAAAACTTGAAAAAGCATCTTTTTGTGATGCACATCTAGGTGAATGTTAACTTTTTTTAAGCGGAAAAAAAAAAGATCATTGAACACATTTCACCTTAAGTAGTATTTCCGAGAGTTTTATCATAGGTTAGTCGGTAATTGTCAAACAATCTGTTGGTGAAAAAGTTAGTTTGCAGCTTGTCATCTCAGTTTTTTCGGGCTTCAAGAAATGGCGGGAATTGGGTGCGGCAAAATGCGGTGTTAACGGAACTAGTAAGGCGAGTGCGGATCTTAGTCGATTTTCTAGAGAAACTTATGCCGTAAGGATGAAACGCTAAGATTAAATATTGGTCATTTGTAATCATTCTATGTCAAGAATGAATTGATTTGTAAGACCTACAGATAACTTTTTGAATAACTAACCGTACGTTCGTCTACTTCAAAAATGTGCCACTTTGTTTTGATCAGGAATTGTAGAGTTGACAGCTGAGAAGGTACTGTATATAGTTGATTTTTCTGTAGATTCATCCATCACACATCGCTGGTCCTAGAAAAAACCCAGCATTCATTATGACTTCTAGCGAAACAGACTTAATCAGACTTTTCGAAAAGGTTGGTTTCACCGAAAAGAAAGGAAATGAAATTCTAAAGAATAAAAAAGTTGCCACTTCTTTAAGTGAAATTTTGACAAAGGAATCCAAGGTTGATCAACACTTTGATGAGAAGAAGTTATCACTTTTGCATCAACTAGCCACTGAAAGTAAAGGTTCAGAGATTCCTAATCGTGAATTGGTTACTTCTGCTATTTTGGATGAAAGACTTAAAACAAATTTACAAGTCACAGAAGCACTCAAGTACGTCAAAGCCAATCAGGAAGGGGTAAATGTAGATGGACTCAATGCTGCAGCTGGTGTGGGTATAGAATTATCCGAAGCAGATGTGAAGAAAGAGATCTTGAGCTTTTTGAATGACAACAAATCAGAGCTTGAATCTAAACGATACACGATGTTACCTCGTGTGTTGGGTGAAGCAAAAAAGTTACCATCCTTGAAGTGGGCGGCTCCATCTTTGTTTAAGCCTGTCATCGACCAAACTTTCCTTGAAATTTTAGGTCCTAAAGATGAGCGTGACGTTGTAAAGAAGGAAAAAAAGAAGAAAGAAGCCACTACCAAAGTGACAGAGAAGATTACTGAGCAAGAAAGGTCAATGTTCTCTGAAGGATTTCTTGGAGAGTTACATATGCCCGGTGAGCAACCACAAATGTTTCCTGAACTAATTAAAGAGCACTTAGAATTTACTAAAGGTAAGGTATTCACGCGTTTTCCACCAGAGCCAAATGGATTTTTACACATCGGACATTCCAAGGCAATTATGGTTAATTTTGGATATGCTAAATATCACGGAGGTAACTGTTACTTGCGCTTTGATGATACCAATCCAGAAGCTGAAGAAGAGGTCTATTTCAACTCCATCAAGGACATGGTTGACTGGTTAGGATTTGAACCATGGAAGGTTACGTACTCCTCGGATTATTTTGATGAGTTGTACGATTTAGCGGAAAAGTTGATTTCAATTGGAAAGGCATATGTGTGCCATTGCACTTCTGAACAAGTTAAGATCAACAGAGGTTTAAAGCTTGACGGAACTTTGGGTGGAGAAAGAAAAGCATGTCCAGAGAGACTGGCATCCGTTGAAGAGAATATGAAAAAGTTTCGCATGATGAAGAGTGGTGAATATGCAGTTGGAGAAGCTACCTTGAGAATGAAACAAGATTTAGAATCACCATCACCTCAAATGTGGGACTTGGTTGCTTACAGAGTTTTGAATGCACCACATCATAGATCCGGTGATAAGTGGAAAATTTATCCTACTTATGATTTCACCCACTGTTTGGTGGATTCTTTTGAGAACATTAGCCATTCTTTATGCACGACTGAGTTCAGATTGTCTCGTGAATCTTATGAATGGTTGTGTGATGTCTTACATGTGTACCGACCAGCTCAGCGTGAATATGGAAGGTTGAACATCACTGGAACTGTGTTATCGAAACGGAAAATTGCAAAGTTGGTAAATGAAAATTACGTTCGTGGTTGGAACGATCCGCGTTTATATACTTTGGAGGCCATTAAACGTCGTGGTATTCCACCTGGAGCAATTTTATCCTTTATCAATACTTTAGGTGTAACAACTTCCACTACAAATATTCAGGTAGTTCGATTTGAAAGCTCTGTGAGAAATTATTTGGACCAAACGACACCAAGATTGATGATGGTATTGGATCCCATTGAAGTGTTTGTTGACAATGTACCCGATGATTTTGTTGAAGAAATTGAGATACCATACAAACCAGGAAAAGGAGGTGAAGTTTTTGGTTCCCGTACCATCAAGTTTGAAAAGCAATTTTACATTGACCGTACTGATTTCCGCGAAGAATCTTCGAATGAGTACTTTAGATTAGCTCCGGGTCAACCAGTCGGATTAATGAGAGTGCCATACAATATAAGTTACAATTCTATTGACAAGGATAGTACTGGAAAGATCACACGGATCCATGTCAACTATGATAATACAGAGGTCAAAAAGCCAAAGACTTTCATTCAATGGGTTCCAAAGTCCGATGCGATCAAGATCAAGCAAGTTAGAGTTTACAATCAATTGTTCAACAGTGAAAACCCTGCTGCCCATCCTGAGGGATATTTGAATGATATCAACAAAGATTCAGAAGAAATTATTGAAGGTGCGCTTATTGAAAGCTCATTTAAGGAAATTAGAGCAAAATCTCCTTTGAATATTGAGATTCCAAATAGCAAATTCAATATTAAGGAAAAGTCGGGAGTTGAAACAATAAGATTCCAAGCATTAAGATGTGGCTATTTCTGTGTGGACATTGATTCTACGGAGAATGATTTGATTTTGAATAGAATCGTTACCTTAAAAGAAGATTCGGGTAAGAATTGAACTGCAGTATATATTTTTCCATTTACATCTTATAGAGGTCGAATAATAAGAATTTATGCACTTAAAGATCAGTTCGTTATGTCGGAACCTTTTACTCAAAAGTTGAAGTTTTGACAACGCGTCTTTTCCTGTATCGGTAGTGCGTCATGTGGGGCTGATGTGGGGCACATACAAGTGCCTCACCACGCGTGGAATCATTCTAATAACTTTGTGGCGAAAAAAAGTAAATTCTTTTTGCTACAAACCACGCATAGGACACTGCCCATGGGGCGGGGTTGTGTAGACATGTGGGGAAGCCGAACACATAGACTTGTTGGCAATAGAGATCGTGAACATATGGTATTCATCGAAGAATATTAGAATGGTACCGATCTTCTGAAACGAGCTACACCAAAGCTACTTGAATTATTCTAGGTTAAGTGCATTAATATTTGGTGGCTGAAGCATGTCCGAGATTATTTCCATGGAAGAACTGCGAAGTTGGAACACAAAATGTTGGGTAGAGAAAATGCTTGGAGAAGTCGGCGAAGTGTGTTACTAGCTAAGGTACTTATCAACAAATACGAATCCGCCTTAAACCAAGCCTCCATCTTTAAAGCTATTGTTCAAATTAGCCAGCGCCTACAGCATAAGGAGTTTGCAGGGTACCACCCGAGAGGGGTTGTTTAGGTGCAGGTTTGGTACTCTCATAGCAAGCTAAGATTGCAATCCCAACCATCGCACGTATTGTTCATAAGTCTGCCTACTGAAGTAGATGTCTTGAAGGAATGTGATGCGAAGGTTCGGTTTTATACTCAAGTCGCCTGTCAGAAGACGAGTATCAGCTCATCATTAGATGTGTTAGACTGAGTTTGGACACAATTTTCTGCTTTGTGAAACCTTCCTCAGCTTATCATGCACATATTTTGAAGCAGTCAATTATAAAGAAAAATTCAGCCAGTGACATAGTTCATTGACAGGGTTTCCCTTATTGACCTACTAAGATCCATACTTAACATATTTGCGTCTTTCAGTAAAATTCGATTTATACTTGTGATAAAAAGTAGGGTTGCCCAACATCACTATCAAAGCCATTTTATTTTGTGTAATATCCCTATTATTGTTGTAGTTTTGATCAAAGAATTGTAAATTACATGCAGTCTTCGGAGTATGGAATTGAATATGACTATTAGTTGACTTCAGAAACCTTTAGCTTGACGCGTATTACGGAGGTATTTAGCCGTATAATCTATAATCTACTTCAAGGATATGCATCTTCAGTAATTTTGACATCTCTTAATAATGTTCTCCAAGTTTACCTCGAGCTTTGGGGTCTACTGTAGATATGCTATGGCGGAGTTCACGGAAAGTTTGAGGACTGGTATCATCACCAGTACACTGGGCTCGAAACTGACTCCGATTCACGGGTCCTTTTCAGTTTTATCCCTTGGTAAAGTTTTCATCGCGCGGCTCAAATCCTACGTAAATTTGACAGCCATGAATGTTGAACATTGCTGTACAGGTTTGGAATCAGACTATTCTAATAGCGAAGTACAGACTTACCTCCATGATTGTCTAGCCAGCTTACATCCCCAGCCACATCATCTCAATTCGTCATACCACTTCTCCGAGCCACCAAACACCGCACCACATCACCTTTGGCTTAATTAATTGGCGGGCCACTAACCCCTGCACCTGCCCTTACAAAAAATATTGTCATTCCCCCCCTATTGTATTTTTTTCTTCTCATCTTTCAACTTATTTAAATACCCGCCTCCCGTTCCGCTCAGTTTTGCTAGCATCACATACTTCAGAATTGGGAGGAGGCATAGGTTATTCTAGTCTGGTACTGGACAAATTTTGGGGATAGGAACGGCGAATACTTCTACTTAGTTCTCGCATCATTTCATCTTTTCTCGTGAACCTCTCGGACTCCATTCCCATTCAACCTGGTCACTCAGACAATAGCACCTAATAATTTAATTCTCAGAATGTCAACGATAACTCAGGAACAAATTCCACTTACAGAGAGCAACCTCGACTTGTCCTCGATTGCTTCTTCGGTTCCGCAAAAAACACAACCACAAAAAGCTGGCCTCAACGCGGTAGGAAAGAAGATGTACAACTCTTCATTATTGGCCCAATTTTCCATTTCATCATCCGATTCCTTGGATACCAATACAAGTTCAGTCTCAACGATTAAAATCAACTCGTTGGCTTCATCTCCTTCTCTTCCAAATTACTTTCAGCAAGCTAATCAATCTGAGCCAGAGTTTATTTCTGTACCTCCACCACTTTTGCGCAAGAAGTCTGGTGAGTTAGTAAAGAGCTCACTCAAAATTTCATCCATGTTACCAAAGTCAATGTCAACTTCATACTTACCTTCAAGTAAGTCCGTTCGGTTTGCAAACAGATTAGCAAACATCAAAATGTTTGATGGCTTAGATAGCCCAAGTGCTGTATCTTCAGCTCAGACTACTCCACTTCATTCACCACCTGCTCCAGATGGCTTCAGCGATGATGAAGAGGATGATGATGACTTCGATTTTACAAATAAGAAAACATCTATTAAACTTAGGAGAAAAAAGAACTCACAAAAGAGTGACTATTTCCAATGGAATTGGAATGGTGAATTTAAGTCGAATAACCACTCGCTCCCTAATTCAAGCATGTTTGATGGTGATTTGACATCTGATACTTCATCAGATGATGAATTGAATTATTGGTATTCTGCGTCGAATTCAACCAATTTGAGCAATTCTATAAACTCAAAGAAAATGAGAAAATACAGGATTGATTCTTGTAACATTTCTAATAGTCGACAAGAAGCACCAGCTTCAGTAACATCCATCAAGCTTCTTGAAGAAAATCAGTCAACTTACCTTTTTGGATTGATTAAAGTTCAAAATATTGCATTTGAAAAAAATTTGATGATCAAGTTAACTTTAAACAATTGGGAGACTAATTTGAACTTCTCTCACAAGATAATATCATTTGTCAAATCTCTTCCAGGAAATATTGATCAATTTCAATTCAAAATTCCCTTGTCAGAACTCGTTAAGCACAATTACCAAGCGACATCAAATAAGTATAATTCTTCAATCAACATACAAATGTGCATTAAATACTCAGTTGGAAATCAGGTTTTTTGGGATAACAATAATGAAAAGAACTACATTGTTGTATTGAAACTGAATGATAGTATCAGAACTTATAACTATTCAAAACCCCAGAGAAAGGTTCAGCAAGAATCTGATGATTCATTTCCTCAGTTTGATGAATTGGTAACGAAGCTAATTAACTTTCAAAACTCTTCGTCTGATGTTCACTCATATGATGGGTGTATTTCACAACCAGATGATCCTTTTGTCGAAATCAAAAGATCGAATGAGGATAACAAAATCAACCAAAATATTACTACTAGACGCCAATTCAGTAAATCGCAACGATTTGTTGATTCTGGTAGCAGAAGTTTTGCACAGAGTCTAACTACTCACCTGTTAGACCACCTTTGATGAAACAATCATTTTCAGCTTCAGATATTACATCCAGACCATCGCAAAAGTATTCTAAATCATACAAGTCGAAACAACAACAAATTCAGCAACAACAGCAATCGAACCAAAACGCTGGCCTTAATAATACTAAGAGTGAGACACATTTTAATTCCCTTTCTTACACTGATTTATTGGCAAACTACTGCTTTTCGGGTGGTAGCAATAATCTGTTCTCAATGAATGGTTCTGTCTCAAGTGAACCATCTAGTCCTGTAAAACAAAATGAATCTACAAATGATGTTTTTGGATTATCTTTTGCAACTTCGTGCTCTCCTGCCTCCACATTCCATTCTTTTAGTGACTCGATTCACACTTAGTGACTAAAGCTTATTTATTTACAGTCGATTAATCTGGTGATTTTGGCCGGTTAATCTATCGACCCCTTTAATTCTTGCATTATAGTTCTTTATTTTTAATGTTCTTGTCAAGTACTTGATTATACGCACCTTAATTCCTTTAATATAAAATGTATTGTGCTATTCAGCTAGCCATGGCCGAGATTCCCAAAAGTTATCGTCGTTGATTATATCGATATGATAGGTGTTTACGAGGGCTTTTCTTCTCTGCTTCTCTTCTCTTTGTTTTTGTCTTGTTGAAAGCTCTTTTTCAGAAGTGACATATTTTTGATACTCTCTCACTACTATAGTTCCTTTCTTAAACATCTCTAATTCGTTATTATAATTAATTCCAAATTCTTTAAATAAGATTTCATTCTTGTCAGCTGATAGAGTTCCAGCAAGCCTATTTTCAGCTTCTTTTGGTGACATTTCGCCTTTCAATACCAAGGTCCAAAAACAAGTATTATATAAATTGTTAATGTGACAATCCACTTGCCTCCAACTAAAGTAATCTCTGATTGTCTTGAAATTTGGATAGACGACAGCACGTGCATCAAACATAGGCATTTTAGTCAAATCTAGTGGTTTCTCAGGAAATTCTTGTCCCCAAAAATGTGTATAAAATGAGGTCATCGCTGATGAAAAAGTTGTTATGAGTTTCATTTCACGTCTTTCATACATATCACATCCTTTTCTTAAAAGGAAAGAATATTCATCAGAGTCACCATACGCCATCAACACATCTGAATAGTTCTTCACGATTTGAGCGGCAGCAAGATTTATCACTTTTAATGCTTTTTCATCATTTGGTTTCTCAAAATTATAGAATTGACTAAATTTATGAAAGCCTTTACCGTCAACTCTGATAATTATATACGTATCCGGTAGAAGATAGTTTTCTCTTTCAAATTGTTTAACGTATTCAAAGCGTGATTTAGCCATAAGTTATCGTTGAAGTTGTAGTTTATTCTCAATAAAGTCCGCCCCTGCATGGATGCGAGTGCGTGCGCAACCAATGTGACATCAAAGTCTAGCAACCATTAAGTTTGCTAAGTGTTTGAGAATAAAAGGCTTGTATAATCCCTAAAGAATCTATGAATCATTTTGAATTTAAACACGCATATAGATGTTTATAGTCAATTCTATTCAGTATGAAAACCCATTGTGCCCAATGACATCTCTTAATCAAGTTCAATTTTTTCGTTGTCAGTATCCCATAGAAGAAAACAAAAATAATGAATTTTGAATAATAGTATCGAGAATTGTCCCTGGAGGAAAGCTACACATTAGTGTAGTTATTATTCTGATTTTTCAAATTTTGAATATTTTCACAGAAAAGTGGAAAAAAGGGTAAAGTGAACAGAGCCCAGGAAACCTTCGATGTCAAGATTATTTTTTTGTGGAATGAAGTCTACTTTTTGGAATCAACAATGTCTCATCGAAGACAAGATCTTCCTTGTTCGACCATAGAACTAATTTGGATCTTTTAAAGAAAATATCAATAAAAAGACATCCTTAAATGAGGTTTGAAAATAAAAGCTTCTTTATGCAACTTAGCGTCTTCGAGAGTACTGAAAAGTTCCCCTAAATAAGTTATTGATATGTTTCTTCAATTATTAGTTTGCTTCTTCGCATACTAGTTCAAATATTATGAATTTATCTGGGTAGGGTTAGAACACTTCGGATAGACAGTTGAACTTGAAGATAGCAGTATTATTGTTCTTCTATTAATACCTGGTAAAATTCGTCCAAGAAGTGTTAATCGTACCTATCGTAGTGATCTTCTGCTCGTGTGTATGACAGGTTCAAAACTTTAACCAATTAACTCTTGAACTCCATATTTCTGTCAAGACAAATACTATCTGAAAGAAAAAGGAAAATCTTACTGTAGTTACTAAATGTCCCATATAATTTATTGTGAAGGTTCCATCATTATTTTCGTTTGATAATACGGTCACTGCAATCTTGAAATAAGCGAAAATGACAACAGGATAAGTTAGACACTTCAAAATTATAAAGGCTTTTGTAAGAATACATTTCCTATTATGATGCATAATTTAGAGAACGTGGAAAGTTCGTGGCCGTCCTTTTAAGTCAAAGTCTTATCATGAAATAGACGGGTTCATGATCAAAATATACAGATTCTGTGATCACCCAACTCTTTAAACTAGAAGTACTAAAAAATTTAGCGAATTACATCTTATTCATCAGCAGATATATTTAAGTACTGTTAACCTCTCATAAAATAATGCAAGGAGAAACGACAGTACTTTGTCTGCTATATCTTGTAACTTACTATAACTTTATATCATAGTTCAGAAGATAGATGTCAGATTTCGAATCTTAGTTTCTGATGATGGACTAGCCTCTTTGAGTAACTTCAGCTTCTATTCTATATAGTGCCTTTATATTGCCACGCTCCTGTCTTTTAATCACGAAATTGATTAATCAATTCTTCATGATTAGGAGGATATATACGAAAATTAACACTAAGGATTTCTGATCACTCACAGTAATTTTTCTCATTAATTTGCGCTAGAAATATCTTCTTTTGGTTCATCTATACTCTGTTCTTCAAAGTGTAGAACGAAACGACCTTCCTTTGCAATGTCGTTGAGATTTGGGAGCGACATTTGATTAGTACCATGTGCAGTACCAGAACAGATACAGTGCATCTCATCTCGCACGTGACCAAGAAATTAATACAGACAAAAATCTTCAAAACTTCCTCATCGCCTTTCATATTACTCTTGTCGACTTCAATGGGAGTGCAACAATATAATACCCTAGAAAGGGAAAAGAGGTTTCAGAACCCACCCAAAGACAAATCTGCTTATCCTTTGTTGAGTGATGCAGTTTTGCCTCATATTGGTTCCTTTAATGCTTTAACTGAAGGTCCCAATGGTGGTATCTTAAATCTTGCTGTGAAAGACATTGGAAGCAAAACTATCTTTGATACCAAAAATGATTCTCGTACTGGAAACAAACTTAATATTAGAGTTGAGTCTGTCGAGGTCACAAAGCCCATGGTTCCTGCCAATGACAAGTTGAGCATTAATAGAAGAACAATGCCATCTGAATGTAGAGAGAGGATGTCTACATACAGATCCAAGCTTTTATTGAAGGTTACTTGGAATGTTAACGATGGTGAGGAAATCAGTGAAATTAGAGATGCAGGCCAATTGCCTGTCATGTTGAAAACAAACAGGTGCCATTTGGAGAAATTATCTCCAGAAGAATTGGTAAATAAGAAGGAAGAATCTGATGAATTGGGAGGTTACTTTATCGTGAATGGTATTGAAAAAATCATTAGAATGTTAATCGTTCAAAGAAGAAATTTTCCAATGGCAATTATAAGATCTTCCTTTGTTAACAGAGGCAGAGCATATTCCAAATTCGGTATTCAGATCAGATGTGTGAGACCAGATCAATCATCTCAAACCAATGTTTTGCATTACTTGAATGATGGAAATGTGACCTTTAGATTCTCCTGGAGAAAAAATGAGTATTTGGTTCCCGTTGTGATGATATTGAAAGCATTGATTGAGACTAATGATCGTGAAATTTTCGATCATATCATAGGTGCAGATACCAAAAATTCTTTCTTGACCGATAGATTGGAGTTATTATTAAGAAATTTCAAGGCCTATAACTTATACTCTAAGCAAGAGACACTTGCGTATTTGGGAGACAAGTTTAGAGTCGTTTTTGGTGTCGAAAATAATATGTCTGACATAGAAGTTGGAAAGCTTGTCTTGGAAAGAATTGTTTTGGTTCATTTAAACTCAAATTTGGATAAATTCCGCATGTTGACCTTCATGATCAGAAAATTATATTCATTGGTTGAAGGTCAATGTTGCCCTGATAATCCAGATTCGGTCCAAAATCAAGAAATTTTGTTGGGTGGATTTTTGTATGGTATGATAATCAAAGAAAAGATTGATGAATATTTGCAAAATTTCAAACTCCAAGTGCAATCAGATTTGAACCGTGGTATTGCTGTTAATTTCAATGACAGAAAGTACATTTCGAGGGTTTTCTTGAGGATCAATGAAAATATTGGACAAAAATTGCAATACTTCTTATCTACTGGTAACTTGGTATCGCAATCTGGATTGGATTTGCAACAAGTTTCAGGTTATACTGTGGTTGCAGAGAAAATTAATTTCCACAGATTTATAAGTCATTTCAGAATGGTTCATAGAGGTTCTTTCTTCGCTGAATTGAAGACTACAACCGTTAGAAAGTTGTTACCAGAATCATGGGGATTTTTGTGTCCTGTTCATACTCCCGATGGATCTCCTTGTGGTTTGTTGAATCATTTAGCTCATAAATGTAGAATTTCTACTGAGCAATCGAACGTGACCAAAGTTCCTAATATCTTGGCCAATCTTGGTATGTTACCTCCATCAACTTTTGCAGCTGGACCTAACTTATGTTGTGTTCAATTAGACGGTAAAATAGTTGGTTGGACTACTCATGAACAAGGAAAAATTATTTCCGATACTATAAGATTCTTGAAGGTGGAAGGATCTCCTGAACTTCCTGTTGATTTGGAGGTAGGGTACATACCTCCTTCAGCTAAGGGTCAGTATCCAGGCTTGTTCTTGTTCGGTGGATGTGCAAGAATGATGAGACCAGTCAAGTACTTGCCTTTGAATAAGGAGGACATTCTTGGACCATTTGAACAAGTTTACATGAACATCGCGGTTACTCCAGCCGAAATCGAGAACGATATTCATTCTCATGTTGAATTTTCGCCAACAAATATCTTGTCAATTTTAGCAAACTTGACTCCATTTTCTGACTTTAATCAGTCGCCAAGAAACATGTATCAATGTCAAATGGGTAAGCAAACAATGGGTACTCCTGGTGTCGCCTTGGTTCATCGGTCTGATAATAAATTGTACAGACTTCAGACTGGCCAAACTCCAATTGTCAAAGCTAAGTTGTATGACGATTATGGATTTGATAATTTTCCTAATGGTATGAATGCTGTTGTTGCTGTTATTTCATACACTGGTTATGATATGGATGATGCTATGATCATCAACAAATCTGCAGATGAGAGAGGATTCGGTTATGGTACAGTTTACAAGGTAGAAAAGGTGGACTTATCTCAATCCAGAAGAAGAGGCGATCCTATAAGTCAGCATTTTGGTTTTGGTGATGATGAATGGCCAGAATCATGGAGGGAAAAGTTAGATGCGGATGGTTTACCATTGATCGGTGTATTGGTAGAAGAGGGTGATCCAATTGTTGCATATTATGATGAAACATTAGGTAGAACTAAGGTAAAAACTTATCATTCATCGGAGCCAGCTTTTATTGAAGAAGTGAAGCTATTGGGAGACGATAGCACTGATCAAGAATGTCAACTATTGACAATCAAGTTTAGAATTACAAGACAACCAATCATTGGTGATAAGTTTTCTTCTAGACATGGTCAAAAAGGTGTCTGTTCTCGTAAGTGGCCTACAGTTGATATGCCATTTTCAGAAACAGGAATACAACCGGATGTTATTATCAACCCCCATGCTTTCCCTTCAAGAATGACAATTGGTATGTTTGTCGAGTCTTTAGCAGGTAAAGCAGGGGCTTTGCATGGTATCTCTCAAGACTCCACTCCATGGAAATTCAATGAAGAAGATACCCCAGCAGATTTCTTTGGTGAACAATTGAGACAAGCTGGTTACAATTATCATGGTAATGAACCAATGTACTCAGGTGCCACAGGTGAAGAATTGAGAGCCGACATTTATATTGGATGTGTTTATTACCAGAGGTTAAGACACATGGTGAACGACAAATTCCAGGTAAGATCAACTGGTCCAGTGAATTCATTGACAATGCAACCTGTTAAAGGAAGAAAAAGATCTGGTGGTATTCGTGTCGGTGAGATGGAGAGAGATGCATTAATAGGTCATGGTACTGCGTTCTTGTTACAGGATAGATTATTGAACTGCTCAGATTACACACAAACACCTATTTGCAGATCTTGTGGTTCTATATTGACCACTCAAACCTCAGTTCCAAGAATAGGCACAATGGCTTCTGTGAGATGCCGTAACTGTTCTCACAAACTTGATACCTACGTTCAACAATTTGGCCAAGTCGACGACTCTGAAATTTGGGAAGATGGCCAGGGTAAAAAATTCATTGGTGGTGATAATACAACTACGGTGGCAATTCCATTTGTATTGAAATATTTGGATTCTGAGCTCTCTGCCATGGGTATAAAGATGAGATATAACGTAGCAGCTAGATAATATATCTTGTTGACAAAGTTTTTTTAGCTAATTGAAATACATGTATAATACTAGACTTTTTATTAGTTCGTTTCTAGACTTGTCATGCAATTTGCATGGTATATTTAAGATTGCTTAACGATTAAATCGAAATCATTAGAATTGTTCATGATGTATATCGCATTTTCCATATCACTACCTCCAGCCCTTTCCTTTGCTTCATTTAAGCTTGAGGCGATACCGGAGGACAAATGCCTTTCCACTAGCCTTTGGAAGATCAATTCTAATGTAGCATCGCAATACCAAGTTTCGTCGACATACTTGCCCACATCTTTCCAAATTGGGTCTTTTAAGGCGACATAATTACCCTCAAGCAAAATGATCTTTTCTTCTGGCCCTATGAGTAATCCATTTTGTACAGGGTCCTTTAAACTATGATCAAATGTTGGTATCTTGATTATCAGATCACTTTTTGAGCGGAGACTTTGAACTAATTTTAAGAAGCCTGTTGCATCAAAAGTGAACGGTGCACCTCTTCTACGTATAAGCATTTCTGGATCTGGCATTTGAAGTAGTTCGGATCTACTATAATGAAAACCATCTTGCAGCACCACTGCTGCTTTAACATCTTGATTTAGGATATTGACAAGTTTTGTTGCTAGTGTTGTCTTTCCTGATCCTGGCGGGCCTGCTATCGAGATTATCAATCTATCTTCATTACTCCTCGAATAGAGACTCAAAACTCTTTGAGCCATCTCTTCAAGTCTGTCACATTTAATCTCATCAGGCATGGTTATATGTTTTCTTGCATTCCGCACTGAAGTGATGAACAAAAAATTACATAATTTCAGTGAATGATCGAACTACCAACAAAGTGGAGATCAGTCAAACTAAGGTTGATAACACCATCCGATGCCATTATTGGGATCAAACTAGAGGAATCTGCTTATACTGTGATCTTGACTAACTTCGAGTATGTATGGATTGAAGTGGCTCCGAAGCTGCATCTCATTTCTAGTGCTAAGAATGTTGGCATTGAGGATTTAGATCCGCAGAATACGAACAAAGTATTAGAATCAATAAGGAACTCTGTTTTCGCAGAAGATCTCTCATTTGTGAAAGATGATGATGATGTAATTGAAGTTATAGTCAAAGATGAATTGGCTTGGACTTTCAGGTTGCAAAAATTATTGCTAAGTGAGGCAAGTCGATTCTTTGCTAAGCTAAACATCCAACAATTTTACAACCACAACATGCTATTGGATAAATTAAATGAACTTGAAAAGATCGTACACATCAAAGATGATTACGTTAGGTTCTTGGTTGAAAATTTCAAGCTTAGTCATGGAATCCAACTTTTAACAGAGTACAAGAGAAATAACAAGAGAGTATCACAATACTTGGAGCCGTTTGGAGGCAGAGAATGGAGTGAAAAATTCGAAAATGACTACAAATCATTCCACAAAACTTTACAAAGTTCAGTTTTGGATTACAATACCTGGTTAACATCAAATTTTGAGAATCGTTCCGTTGAGGAAACTGATTACAGAAGCAATACAAAACACCCGTTTTATACTTCTCCTGTAAAAAGTAATTTTGATAAAATCGAAATAGATCATAATTCAAAAGAAAAAGATATTTTGAACTCAGAATTATCCAAGGATCCTGTTAAGAAAACTCCAAGTAAAGTGGCGAAACTCGACGAAAACGTACGAAAAAAACCAAAGTTCGGTAATTTAAATCAAAAGAACAGCAGATAATTGAAATCATTATGAGAACAGAGCTAGATTTATCATACTGTACCATCGACTTATTAATTTGCTTAGGGCTTCATTTTGGGCTATGTCCATCTCTTTTGCATAAAGTATGCTTAATATTTCAGCCCAAAAGTCAACAAACTCATTCAATTGCTTTCTGTTAATGGGCATCTCCACATGTTCTGGAATTTTTCTTGTTCCAGTTTCAGTGAATGGTTTGAAATTCCCTAAGTATGATTGGAATACTGTCATCCAGAATCTAATGAGAACAAGCGAACAGTCCTCAAGGTTGACGATCGAATTCCTATCGTAGTTTCTTAACAATTCTAAATCTTCTCCGTAGGAAGATTTCATGCAGATATTTACAACTGACAACATTAGTGTTTGAATTTCGGAGTATATTATCTTTGTAGTCTCATCCAAAGTATGCATGGGAAACTCATTCACAACTTTAGCCAACGTATTTTGCTTACTACCTGTGAAATCGTTCACACCAAATCTATTAATATTCTCCTCCTTAATAACTTTCGCAATTAAAGAACTCGACATATCCTTTCTAAAGCTGACTGTCAAGATATCGTTAGATAATGCCTTAAGACATAAGTTCTTGTCATTTGATAAAAGAACTATCAAGTTTCCGGGAAAATGTGCTCCATAGTATAAACAACAATCAAGAATAGCCTCATCTTGGGAAGAAAATCTGTTCAATCTCTGAAGCATCTTTTGACCTTTAATGGTGTTGTCATTGGAAGCTAAATGGGCGTAAATCCAGTCGTTAGCCCACCTGGCCAAATGGCCAATCGAGTAACCAGATAAGCGTTGATTAGATTCATTTGCTTCTTTCTTCGAATTCTTTAGGCCATCTAATTCTTTCATTACGGCTATAGGTATGATCATTGTTATTTGATAATTGTTTGCAATTTTCCGTAATTCTTCAAGGATGTTGAGATGAGAGAGCAAGAAGTTTGTGTCTACTACCAAAAAAGAACGATTGGCTTCGACAGACTCATTATCACCCATCTTGAACTGATCATCAATATCCATGAAGCTCTGCGAATAATCTTGAGAATTATGACGCGAATAATCGATGAAATCTGTCACAGCTTCAATCTCTTCAGGATCATCGATTGCTATCATCTCTATATCATTATCTAATCCCACAGCATGTTCTATTCTGTTTTCAATGTTCCTAAACGTAAATTCGACTGGTTTGCTTATTCTGATACCTCCCAGCGTAATACTCCGTGCCTGATCAGCTTTAGATAGTCCTTCTGGTGCATATTTAGAAGGTAAGCTCATGTAATGTGTATACGATTCCTTCGCGCTAATATCTCGAAATATTTTTGTGGAATTAATCATCGCGGTGAGGCAAAATACTACTACTTGGAAGTAGAATTGACATAGAAGAATTATAACATTTCTAGGAAAAATTCGAATAAGCTAACAAATAAACTCAAGAAAATGATGACTATAATCATCCAGGTTATTCTGTTTGTATTTTTTTCGTTCATACTATCGCTAACGATATCCAGAAACTCTAAAAATACTTTGCATCTATCATTCAAGACCTGAACCCTCTGATCAATTTCTAAGTATTCTCTTATAGCATTATACAAGGGGTGCAATGCAGGTTCAAATGACCAAAAAAAGTCAGGAGTATCTAGAATAGAACTAGATAAATTTACATCAACTCTCAATTTAAATAGTTTTCCCGACTTTTTCAATAGTTGAGTTCTTTTTAAACCCAATCTTCCAGTCAATGCCAACTTTTTGGGTAACTTAGAAATCAGCTGTAAGACGTTTACCATTCTACTCTCAAACAAACACAATTTGGTCAGTTGAGCAATGGCATGTGACATTGTTAATTTGATTAGATGATCACCAGACCTTAAAGTGACCATGTCATTGTAAATTCTAGGTCGATGAATCTGACTATCGTATTCAAAATGAAACTCCTCAGTTTCAATATCCTGCTCATCTATAGGGTTTATGAGCAAAGGATCTGGTACTCCAGATGCAAATGATAAATCAGCAAGGATATTTTTTTCATGTATCTCTGAAAAATTCCAAAATACCACAATGCCATATGCTAGTACAAACATTTCAGCATGATGCTTGGATACGTCAGCTGTACTTTCTGGTGTGGGCTCCTTACTAGATTTTTGTTTGAGCTGCGCCAGGGAATCACTTCCTTCCACGCTACTCTCATCACTGATTCCACTAGATTCAAGTGGCGGAGCAAAAAATTGAGGTTCAGAAGGATCAAAGGGTGAATTATTGTCAAAATTTTCTAACTCAGGATCCATTGAATAGTTATTGGCATCCTCCGGAGTCTCCACTCCAGAATAATACTCATATAGATGATCAAGTTGTTCAGATCTATTGATTAACTTCTCCATGTACCTTTTGCTAGGAAGCAGCTTTGCCGAGTTATTAGACTTAACTCGAAATCCATCAGTTCCAGGCAATAATGGTAAGGCATATGGCACGTAAAGTGCTTCATCATAAGTTCTTGGTTTAACCTCATGATGCTCTCTCAAAAACTTACTCACAGCTTTGAGGTTAAACTCTTCACAAATGAAATATGCTGTCATTCGACTGAATTCATGAGCTCTAGCTTCTTTAGGCATAAGTTCCGCTCGAGATCTTTGGATTTGCGCTTGTAAATCGATTCCAGGACTAGAAGAGGAAGTTATCGCAACATTCAGGGGCGGAGGTGAATTGTACTTTTGCTGCTCAGGAATTAAAACAAGTTTCTGAGAAGTTTTGGATGTTCTTGACGGTAGGGATTGAGAAAGTTTTGGTATACTTCTGATATTTTTTTTCATGCCTTCAGGGTATCTTGAATTCAGATCTTTACCATTTTTATCGATACCGCGATTACGATTATTCGAATACGATGAACTGCTAGTGCTAGCAATAAGCAGGGGTAATCGACTTTGGCCAGAAGGAATGTCACTTGAATTACTTAATAGCTTATCAACAGAAATGTCAGTAAACTTATTTCGAAAAGCGAACCGTTTTTGTAGAGCACTTTGATGTTGCTGCTGCTGGAATTGAAGGTTGGAGGTATGCAGCAGTTGTTGTAACTGTTGATTTTGTTGATAATTTTGCTGCAGCAGTTGTTGTTGCAGTTGTTGTTGCAATTGTTGTTGTAACTGAATTTGTTGCTGCTGTTGCTTTTTGTAGTTGTGTCCGGCAAAAGGCGCTCGAGTTCCTTTTATAGTGTGTGACCTCGAGTCTGTTACCAAAATAGAAGGGGAACGCTTCGCTGTTGGTCGGTAAGTGTCATTAACAGGCGGTGAAACCAGTCTCCGCGATGTATTAGTCGTCATTGCATGCTGTTGTAACTATTAGTCCGATGGGAATGGACTTCACCTGTTTGTGCGATGTATTCAATTAGGTACCGAACTGCATATAAACTATCGCTTTAGCTTGAGATCCGAAACGAAAGAAGCAGTTTATATGAAGTAGAACCTTCCTTAACTTTAACAGGATCTACGATGAGAATAACAGAAGAATTTAAACATTGCTGATACTTGATGTTATAAAAGAGCATTGTCACCTAGCTCCAATAAAGTGGGTCCTAGCGAAGCCATATTTAATTTAACTAGCTCAATGCATTATTTATGGCGGACAAAATTTTCACTTATTTCAAAGGTAGCAAATTATTTCAATCAACTCCATAAGACTTCTTACATAAACTACACCTCTTGTTAGGTTTATTTCTAATATATTCTTGCGGGATAATTTGGGATATCTTAATTTCTGCGAACTTCATGGTCCATACACTCACTTGGTGAATACACGTCACACTAGTGTCCTGCGTTGTGCAAAATTTAAAGTTGAAAAATCTGTACAACTACTATCAGTAATGTCTTTTACTTTGACTATTGCTTCGAAAGCACAGTTTTTGGCATATCCTACACTTATTGCCGTGGGGTTTGTCAATGCTAGTGATGCCGATGTTTCTATTCCTATTGAGTTTGTCGATGAAAAGTCTGTGGATTCATCCGATGCCAATGCCTCAATCAAATTAGTCACCCCAGAAGGTAAAGTCTACACCAACCAATTGGACGCACTTCTTTACTTAGGTGAAAAGTTTCCTCACGTATTGGCTGACAGAGTGAAGTCGGAAGAATGGAGCAAATTTGGATTGGAGAAGTTGTATGTCAAGAACTTTAAGGAATTGGCACTTGACTTAGAGAAATTGGATGCTCATTTGAATTTCAGATCCTTCATGGTTGGTTACAGTATCTCAGTTGCAGATGTTGCAACTTGGGGTATCTTGAGAGCCAACGCATTGATGGGTTCCGTTATCAAGAACGGTGTTTACGCGAACGTTTCAAGATGGTACAACTTCTTAGCTGAAGACAAGAGATTTGAAGGTCTTGTTGAGCATATGACCAAAAGTGTCAACGAGTTAAGAAAGTCTATCAAAACTGCCAAGAATGGTGGTAAGAAGGAAGCTCACAAAGCCAACTTCGAAATTGACTTGCCAAATGCCGAGGTCGGCAAGGTTGTTACTCGTTTCCCACCTGAACCTTCTGGATATTTACACATTGGACATGCTAAGGCCGCAATCTTGAATGAGTACTTTGCCCATGCCTATAAAGGTAAGTTAATCATCAGATTTGATGACACTAATCCAACAAAAGAAAAGGTAGAGTTCCAAGACTCAATCATCGAAGATTTGGCCTTGTTAGGTATCAAGGGTGACAAGATCACATACTCCTCCGATTACTTCGACCAAATGTATGATTTGGCCATTAAAATGATCAAGGATGGTAACGCTTACTGTGATGACACCCCATTGGAGAAAATGAGAGAGGAGAGAATGGTAGGTGACAAGTCTGCAAGAAGAGACAGAAGTGTTGATGAGAACTTGAAAATTTTCACCGAAGAAATGAGGAATGGTACTGAAGAAGGTTTAAAGAATTGTTTGAGAGCAAAGATTGACTACACTGCTTTAAACAAAACCTTGAGAGATCCTGTTCTTTACAGATGTAACTTAACTCCCCATCATAGAACCGGAACCCAATGGAAGATTTATCCGGTCTATGATTTCTGTGTTCCAGTTGTCGATTCCATTGAAGGTGTTACCCACGCTTTAAGAACAAACGAGTACAGAGATCGTAATGCTCAATATGAGTGGATCTTGAATGCTTTGAAATTGCGTCACGTTGATATTTGGGATTTCGGTAGAGTCAATTTCGTGAGAACTTTACTCTCCAAGAGAAAATTGCAGTGGTTCGTTGACAAAAATTACGTTTCTAACTGGGATGATCCACGTTTCCCAACTGTGAGAGGTGTTAGAAGAAGAGGTATGTCTGTTGAAGGCTTGAGAAATTTCATTATTTCCCAAGGTCCTTCTAAAAATATCATCAACTTGGATTGGTCTGTCATTTGGGCTTTAAACAAGAAGGTGATCGACCCAATTGCTCCAAGATTTGTAGCTGTTGAAGCTAAGGATGCCGTTAAAGTTAAGTTGTTGAATGGTCCAAAGGATGCCGTGAAAGAACAAAAGCCAAAGCACAAGAAGAATCCCGAAGTTGGTACGAAGTCAGTTGTCTTCTCAAATGAAATCTTGATTGACCAAGCCGATGCCGAAGGCTTGACTGAAAATGAGGAAATCACCTTTATGGATTGGGGTAATGCCATCATCTCTAAAGTTGTTAAACAAGGTGACATCGTCAAGGGAGTTGAAGCTAACTTGCACTTAGAGGGTGATTTCAGAAAGACTTCGAAGAAGATCACTTGGATTGCTGATACCTCCGATAAAGTTGAGGTTGAGTTGATTGACTTTGATCATTTGATTACTAAGGACAAGTTGGAAGAAAACGACAACTTTGAAGATTTCCTCACACCTGAAACCGAATTCCATACTAAGGCTATTGCTGACTTAAACATTCGTGACTTGAAGGAAGGTGATGTGATTCAATTCGAAAGAAAGGGTTACTACAGAGTTGATCAACCATACCAAGAAGGAAAGGGTGCAATCTTTTTCACTATTCCAGACGGTAAAACTGTTACAAGATACGGTGCAAAGAAGTAAACCTGTTTATTTAGAATTGGGTGCCATGTAGTCTTTCTAAATGGGATTAAGATCAATTCCATGATTCAAATATATCTTGATCAGACTCATACATGAGATAAACATTATTGTAGTTTCAAAAATTGATGCTTACTAAAATCATTAAAGGATCGTTTTTATTAACATTTAGATATCAAGGCGAATAGTTTGAACTTATTTTATCAGAGTGGTAGACCTCTTCATGTTTGTGCTTCTTGGTCAACCGAGCATAAGAACTAGTGAACATCAAGGTGAACACAGAGAGCAATTGTAATGCAACCGTAGCCCACATGAGGCCAAACATTTTGACTCCAAGTTCAGAATCATGGCCTGCATTATTGAAAGCGTTTCTACCTCTAACGTGAGAAGCGGTGATTAAAGAGGCTGCAACCACTGTAAACACAAAGGCAATAAAAACAAGGATTGCACTAAGAATTCCACTTATGAATCCAGAACAGCAACAAGAAAGCAAAACGAACAAAATAGAGACCACAGTAGCAACCAAACCAATCAAGAAGAACGCATATGCAATTCTGGTACTGTAGTAATAATTGCTTCTGTGCTTCACGAAACTATTTGGCAAGTCTTGGTCACTTCCAAAGTTATCGAGTGGAGAATATGGGAAGGCTGCAGTATGCGAGCCACAGTCTGCATTTCTACCATTGTCAACACCACAGGTTCCGTATAAGGTCCATCTTGTCATTGCTCTATCAGCACTAGGGATGCCTGATGTGTCTGTTTGTGAGAAATAAAATTCTCCCAATACAGAAGAGGTATCGACACCACATAAGTTGATGAAGAGTAGAAGGAGAGTAGAACCTAAAAGGAATAAGATTGGGAGGAGGGTGATGAGACGTCTTAACATGTTTCGCAATGATGACTGAATCGAGATTTGATCGTACTTTTATACTAGTTACGCAGCAAGTATAAAATTCACAACAAAGGCTTCCCATTTATGTCAGCCGTTTCAAATGGGTGCAAGAAGTCATGTCGCCCCAGCCAGTCTATTCTGCGCTAAAATTATCTCCTCTTGGCATGGCGCAAGCCAACTACCCCTGCGCCTAAGGTCGGACTGCGCCAGTTAGTGATAGTGGCTGAACTGAGGTGGTGCTTCTGACGAAGTGGGATGCACGGTATAAGTCAGTTCCTGCATCATGTTTTGTATGGTTCAGCCTCGTCATGCCTCGAAGTTTAAGCCCCATGTTTTGGTACCGCAATCAGGCAAAGACATGCAGCCCAAGTCATCACGTGACCATGCACCTAGCTGACGCGGGGCTATTTACCCCGATGCGAGAAATGATCCCCGATATCAGGTGTGGGAAACCAGATACGTCGTGCATGGTAGCAAAGTGTTGGATATTTCCCCATATCTTGTCGTGATACCAGAGGCTCCTGGTGATACTAAGAGACGAAAATATACAGAGTACACTCTAGGTGGACGACCGGGTGTTGATTGCAACTAATCATTGTGTCGAATGACTTACTAGACACGGTTCCGTGCACCTCATCCAGGATTGAACATCACCAGCCTCATCAACCCACATTACCACAGTCACTTCCAACCCAATTGCTTTTTGCACATTTCACACCAGAAGCTCCAAATTTCTTGATCTTCATTGCAAACGTTTTCCTTTCTGCTCAATACTTGGTGCATTTGATGTTCCTTGTCCTCTTTCTACTCATACGTTCCAATTTCAAACCGTGACCAATATATAAGTCATGCCACTATCTATTCCTAAAAGTGCCATACAGGTACAACAAACCGACAAAGCAAGCTCGGAATCTACATCCAGGTCGTTTTCGACCGTCGAACCTTCAGATTCTTATGGAGACCTTTACTTAAGAACTAGCAAACCTATTTACGAAGGTGCAAATGGTATAGTGGTTAAAGGCTCAGATAAGTCACAGAATTTAGCAGTCGCAATTAAAATTATTAAAAATCACCCCAAGAAGTCCACGGATTTATACAAAGAAAGTGTTTTCAGAGAATTCAATATCATTAAAGCTTGCACCCATAGAAACATAGTGGAGATTATCGCTGTGGCGACTACCGAATCAGAAGAAGAGCTTTCATTAATTTTTCCTTTCTATCCCCAAGGGGACCTTTTAAACTTTCTTTCCAATTCAAGAAGGTATAAAATTGAGGTTACAACTAGTTTAAAAGATAGCATTTATAAGCAAATTGTGAAAGGCGTTGAATATTTGCATTCAAAAAATGTGATTCACAGGGACCTCAAGCCTGAAAATTGCTTGATAGATCTGTCTGGTGTTATTAAAATTACAGATTTCGGATATAGTTTGAACATTAGCGATCTCCAATCTTCTCGAAAACATTTTATGGAGTTACCTCACGATATTCACTGCGGAACAAATAGTTTTAAAGCACCAGAATTATTTCAATACGAGGCACAAATGGCATCTGGATCATTTGATTTGGATGATTTTTGTGAGAACAAGATAAAGTACTTGAAGACATTAGATTATTGGGCTCTAGGAATGATTTATATGAACATAATTTTGATGAAAACTCCTTGGCCTAGCGCCGATATTAAGGATTCCAGAAATGTTGCATATTCCCGATTCGTGCAAAACTATCCAAAAACCCCTGCCGGAATCAAGGAAATAATCAATCAATTGAATGATAAGAAATCCACATTTTCGAATAATAGGACCATGTTGATCTTTAAAGAGATTCATTACGATTCTAGAGAACCAATTATAAAGTTGTTAAATCCAGATTTCAAAAAAAGGTTATCAACAGCCAACTTACTCGAATCAGAGTGGTTGACGCATGTATATGCAAATCCTAAAGATCTTATTAGCATAATTAAAAGATATTCTTAGACATTCCATTTTTCCAATTGTTTCAATGCTTGGTTTAACGTAAAAGAATTTTCGACCTTTCCCAAGATGGAGGGTTCGAACTCGATACTGGAAATATAACACTCGTAAGTATTCTTCTCAGTAGTTGAACATTGGCAAAGGTAATTGGCCCGTACCCCGATTGACAGACTTTGAGCTTGGGATCTCTTTCTTGTTGATTTGATAGATGTGTCGATGGGATTGATGTCCACCATCAGCTTTGGATTGATATGGCTTGATTCAATGCTTGGCTTGTTTTGGGACTTCGAGGATTTGCTTCTGGATCTGACATCTTGGTTTGAACTTTGTGAAGTACGTTCGTAATTCTGCAGGCTACTTTCCGAGGTGCTCATCGTAAATGATGCCGTAGTTCGCTTGGTCTTCGAAGTCATTGAAATCATTGGGAAAAACAGTGAACCACAGACCTGAATTTTTGTGCACTTGTTGCAAATAATCTACATAATTTCACAAATAACAGAAATTATACATAAGACAAATTGGAGCAATAATATAGCAATAGAAAATAGTAGAGAGCATTGTTCAGTAACAGCAATGGCACCAAATTGCAATACTATCATCAATAATAGTAATTGCACATGAGGGCTACGCCACCAATGTTCACAAATTATAGTAATAATAACAATCAAAAGGAAGAAGTAGATAGAGTGTATGCGAAGGCATTAATCATTTTTGATGATAGCTCAGGTACCCATAATTTCCGACCCCATTACTATTAGAAATATTGCCTTGGACGTTCGAAGCCGAGGAGGTAGAAGAGGGTAACTGATTAGTTGATGTTCTTCTTGGATTACCTGGACCACGAACACCTAATGGATTCTTAGAAAATGATAAACGGATTCCTCCCTTTCCATTACTACCATTTGGTCTTGGTAAGGCTCTACCATATAACTCAGCCAATGCCCTAGTGGCATGGGCAACATCTTCAAACTCCACAAAACACATTGGTCCATGATTGTGATTGCTAGATCCACTAGGGCCACCTGACTGTGATTGATTCTTTGTGCGGAATGATAAACGACGGAATCCCTTTTGTGGAGAGAATAAGGCCCTAAGCTCAGCTTCGGTTGCATCAGGTGGTAAGTTACCAACATACAACGTATTGCATGGAGGATTTTGATCAGCTGGGTTAGCTGGTGGGGGAACTCTTGCCAACAAAGACAAATCTGGGACATCCTTTGATGTAGCACTCTTAACACCTTGGGTAGTTTGTGTAATACCCGAAGAACCTTGAGATGCTTGACCAGTGGAACTAGAGGATGAAGGTTTCGTAGTAGTTTGTGCCTTAGAACTGACAGATTGGTTTTGCAAACTCAATTGAGATAATCCGCTGGTAGAACTTTGCAATTGCTGAGCTTGTTGTGTTTGTTGACTTGGTGGATTCTGAGACTGTTGCAGGGCTTGCAGTTGTTGCTGTGAATGTGAATGCAGAGGCTGTTGCAGAGGTTGCAGCTGCAGCGATTGTTGAGATTGCTGCAGTTGCAGCTGTTGAGATTGCAGTTGTTGCAGTTGGGCACTTAGTATTCCAGCAGCAGTTGGACCTTGAGGAACAGTTGAAGATGATTGGTTACTTACTAATGGAGGTTGCAGTTGCAGTTGCAGTTGCAGAGATTGTTGGTTAGCCAAGATAGATGCAGTTGTTGGTTGATTAGATAATGAATGCAATGAAGAATTGTTGTTAAAAAATGCGGACGAAGCTCTTCTGCGATCGGTTGGTTGACTTCCATTGACTGTATTGTTGTTGCCATTGGTATTGGTGTTTGTAGATGTCAAGTTGTTGTTAGAACCGTTTGCAGGTACTGCAGAAGTTGATGACGAATTGGAATGATTAGCTGTACTCCAGTCAAATGGAGCATGTGAAGTGTTTATACTTGGGGTTTGAGGAGCAGAACTCAAAGGAATGGTCTGGTTGTTTCCACCAGCAGATGGTGGGTTGGAACCCCATGGATCTCTAACAAGATTATCATACTCCCTAGCGTCATTTTGAGATTCCATCAACAATATTGACTTGCCAGTCAAATCAGAAAGATCAATTCCCGAGCTTGGTTTCGTACCAGTCGGAGTAAGCACATTCGTGTTATTGGATGATCCAGCACCGGAGAATGGATCACTAAAAACGAATCTTGACCTTTGATTGCCAATTGATTGTCGTTTCTGGAAATTATCGAACGCAGCATTCACTGCATTAGATGATGCAGGGTTGCTACCAGAAGATGCACTTTGAGGTTGTTGTGAAGGATTTTGCTGCGACAGAGTTTGCTGAGACAGACTCTTTTGATTTTGCAGACTTTGACTTGGAAGAGTGTTAATTGTTGGAGCAGAATTTTGATGATGAAGTGGAGGGTTAAGATGAGGTGGTGAAATGTTCGAATTTGATAATCTCACCGAATTGAATGCATTGGAATGAGGAGGAGAACTCAAGGAGTCACATTCTACCTTGATTGGAGGGTAATCATTACCAAAGATGTACTTTCCATCTAGTAATTTTGCTGCTGTCAAACAAGTATTGATGTTCTTGAAGTATGCATAGATGACAAAATCGTTAATCTCAATGTTAACGACCTCATCGATGACTAAGGCAAACAAAATTGTTGCCTCTCTTTTGGTCAAATCAGAAGGTATGTTACTCAACTTTAATACGCTTGAAGTGTTGGGAGATGAAGCAGAAGCTGGGAACGAAGTAATAAGGGAGCTCAAAAGTGGAGGTTGTGAAGCCCCCTGTTGATTGTGAGGATGGGAATGAGAGAGTGGGATGTGGTGGTGCTGAAGGTTTGACTGACTAGACAAGAGTGAGCCATTTTGAGGCAAGTTGTGAAACAGACCTATGTTCGTTTCTGAAGTCATGGTAAGCATAGGGTTTGATTAATGGGGAATTGTCTCAAGTAAATGACAAGAATCTATGCTAACGGTGCTGAGACCAAAGGATTTGAAATGTGAATGAAGGGGTTCAAGTAATAAATCCCTAAAGTTGGTATAGATGTGGGGACCTACCTAATGGGCGGTCCGACTGACAAAAAAAAAGATACTGAGGACCTTTAGCGGTAGTATTAAGGTTTGATGCTTATAGATTGCTCGAAAAGACTGCCTCTAATGATATTGTAACTTGATAAGTACTTAGAAGAATGTGGAACGAACCACGGGCAGTAAGCGGTGTGAAACTTTGGGATATTTGTCAGGAAGCAGACACAGGACTGAATAGTCTGGGTTGGATGAGACAGGTAGTATATGTCTATACGCTTGTGGTATCTTTCGACAAGGTAGATAAAGACCTTGAGTAGTTGTAGTGTTTTCAAATGTATATTTTTTTTTTGAACACTCCGTTCCAACGGTCACGACGTGTACTGGCACTTGTGCGAGCTAGGAAGTACGGGGTTAGACTGGACTACGGCACACAGGTAAACTATGAGAGGATCTGGCGTGTATGTAGATGTAAACGAGTTAAGCCCAGTCGATTGTTAGAGTATGCTGTAAGGTATGGCTATTGGCTACTTTAAAATTACGTGTTAAGTTGTCGACAGTGAGGGCGTTGGAGGGTGGCAAACGACTCGCTGGGACCAGCAACGGCCATAAGGAACTCCATCGACCTGGTGAAAACACCGACTAACTACGGGTCATAACCAAAAACTGATGCAACGCGATGAAGCTGCGCCATTTGCACATACATGGCGCCACTTTGCGAGGAGACTATTGGTGGTTTGACTTGTCGCTTCGATAGTGTCCATAGCTCAGGTGGTTACAGCCAGTTAAATTAGCAAAACTCTGCACGTGGAGAAAAGCAAAAATGCCGGAAACGTCGTTTGTCCCGTTTTTTGTCGTGGGTGCCCCTGGGCAAAAAATGTGCGCACTTTATGCAGGAGGAGGCTGGTAGCACGCGGGTTGGCGCCTTGGGGGATCCAATAAACATCAAGTGCTACCCATGTCGTGTGCAACCCACGCATTTTCAGCATCCGGGTGCTTACCCGCCCATTTGTCTCGTGACCGGGCTGGTGTGAACAAATTTGTTTAGTGTGTCTCGTTCCTTAAATATGTCATAAATAGCCCAAATACAAAAATTGATGATTAAAAGCCCATAAATCTCGCCCTGAGTCCAAAACATATCTACAAAAAATAATTATTAAGCAAGTTGGTATTAAAAATTGCTGGATGACTTAAAAACTCAGGGTTTATCAGATTTTTACAATTCAATTGTTTGATCAATTGATGGCCTCAGAATTATATCGATATCTCATAATATTGGTCGGAGTATTGTTGAAATTGTAATGCATAACTTTGTAGACACATGGCAATAATGATACACACAATTCACCTTAATCTGTTCAGGTAGTTTTTAACTTTTGGTAGCAAAGCACGTGACACAAATCAGCGTTACTTCTTACCAGAAGGTACCATACACTACCTAATATTGAAGTGGGTGGATCTCTTTTATGTCAGCTTCAGCAGGATCAGCTACTGGGCTGGACCCAACTCCGATTGAATCGGATCAAGTTTTGGATACCCAATCATATGTTAATGCTTCTGCGCTTCAATTTTTGCTTCAAGAACTAGTTCCTACTGCAATTCGTGTGTCCCATAAAATAGCTGATTCCAATGCCTTTGATGGACTAGCAGATAAAGATGAATATACCACAAACAGTACGTTACTTTCAAAGATTCCCAATGATTTTCCTGGAACAGTAAATGCATTGGACCTGCCTCTTTTGGCAGATGACGATGTTAGTTTGAGAATCGAAGCATATGGCTATAACTTGGGATTGAAGTTGGCAGAACTTTTACTCTATAAAAACGCACGCTTTGCAACTTCTGCCACACCGCCATCCAAGATCGTGGACATTTTGGATATCATGAAATTTGTCTGCCGAGATGTATGGAAATGCCTCTACAATAAACAAATGGACAACTTGCGAACCAACCACAGAGGAACATTTGTGTTGGTGGATAGCAACTACAAGATGATTGCAGGCTTGAGCAGCTCAAAAGGCATGTATGACACAGTAACCAAAGCCAGAGTTCATCTTTGGTTTCCATGTGGGGTAATCCGAGGTATCTTGAAAAGTTTCGGTGTAGATGGAAATGTTACGGCAGAGTTGACTCAATTGCCTACAGTTACTTTCAATATCTATACTTCTATTAATAATTAGCATTCACAGCCTCTTCTGGCTGTTTAGTATTGTATAGTATCAAATACTACAATCAACTTTGTAACCACTGCGAAATTGAGATAAACAGTTACATGATGAACGAGCCCCCAAAGATCTTACGTATCAAGCGTAAGCGGGACCAAGATCCACTTCAGGCATTGATTTTGCAGAGTAGAGATCCGAAAAGGTCTAAACCATCTACTCCCTTATCTTCCAAACATCCATCACCAGTGCAAACACCAAGAACCCGTTCCCCATTTGAAAGAGAACAGACATTTTACACATTATCTAGAACAGATGACTTGAAGAAAAGCGAAGAGCAAGCAGTGATTGACTCAGTTCTCAATGTTGCTGGTGGCGACCAAAAGGAGAAAGATTTAGATGAATCGTCAGTGAATAACAGAAAACGTAAGTTTGTCATCCCCAAACATCAAACCCAAGAAGATGTCGAAATACCCAATGAGTTATCGGATATGATTTCCTCATACTTGAGCGTGGAAGATGATAATGGTAATACAAGGAAAAGAAGAAACAAGAACAAAGCAGCAGTTACAGAAGCTGCACCCCAAGAGCAGATATCAGAATACGTTTATGATGTGTATTTCTTATCTAACAATATTCCATTAACATCAGAAAACCACCCACAAGCTCAAATAGGCTACATCCGCTTCTTTGATGACACCGAAGACTCACTTTATCAATCAGATGATGATGATCCCAATAAGCCCGCACCGGTTTCTGATGATGAGGATTCAAATGCCGAAGACTTCTATCAGAATGATTATCCCACTGATGAAGATGCTGGCGCCTTTAGCGACACCAATGAAATAGAGAATGATGAAGGTGGACATTTGGAGCTTTTGGACGATGAATATGACTATGACTACGATTACGATGGCCAATATTTATCAGAAGATGTGTATTTCAATGATTCTGAAACGAAAAGGAACACATTCTTTGAATCTGACCAAGACAACCCCCTTGCAATACACAGAGATAGGATTTTTGGAAAACTCGAAAAGATGATCAGAGAAGAATAATTTAAAAGCAGAACGATCAATGTTGAATAATTTAGCCTCAGGAAAAGAAGTACTCACTATGTAATACCTCATTGATATCTAAGGTCCCCTTCGGAGGGAGTTGCAAAATACTGACTGGCATCCACACTGGAGTAAAAGATTTCATCTCTAGTTTTCGAACCAGCTTTGGTAACTCAGGGCTGGAGACGTATGTTTCAATATCCTTTCCAGATTTTTTTTTGAAGTAAAGTTCTGGTCCAAACTGCCGGATAAGATCAATAATCGGGCACTTTTTTTCAGTCATTTCTTTCAATTCTTTCAATAATGCCTTAGAAATAGACCCCAGGTCCCAATATGGCTTTCTTGACTCTAATATCGCAGTTATTAGGTTTTGGTTTGGTAAATTTTCAATCCAAACTAGTTGAAATGCATTTTTCGTGGTGTGTTTCATATCATCTCTCAAGCTTTCCATGACTTCTGACGAATGTAATCTAACGAACTCTTCTCTCAATATTGTAGACAATTGATCCACTTCACTGGGATATGTCCAAAATGAATCGTGAACCGACACGAATCCAATTGATGTCATTTTAGAAGATACTGCTGTCATCAACATATGTATCGAATCCAATGAATGAATGAAATTAGGTGCAACTGCATTCAATTGCTTTCTCTTATTGATTGGTGCAAATTTTGATTGTAGATTTATCTTAATGCTTTGCAAAGTAGTTGGTATAAGTGAGAACTTCGTATGCTTGTATAATTGAACCACAGGAAACCCCGATAAAGAAGTCCATATCATTGGCTTGTACGACTTCAGATCCAAAAAATTTGGATCTTTATCAATATGCTTAATTGTATCGAGATCAAAAGAATTAATAACCCTGTGGCAATTCTCAAGGAGCCAATCTTGAATAAGATTTGCTGATTGAAATAATTCAGAAACTGATCCTAGGACCAAAGATGATAAATAATTTGCCAATGGACGCCTTGAATTGTGTAAATCAGTCAAAAAGCTCCTATTTTCACCTTTCAAGGTATTATCTTCAATATATTCCTTAATTCGTTGCTCAATCTGAGCTGCAGCACCGTAATTTGTAACACCATAAACTGTTGTCATAACAGTTTGTTTCACAAGCTTTCTTGATAAAATTTTATGGGCAAGTATTGCAAGTTCATTACCTTTCACAAGGTCTCTCTGAACTTTAGAATCAACGATTTCTAGCACTCTGGAGTAGACATCACCTCTGACACCATTAGAGTTGCTTATCAAATTAACTGATTTTCCACCTTCCTTATCCAAACCCAATGCTGCATAGTGCTGAAGACCATTGCATGACCCATCTTGGTGAATTGGAATCCGGCACACATAGTCTTTTATGTTGTTTTCCAGCAGAAATTTCAAGATTTTATTAACCTCCATACAGAGTGCTAAAGTTTGCCATGGTTTTTCTCCTTCTTTCCACCATCCCTTTCCTGTCAATGGGGTTTGTGCAGAATCAATGATCAAATCTATATGTTCATCAAAATAAGACAAGCGTTCCTTTTTGTCTAGTTTGTCTTTACCGTAAACTCCAACCAATTGGTATTTAATCCAGTCATAACCATTTTTTCCCAATGCCTTACCATTCCAGAACATCATAAAACTCCTGACAGGGTCGTGTTGATAATGCGAGAGCTCCGAAACCATTGGATACGCTCTACCTCGAAAGTCAACTCCATGAGGAAGATAAAACATATCGCCATTTTTATCAAAGCTATTAGCAATATTTTGTATCATGTTGTATTGGATTCTCAAGCTTTTTATATCATGCAAGTTTTCGTTCTCTTCGGACACATTTGATAGCTTTGGAGGTATCTTCAAAAACCCTTGTTCGTATTCCATCACCTCATTGAAAACTTGCAATACGTCATTGTTGATAGCCCATGGAACAGATCCCAATATATTTAAACCTTCATAAATTGAACTCATCTGGCCAGCATCATGTGCTTTTCTAAGGTAGCTTAAAGATGTGTTGATATCACTGGAGAATATAACAGGCTTTAGATCGTTCAAGAATCCACCACTAGTTGGAGAAATCCAAGGTTTAGGTGTACAAAGCATTGGCAAATAAAGCGATCTCGTAAAAGCTAAAACATCGTAGGTCTTGAATTTGTGGAATAAGTACGGGTTAATTCTAATAATACCCAACTGCTTATTTAGGCTTGTCCATATTATCTCATGTTTGAACGCAAATGTATCATATATTGATTCGTTGATATCACCCTTATTTTCAAGAAGATTAATGCTCTTCATAGTGTCGATATCTGATTTCAGAAACTCAATCTTGCACTTTGTTATGATAATCTTGATAAGACTGGTGAATAGCATGAATCCATCATCCTCATTGAGTCTTTGTATTATTTCATTTCTGATAGATCGGTATGACTTTTCTTTGAAAATGAGTCTTCTGTAAGATGTAGCAACATGAGAGACTAAATCTATTAGCCTGACGTGGTCATTCTTAGACGAAATGGTTCTTGAAAGTAAATTAGATATTAATAGTGTGACAAGTGCATTTTTGGAGATCAAATTCCACACAACGAAATACCTTGCGAGAACTTGCTCGTCTTCGTTTAATGCTTTCACATTAGAATTATTCAGGATCTTTTTTGCGATCCTGTTTAGCTCACCAACGCTCGATAGAAACCATTGATTCATCAAATCCTCATTTTCAGTTTTAAATTTATTAGCAGAAAAGTATCCAGAGTTTTTTGATGCAATTTTCAATTCTTCGACCAAATCTAAGCAATGGGATTCAATTTGAAATTGCTTCGTCTTATTGAATTCTTGATACTCATCCATGAACACTTTCTGTTGTTCTGGACTTAATCTTTGGAATATCTCAAATAATTTTCCAGTCCCATACTTTTCAAACCTTTTTTCGGATATAAAAGAGCACAAGCTTGATAAACTGTAAAAGCCATTCGAATCCTTATATGAAGAAATGCTAAGTGCCTCAGATTCTAAAGTTGTGATGCTCTCCTTTTGAGATAGTTTTTCTTGCGGTATCTTAATTTTAGATAGCTTGCATATTTCCTCTAATGACTGAGTATTGATACCCTCGATATTGGTTATTTCCTTAATATTAACATGATATTCTTTTTTGAGAGACTTAAAATATGACGCAATGGAACTTTTGATGATTTTTTGATTTTTTTTTGTGTGTGGAGGTATTTCAGAGTAACACTTCACCAAGTGTTTTATGATTTGTATCTTTACATCTAGAATATTGGATTTTATTTCTTCATTGAGATTGTATTTTTTAATTTTCTTTAGAATACCGTTGAAATCATCAATCGTGGTTTTAAGGTTCGAAATCACCAAATCTTGTGTAGATAGCATGAGAGAAACACAAGATAAATAATTATCTATATGAAAGAACCTTGTTTCGCTAGTGGTTTGTTTGCTGATCTGAAGGCCAAGTTTCTCCAATATTTGCCTTCCTCTGCTGTAGTCGTCATTGATTAGTGCCTGAAAGAAGGTATTGATTTGTAGTGTGCTATGTTGATCCGATTTTCTGATATTGTTATCTTCATTCCAAAGAGTTGAAGATACCTCTTCGATATACTTTTGGGAAGCTTCATTCGATCGTATTAAGGTATTGATTCCGGAGTTTTCAATCCTCGAAATCCCTTCGATACTTCTTCCAGGTGTAGCGGAATCGACTTTGTTATGTAGTTGATTTACCTGAGCAGATATTGCAATCGATCGATGTGAGATTAGTGATGTGGAGGTAATTAGCTTATTAGTATGGATTTTGCGATACTGCCTTATTGCCTTGATCATTTTCAAGGGTTCGATGGTTATGTGGAGACAATAGAGATCTCATCAAAGCGGGCTATTTTGGGTACTGGAAAATACTTGAAGCTTTAAAACCGTTCATTAGAATGAGTAATGGGCCAAAGATATAACGATAGATAATGACAGTGGCACTTCAAGTTCATGCAGTGATCTTAGACACTTCGCTAGACAAATCACGTGATAACATAAAGGTAGAAGGCATCTGTTTACGCAACGTAGTTCAAAGAACTTTCTTCGAATCAGAATACTGAGTGGAAAGACTTTGGACTGTGCAGGATTTTGTAATTTTCAAAAAAAAAAAAACTCTTCCCTACACCGCGCTTAGCAAAACTACCTAACTGAGACAGTGCGTTATCTACAGTGATGATACTTCCTGTTGTTCAGAATTGTTAGATGAGTTATGAAAGTAACTTGCCCATTTTTGGTTAAGTCTTGTCGTATCATCATGAACTTCAACTTTAACATTGTAGTTCAAAAGGAGTGATGACTCAATTGCCGCATGAGCGATTACTTAAATAGCGCTTAATCTCACTTCTTCATTTTCCATCAATAATGTCTCGTCAGGTTCAACAATTCCGGTTTCTTTCGAAAGCACAAAGGTTTGTGCCTAAGACAGGAGTGTATCCCTTGGGGTTCAAGGTAGGTGGTATACACTCGGGAGTCAAGAAAGATGGCAAGTCTTTGGATTTGGCGATGCTCAAGAATGAACATGGAAAAGGAGCAGTCGCTGCTGGTGTTTTCACCAAGAACAAGTTCAAAGCAGCGCCCGTTCAAGTGTCATCTAGAATCTTGCAAGAAACATCGGGTGAAGGTATCAACTCACTTATCATCAACAGTGGGAATGCAAATGCTGTGACTGGACTTCAGGGTATGAAGGATGCTCAAGATATGGTTAAGTTCACCGATGCCGTTTTGGAAAATCACGACAACTCAACGTTGGTGATGTCTACAGGAGTCATCGGAAATAACTTGCCAATAGACAACATTTTATCAGGAATACCTAAGCTAGCCCTTGGACATTTGGGCAACACTCACGAGCATTGGTTGGCATGCGCAAGTGCCATTTGTACTACTGATACTTTTCCCAAACTAGTCACCAAGCAGTTCGAATTGAATGGCCACAAATACACCTTGGCAGGTCTTGCCAAAGGGGCTGGAATGATCTGCCCCAACATGGCCACTCTTTTAGGGTTTTTTGTGACTGATGCACCCGTCACTGCTTCTGCCTTGAAAAGTATCTTGACACACGCCACCGAAAGGTCGTTCAATAGTATATCTGTTGATGGAGACATGTCCACCAATGATACCATAGTTGCTATTGCCAACGGAGCTGCTGGTGGCCCCTTGATCGATACTGACTCTTCCGAATCGTTTTCTACTTTGCAGAATGAAATAACCGAGTTCGCTCAGCAATTGGCTCAATTGGTAGTCAGAGATGGCGAGGGTGCTACCAAGTTCATTACTATCAAGGTAAAGGATGCTTTGAATTATGAGGATGGGAAGTCCATCGCCAGTTCCATTTCCAATTCTTCTTTATTCAAGACTGCCATGTTTGGAGAAGATGCCAACTGGGGCAGAATTTTGTGTGCTATTGGATACTCCGATGTTTCCTCAGAAAACTCGGTCATTCCATCCAGCACAAATGTCTCCTTTATTCCAATCGATGGCTCCCCAGTTTTGAAGCTTCTTGTGAACGGTGAGCCCGAGAACGTAGACGAGGAAAGAGCCTCGGAAATTTTGAAGAATGAGGATTTGGTGATTGAAATTGATTTGGGAACTGGAGGTGGCCAGGAAGCCAAGTTCTGGACTTGTGATTTGTCTCATGAATATGTTACAATCAATGGAGACTACAGATCATAATCTCATTCTAGAACACTACAAATAACACTATAAATAGAAATTATCAAAATATTTACAACTGTAAATCTTATCCTAATGAATTATTTAGAAGTGAAAGGTTTGCAACTATGTCCTTCGGCAATATAGAATTTGTTGACTTTTCCATGCTATTGAGGTTGTTCCGGTGAGTTGAGATGACTCTTTAAATAATATGGGATCATCAAATAATGCGCGTCTAGAAATAAACCTTTATCAACTTCATAGTGAAGGCATTTTCAAGGTAAGAGCGAAGGCCAGCCATGCGTTCTCAAGGCAAATACTCCAAGAAGGATCTCGGGGTCCGTCCTATCAGAGATTTAAATGTGCTAGGAATTGAAAACTACCAGGCCACAATATATTGTTACGCGCTTCGGTTAGATCATTTTATTTCAGAGAACACACCAGATATTCTTCATGTCACGGATTTTACCCGCAACTCCATGATAAGGAGTCCTTCCAACAAGCCAATTACCTTTAAAGACTATGATATTGACGATGACCAAACATTGAACGTTGGGACGTTTGCCAACAGGTTGGAGCCGGTGATTGAAGACTATCGAAAGAAATTCGGGTATTTCGACTACAACTCCAAAGGAAGCGGAAAGTCTACTGACATAATGGACAAGTTAATGCTTGTGAAGATCAATGTATCCTTC
Organism: Suhomyces yuchorum; assembly: GCA_030571845.1. NCBI lineage: Eukaryota > Fungi > Ascomycota > Pichiomycetes > Serinales > Debaryomycetaceae > Suhomyces > Suhomyces yuchorum. The sequence goes on along the minus strand of JAJLYW010000007.1, from coordinate 345,018 downwards.
AGAGTATATCAAGGTCAATTGCAAGCTCGTTGCAATACAATGTATCTAATTGATATGAAGAAAGACGATAGTGTGCAGTTGAGAGAGTTTTTTGCCCGGATGGTGGAATATTTGCCCAAGGAATTGTTCGAAAAGTTGGATAGCTTGCCAAAAAGAGTGATTCCACAAGAGTTTTTGGCACGCTTGAAAAACCGTAGTCAGATGTCTCAAATTAAAGATACCCAGCACTATAGAATGGCCGCAATCAACAATACTATTGATTCACAAGATTTCCAGACTATCAAACCCGAGACCCGGTCAATGGATGAATCTCAAGTAATTTTATCTGGTGATAGATCAGAAGAGGAATTCTACTCTCAAAATTCTGCATCACAGGTATCCAGGAAGCAATCTCAAGTTTCTACATCATACTCCAATTCAACAGCATCAGTGAATTCAGGTATATTAGCAGCACAAGTGAAATTGGAAGATCTGTCTGTTGTTATTGCAGACCTGGAATTTCCTGATGATTATGATTCAGAGGAAGTTCACAGTCCACCTCCTCATCAACCTGTTAAAATACCGCCATCATACCCTTCACCCTTCGAAAATTTTAATACTGGGGTTATAAAATACAACTCAGTGTTCAGAACAAGAGCTTACGTTGCCGCAACCATTCCGATGGATTGGTCTCACATATGTACCAAATCCTTCAACAATGATCTTTCATTAAATGATCCAAAATATCAAAGTCTAGAATTAATTATTACCGATACTCTTCCAAGTGAATCTGGGGAAACTGTTTTGAGTAAGAAGAACTCAATGACAATAACATTCACTTCCACCGACTTATCAGAGTTTTTCAATAATATGCCAATTGAACAAGTCTACATTAGTCTTTCTAAAATGGGGGACATTTTTTGGAGCGACAGATCTAAAAAGCATAATTTCGAGCTATGCAAAAGGGAAGCCAGGGTTAATAAATACTCGGAGAAAACAGACATATGGACCGTTAGAAATTTCAACATCGAAAACCTTTTAGGCAAAGAATCGCTAGCTAAGTGTATTTAAGCTCTTTCAAGTGCTAGGAGAAAATGGTTGAATGGACTTGAATGAAATTTCATTCTCGATGGAATTCAAGCAATGATCAATTCCCGAAAATCTTCTGACAATGTCTGTCAAAAACCAAGGTAATGCTCTTATTATCGGAACAAAGTTACTATATAGCGGAAGCTTTATCTCACCTCTGCGGCCAAGATCGATAGCCCTAAATATTTGATCGGAAACATATCCTGGATCAAGTTTGGGTGCCAAAAATCTGGAAGGATTTTGTATTTCAGAGAACATCTCCGTTTGCAATTGACCAGGACAAATTAAAAGAGTCTTAACTCCTGACTTATTCCAAATTGGAGAACCTAGCTCGTATGTGAGTGACTCATGTAAGGCTATTAGTCCTGCTTTAGATGCACCATAAGCACTCAATCTGGCTGGACTCATATATCCCAATACAGAAGCAACCGAGATAATATAACCTCGTCTCATATCAATCATTGAAGGCAAAAATGCCTTTATACAGTAAAAGCTGGATAAAAGATTTGTCTGGATGATTTTTTCGATCTCTGAAACATCTAGTTCAAGTATGGGCTTGTTACTAGTGACACCTGCATTATTAATCAAAATAGTTGGAGGACCTATTTCTTTGAATATTGTATTTTTGATTTTTGAAATTTGAACAAAATTCCCCACATCACATTCGAAGTAATGTACATTTTTAATCCGTTCACTTGGGGAAGGCAAATTAATGTCAAGAACAACTATCCGAGCATTGTTAGCTGCGAATTTTGAAACAAGATGCTTTCCCAATCCCGAACTGCCCCCTGTGATTAGAAGGACATCACGTTTAAAGTCGAAGTAATTACCCATCAAGTGGTCAGAAATCTCTCTTGCCTGCTTGTTGAACCTATAGAGAAATGCTCCCATTAATCCTTATTCTTCACAGTACAAAGAAGACCAACTTTTGCTATGTGCCACAAATACAATATTTTTGCACCGAAAGAGGTTGCAGGAAATCAATTCGCTTTTGAAATTATGAATTCCGAGTAAATAAAAGTATTGTAATAACACTGGTACAATCGAATTGCACCATCTCGAACCAAAGGGGTGCTAAGCAATTTTCTAAATAAATTTCTTCATGGAGTGAGTGAGCTAATCATAGTTAATTAACGTTATGAATGTTTTTAATGATATCAACATCCCAGAGTAAGTATTTGGTGCAAGCGTTTATCCTTATATCGTCTTTTGATATTCTACTATGGTAGATTAATATTTACAACTGCAATTTGCAAGCTTTCAAAGGTTATTTCTGAGTTAGAATTTCCTGAAGATGAAAACCTTCGCTGTATAGAAAAGTTACTGAGCTGCAGTAAAAAATTTTAAGCTACTTGTTTATAATTATTGAGAGCAAACGCTTAGTAATTTGCGTGGTGAGCTACATGTTGCTTATCTTGGATTCTACATGGACTCACTCGAAATCATTTCCAAGTCGTGCGTACACCGAAAAGAATTTTAATTTACTTGGATAGACTATATTCACAGAGAAGACCAACTTCACCATGAGCTCGAGTAAGATGTTCAAGGATTTGCCATCCTCCAGAATCTTAAAGCAAATCGCTCGTTTGAATCAAATTGCTGGAACAGAGCAAACAGCTTTCAAAATTGACCAAAGCAAGTTTAACAAGATTGAAATCTTCTTGATTCAAAAGAACATACATGGCCCTTCCGTAGGATTGAGAAAGTTTTGGAGACACAACTTGCCTACCTTGAAGTTCCACAATACCGAATTGCCCTTCGTCATGAACAGAATAAGCGCAAACACCCAGGAAGAAGTGGCTAGATGCCCCGCAAAAATAGTGGTCCATGGAGTGAACAACGAAAAGTTTGAAATCAACTGTGCCAACAAGCACAGCAGTGCTATTCTTGACGAATTAGTGAAACACACCGGAGCATCCAAGGTTAGCGAAGCAGACATACCAACTTTGAAACCTCCTAAAAGCGATCTTTTTGCATAGTCTAGTTTAGATACTTATACTTGTACATATATATTACAGTTATGCTATGTAGCTAGCATGTTTCGTGCTAGATATAAATATTAACAGTAACAATCCAATTCCACAGAAAGCAAGAATTAAGTGTTCATTCTCCAGTCAAGAAATTCATCAAACTTTCTTTACCTTTAAGTTCCATCAACAACTTAATGTTTCTAAACTCTTCAATTTCCTCCCTGGTCAATGTCTCTTTCAGAAGAGTTATGTCATCTTCTTGCTTCTCGCTCGCATCTGAAGCAGCTTTAACTAACAGCTTTAAATCAAGTCCTTCCTTTTTTAATTTTTCAATTCCTTTTATATATTCTCTTTCATCCTTATTAGTTTCGAATCTCTTCAAACAATCATATTCTTTGATTGTATCTAGAACTTGATCTTTGATTTTTCTGTTACTCTCCCTTTTTGCCTTGGAAATGAAATCTATGCATATCAGCTTTTCAGGTATTCTATAGATGAAAGACTGACCTGGATCGTTTCTTGAAGTCAAGCATAATATTTTGCTTAATTTTTCAGAAGCATTGGCAGAAACACCATAATTGGTCCCCACAGAATTCTCAAAGTACTCAGGTATGGTGAATTCCGGATGTACGTCTTCGTCATCGAGTGTGTCTTCGAAATTTTTGTATATACTTCTTTCAGTATTGAAGTATTCAGGTTTACGCCTAGAGAAGTCTTTTTCTTGATATCTGAGATAGTCTTGTAATTTTGGATTCCTTAATAAATTTGGTTGATCATTGTACTGTACAATAAAATTACTCATGGAGGAGACTTTCAAAAAATGTGATCTCAAAGTTGGCTCAATAACTTTTGCATCTTTATAAGAACGAAATCTGAGTTTTTCTCCTAAGTTTTCTAATTCTTTCATTGCCTTTTCAGTCAAAATATCGTTAATCATTTCTTCCACATGATTTGGACACCTCCATTTAGTTCCAATTGTTTTAGGACCAAGCATAGCCTCTTCAAGACAATCAATATGCCAAACCAATGGACAAAAATCACAATGTGCCAAAGTTCGGCGGTTTCTACCTGATAAACCACATTTGTGACATAAATATGGATTTCCATCTGGGTCATATAAGGAATCTATTTCAAGAGATTCATCTTTGTTGAAGCCATCGATTTGAGATCCTTTGGTCTTAGTAGATAGATCTGGTTTCATTGATTCGTCGACATAGTCACCATTTTCACCTGTTTCAACACCAATAAATGTCATTTCCCTTAAATGCTTAGGTAATTGAAATTCAACGGGATTTCTTCCTTCTTGTTGATTCATGAGTTCGCTGAAAAGGCCAATATTGTTCCATCTTCCAGCTAGCAGCGGGTCCTTTTCCAAACTACACTCACGACAGTACCATTCACCTTCTGGGGCGACATCCAATGGAGGATCACAACAAGTGAAGTGAAACGACTTTGGACAAGACTCACAACAGATGAATATACCAGAGCCACCACATGCCGAACAGTATTCTTCATTATGTTGAGGTAACTCTTCAGTGTTAATAATTTTGGGCAAGCTTGATGTTGTTGTTGATGCTAACATTGATAATCTTCTGGGGGAAGAGAATTTGATTTTTTTATAAGATTCTCCAAAATAATCTTCCAAGCGGAATCCCGTAGATTCTGTAGGAGTCTTTGGTCGTACTTCTTCTGGTTCAATCGATCTAGTTGTGATATCTGTTCGTTCGTCACTCACTTTGGTTAATGGAAGAGTCAAGTCCAGGCGCAAATGTGAATTAAGGGCCTTTTCTGTTTCTGTGGTATCTTCATTCACTGCAGAACTTTCACGAGAAAAGTTTCCAGTTCCTTTCATCGGCCTTCTTGTATATTTCGAGGGCCACAATGACTCCTTTTTTATTTTTGCAGTAGGACCTGACTCTAATGGTAGCCCAGTATACAGAGCAGTTGGACCGGCCAATGGAGGTTCCACAAATTGAGATGGATCTCTAACAACTCGTTCATTTTTTCTAGGTCTACCAGGACCTCTTCTTTTTGGAGGAGGTGGGACTGGATTTTCAACACCATTATGTAAGTCGGCAGGTTGTTCACTCAGAGAGCGATTGATTCTAGAAGCCAATCTTTCAGATCTAGGGATTCTTGGAGGAACTGCAACCTTCTTTTTCTTTCCACTTCCCGGAGGTCTTCCCACCTTCCTTTTCACTGGTACAACCGCCTCAGCAACCGGAGGATTGGGCTGAAACTCAGACGGGTTATGGAGTTTGGGGATAGTTAACTGTGTTGATGAAGGTGGTAATTCTTCAGCCGTGGATAATGGTGGCATAGAAACACCACTGAGTTTTGGAATCTTAAGGGGAGCAGGTTGGGAGCTATCTGTAGACAGTAAATCTTCTTTGGTATTAGGAGAGCCTGAACCATTTTCAGTCAGAGCTGGCGACGCTGTGGAGGATGGAAATGGAGGTGGTGTTGGATTTTGGGAATCTGAGGGAGACGGTATAAGAGAATTAGTAGGTTGTTCATTCGATGGGGAAACTTCCAGAATCTTATCCGATTGTTCCACTTTTATATTTGCATGTGGTTGCACGTCTTCCATTGGCTGTGTTTCTTCTGTAGGGCCAGAGTTATTGTTTTGGATATTGTGATTATATTGAGCAATTTCGTCCATAACTATTTCATTTTTCAAACTTATTGGGGGAGATTCAAACCCCTCCTGCTCGTATGTTTTTAGAGTCTCTGCCACCGACTCCAGCAATTGTGATACAGTAGAGTTAATTTTTGTTGATGAACTTGTAGATGATCGTCTGGATGTTTGTAATGAATTAGCATAATTTTCAATTAATTTGTCAACATCATGAGTATCCAAGTCCAAAAATTCATCGGGATTTTTATGCCCATTTGTATGATTCCCGATGGCATTAATGGAGGCTTCAGACGACTCGGACATTTCTGCCTTCATTAATGTGGAGGAAGAGTGATAGATAAAAATTTGGTTCGCGGACGAGCGAGATGGTGCTGGTGGAAAGGGAGGAAAAACTAAAAACGGCACCCAGGGTAGAGAATTAATTAGTCAAGATATTTCAACAAACAGTAAAGAGGTGATGAATCTCTACGCTTGTTGGGGCCAATGCAATTTTGCCCAAAGCTCAAGGCTATTTCACGAACACGGTTGGTGCCAGGTTGTGTAATTTAACAATTTAACAATTTACGAAATTGGCCACAGCCCAGCTTGCGCTAAAGTAAGAAAAGTACGCTGCAATCTGATTGGCACAGGTCAGGTATAATTCCTTTAATTTTATTGCAGGGAAAGATTTTAGTAATCTGGACGATCGGGGAAGCTGGCCATATGTATTAGGTAAGCTGGTTTACTTTGTTTCACGTGACGCAGTGACATTCTTGGCCATAGGACTTTGGTATGACCAGTACTACAGACAGGAGTGTTTCTTGGAGTTCGTGACTTGCATGTGCATTAACTACGAGAGTACATAACCTGTGGTTTAGGCCTTGTTCTTCTTCTTCTTTTCGACCTTCAAAGGCTCTTCCAAGAGCTTGACAAGGACTTCGTCTTGGATCTTCTTGTCGGACTTGTAAAGTCCTTCATCGAATTCTGGAGAGGTGTATTTAACAATACCGTTCTTGGTGATACCAAAAGTGGTGAAGAATTGGGCAATGTACTCGCCTTCCTTCTCGGCAAAGACGTCGTAAGCCAACATCACCTTGTGGTTAACTGGCTCGTGCAAACCGGATCTGGCCTTCTTTGGTTCTTCCAAGGTTCTGATGTTGAATGGGAATGGACCGTTGGAGTTTTTACGGACCTCACCCAAAACCTTGTGGGACATCTTCAACTTCAAGGCGTATGAACTACCGGTCAACTTGAAGACGTTGGTCTTCAAGGTGGCTGGCTTGACCTTACCGTCTTCAGAGGTGGAGATCAACACATCCAAACCGTAAACTTCGTTTTCTTCGAACTTGTAGGTATCAACTTGGTCCTTGTTCTGCTTGGATGGGTTAAGAATAATCTCCTTGGCCCCGTACAACACATTTCTCTCTTGATTGTGGGTTAACATGCTCTCGACGGGAGTAGTACCGTAGTCCTTAGCAACTTGAGAGACAACGTTGGTGACATCCCAGTTCTTCTTGTTTGGCTTGAAAGTTCTCAAGGCGGCTTCAGAAGCGAACCAAGCAGCATGCATCAAATCAGCCTTCTTACCATCAATTGGGGATTCCTTTGCACCAATGACGATGGTCTCGGCAACAATAGCTGGGAATCCGTCAATTTGGACACCCAACATGACGTTCACAACGTCACCAGTCTTCAAAGTGATATTGGCTTCATCTTCTTTGTCGATTGGGGAAACATGGCCTGGGAACTCGTTAGGGTTAACACAGGTTGGGAAAGCAATACCCTTTGGAGTCTTGGAAGTCTTCTTGGAGTTGTAGATCTTGGACAATTCTTCGTTCATGAGCTCATCTCCCTTGACACAGATATCCAAGGTAGTTGCACCGTCAATGACCAAGTCCTTGACTTGCTTCAAGACTCTGTTAGAGATCTCACCGGCGACTTTGTATTTTTGAACGACGTCGGAGTTGGCAATAGTGTAATCAGGAGCTAGGGTTAGTACTTCTCTGGACAAAAAGCGCTTTCTTGGGAGTTTATGGCTCAATTAATCAGACAAAGTCCTAAATTAACAAGAATTGAAACATTAGCTCTCCATAAGATCACAATACGTACTTTTAGTAGACATTTTGGTGGTATGAGTAGATTTGTTCAACAGGTCTGCTCAAGTGTACTCTCCACTATAAGGTCACGTGGCCGAAAATTTCCAATTACTTGGTAGTAGCGTGCATGTAACACAAATTGTCACGAGGTGGCTTTCATTTGGGGTATCAAATCAGAAAAGTAACTCATCAAGTTTCCTATCAATTAAGTTAGCTCCAGTTGTTATTTTGATGGATAGTCACTCCTTGCCAAATCCACAACTTTCAGCTGTTTAGAGAATGAAAAATGGCCAACTACATTGTCAGCTTAGCCCACTTTTGTGAGCTACATGGTCCTTCAATTATTGTGTGTACTCAAGTGACAACGAAGTCGGCCAAATCAGAGCACATGTTGACAACAAATTCCAAGCTTCAATCGTGTGCTTCCTGTAAATTACAACTTCCTGATGATGCGGTGAATTTAATGACTAGCGACACCGAGAAAGGATCTTTGGACGGCACGGTATTCATATCTACAAACTATCCTTCGTCTCAAAAAAGGTACTTGTCGCTCACTAAGCTAGTTATGAAAGCCCTCTCGGTGGAAACCACGGCAGACGCAACAAAGCCTATGTTTTATGGCGATGCAGTGAATGGGTATTGTGTGAATAAGGTTTTGAAGATCAAGGATGCCAATGCTAGAGGCTCGGAACGGAAGTATTCGCTAATGGTTGTCAGCGATAACGAAACAGAACTCTTAATGAATTGGGATATCATTGGTATTTACTTCAACGAGATTACCACTTTGTTGCAACATAAAGTGGAGGCAACATTAGAAGAAATGCTTTCTAAGAAAGAGTTACTAGGAAAGACTGAAAATGGAATGCTCGACAATGAAAGGTATTTGAGGAGATCCATGATTAAACCCAAGTCTTTGGTAGAATTGACTAACGATCTGCAAATATTTGTGAAGTTTCATTTGTGGGGAATTGAATTATTAAAGGATATCATGAAATAGCTCGCTAATTTTCCTTGAGCAGAATTGATTTTCTAATAATCCATGGATCCATTCTAAAAGGCGGGAATTCTTCTAATGTGAACCCACGTTTAGACATTTGGGCTTTATGATTCGAAGTGAACTTTCGTGTGTGGGTTGCTTCTTGCATCGTATTCGGATCAGAGCATTTGTTACCAATAAAATCTTTAGAGCATACAGTCTTTGGTACCCATAAACCTAGAACAGGTCTAAAAATGTGATCAGCATGTTGTTTGCTGTGAAGACCATAACGATATTCTCTTTTCAAAATTGACTTGAAATTATGCGGAACATAAGCTATTACCCCTTCAAATAAGGTTTTTTTAAGTGGATATATATCGTTCCAGGTGTAAAAGTGAAGATCTTTGCAATTGTATAATTGTTTATCTTTAATATGCTTGGATTTGATGGATTCAATTTGATCATATAAATCCTCTTTGATGATTGTGTTTGAAGCGTCTTTGATTATATATTCAGGATCAAATACCTGGTTAAACTCCTTCATCTCACTATAAGATAGTGCCTCTTCAGTGGAGTTCGGGTCAAAGGATAAAGCCGTAATATCCACATAAAATCCTGTTGCGGTATCTACAAACCTTGCATCTATTGTATTACGGCCTTCACCGCGTTTCCTTGATAGAAAGCTTGGTCCGATGTCTAGTAGATATGACGATACACCAGAATTTAGATCTTCATCGAACACATCCACAACTAAAGTTTGATTGAAATTCTTTGCTAAAAATAGCATTGAACTCATTGGGGTTTGAACATCAATATCCTGATCCCATGGCATATTCATTCCATTCCAATACCATCCCAATAATGTTCCATGAGCTAACCACGACAGAATCCCAACAGATCTTGAGAATCTTAACCAAGATCTAGAAATTCGATGTAGAATAGCCTTTTGTTCATAATCGCTATATTCTACTCCAGTGAAGAATCTCCAATCAAAATGAAATCCACGCTTGTCATCCTTCAAAATGGCCTCATTAAAATGCTTGTAAGTATGATTTGCAGTTAGATTGTCCCATAGTTCGATACCTAAAGAAATATTATGAATATTTTGGGGTACTTCTGCACTAAAAATAAAGTCTTGCTGATTTAGCTCTGGTTCATGACTTTCAATAACTCGGAAAATTTGTTGGTGGGGATCGTAATTTTTTAGACATTTCTTGTAGGCAGTCCAATCAATATTCACAAAATTGACTTCTTCTAGTAAACTGATAAGCGATGAATGTGGATAGACACTTCCATACAGATCAGGAAGAAAATAATCTGCCGAGTCATTCAAAGTGATGATAAGGATTTCCTTGACGTCTCCTAGACCCAATATCGCCAATCTTGAAGGAATTGGAGCTGATGAATTGAGAAAATTCCGCCCCAATTGGACTCTTTGAGTTTCCAGTAATGCCTGCTCGGTGGGGGATTTGACGACCATATGGCCGTCAACTGACTCTATTCCGTGTATAATTTGATATTCATCTATGGAGTCAGCTCCTGTTAAGTCTACCCACCACGACCAGCGAAAGGGAAATGCAGACAATTGGGAACACAGTGAGCTGTTTAGGGAGCGCAAGGCGTGGAGTGCCAAAGCAGGTGCCAAACGAGGATCGAACCCGTTAATTGTAGTGTTATTGTGTTCAGGTAGTTCTGAATAGGCTAACCGGGGATCTTTTTGATCAGCAAGTAGCTTTGTCATCTCGTTAATTGTGACTCTCCGTGCAGAAGGAGGGTTAGCCATGAGCTGTTTGACCGCCACGCTGGCTATCAATATCACAATTGTTGTGGCTAGAAGGATCTGCCTGGTGCTGCCAATCCAAGCACCCCCACTAGCATAGTTAATCGGGCTGAACAAACTCCGTAATCTGGAGTTGTTGGGGGGCATCGCAGATTTCTTGTAAATGAAATATCAGTTGATGATATTGATCATATTGCGGACCGATGGTTGTGATACAAATTTTATAGCGTCATATTGTGATTTGATATAATTTACATACGAGTTCACTTGAGTAAGGCCAGCAATTTGCCTTGTTGGTGGAGGGCCTGAAGGTCGGAGTTTCCTCCAATGTGCTTTCCGTTGATGTAGATGTTGGGCACGGTTCTCTGTCCACTGACCTCTTGCAAGGCGCTTTGGGTAGCAGCGCCATTGGGGATCTGGTTCAACTCAATGTAGTGGACGTCCTGGCCAAGCTCTTCGAAGAGCTTCCTTGTTCTCAGGCAGTAGGGACAGTGGGTCTTGGAAAAGACGACTATCCTGTTAGAGGCGATCTCCTTCTTCACATCGGCCACCAATTGGGGATTGGACTCGGCCGCTTTGAACCACGAGCTTATGAATTCGAACATGATCTACTGGTTAGGATTGTAACACTTTGTTGCCTCCAAAAGGGTCTCATTCCCCATCGTTATATACCCAGTCACGTGCCGTTTCACTTGACTTCCGGAGCATTGATAAGGTGATGGGTCATCTTTCAGGCGGAACTACTCAATTGCTATCATGCAATGTGTGCTAATTGTTCTAATTAAGCTGTATTATAAGTCTATTAATTGTTTTGGAATAGTTTCATCTTGGTGATTTTTTGTAAAGCATCACAGGTAATATGCAAAGATTTGTTGGTTGGTTATAACCTTGGAAGCAGGAACAACTTCAAACTTCTGGTCTTGAAATTCGTAAGTCCCTCCGGATAACGTGCCGAGCTGTTTGTGAAGCAAGTTCAAGCTGTTGTTGGACTCAGAAGGCTTGACCTTGACATCCTGCGTTCCCACGGTAATATGAAGGTGTTCGTTCAATGGCTCCACGGCTATCGCAGCGTCGTCTTTGCCGTAAACCTTGATTATAGTAGCTTCGATACAAATGAGTTTGCCCATATGAATAACGATATAGTTTAATTTCAAGTCTGCAAAAAAGTCCAACTTGTTCTTTTTTGAATTTGCATACTTAGTTGGGAATATCGCAGTTAAAGCCTTCCACTTATCTCTGAGCTGTTGGTCTCCCTTGGTAGCCAAAATATGCCCTAAAGTTACGTGGAACTCGTCCTGAACTCTTGAAGCTTCATTGAGATTTCTCCATTCCAGGTTTTCGGGTATACTAAGGTTGAGATAATCAAGAAGCTCAGAAGAAGAGACTGACACACCATAGTAAGAAGGTGCTTTTTCTTTGACCATATTCTTTTGGAATGTAGGCTTATAGTCTAATGCCTTCTGGAAAGCTGAATCAATTTCCTCGTCAGAAGGAATCTTTTCCAACAAGGATGGAAACTTAGATGCCAATTCAGTGATAATCTTTTTTGCATTCTCTTTAGACGAATCATCACGGTGAAGCTTCAAATTTATAACTAAATCGAACTCTGAGTCCGGTTCTTCATCCACATTTACTGGCTGAAATCTAGTAATGAACCCTTTCATCACATTAATTGCCAAGTTCTCGTTCGATGCACATTTGATTGATTGATGATTGTCACCTCTTCTCTTTATTCTATCGAAGGTAATATCCCATAGTTCATCACCCTTCACTCCATCGATGAAGTTGATACACACATATTGGAATTCTATATCATCCTCGAAGTACTTTTCTCTCTTTGAATCGAATTCAGAGAATAATTGACTTCTTTCTCTGTACTCAGCATTATTACGGTCAACCAACACAACTTGTCTTGTTGACAATTCCCTCAAACATCTTTCTGCCAACCTTACCTTTGCACCTTTTGAGATGTTGTCATTTTGTACATGTGCCCAGGTTGGGAACAAATTTATCAATGTTTGAAAAACAGTAGTTTTACCGCATGCAATGGTCGCAACTGGAATTATTATGTATCTTTTCTTTCCTGGATCTCCTGAAAGACTCAATTGTTGCATTCCTTCGTTAAGAGAGTCAATTTCCAAAAGGTTCATTCCCAGAGGTGCGTTAATATGTTGAAGAAATAATTCTCTTGTTTTGATGATGTCCTTGCCTTTCATGAAGTTCACTGGGATGTTGGGATTGTTTTTGAACAATTCTTGAATAAAAAGCACATATTGGGCGGTGATATACTTGTTCTTTTTCACTTTAGTACTTGATCCCAGGATGTATTTTTTGGTCACTTCTCTGAATTGACGATATAGTAAGTATGGCTGCTCGAATTTGAATTTAAAGAAGAAATCTTTATCTTCCATGTCCTTGCATCTGATAACAAACCCTTCAATTTCTTGGCCGTGGTATGTTCCCGTTTCAGCACATTTTTCTAGGAATTCAAACAACGAATCAAAATCATCATGATAGAAGTATTTTATCACCAAGAACCCCCATTCTTCGGCAAAAGAATTGACTAAATCCATCGGCACTGTTTTGAATTCTCTGGTGTTATAATTTAATCCATGCAAATATAAGCCTGCGTTTTCCTTGGTATAAGGCAAGACGTGCTCCTCAAAGTCATCGTCACACAACTCGGCCACCGCTGTCAAGTTGTGCTGGTAGAGAAACTTTCCGAGTTCGGTTGCAGATTTGCCATGCTTTGCCAATTGTTTCAAAACATGCGATTCTCCTTCAAGAGCATGGTTAGTGACCAAATCCGACCTTTCACCAGTAGAGTGCTTCGAGCATACAACCAAGTCACCAGTGACCAACCCTCCGATGAAGATGATGCACCCATTTTCCTTCAAAGTGACACCATAGGGACCTTTGGTGTTTTCTTTCATGTAGTCCCTTTTGGTGGCTAGGACCTCATTGACATTGAAGAACTTGTCGTAACCACGGACCACCACCCGCGAGTCATCGATAGTAAACAACCCTCTTGCATTGGTGGGAAGCTGGATCTTTTCGGGCTTCCCATAGTCCCATTCGTTAAACTTCCACGAATCGATTCTCTGCGATGTGTGATGGATTTGATTGGTGTATTTCCGGGACTTTCCCTCCTTTCTGAGCTTGGTAGCCTCGTTCAACTCTTTGCAGAGCTGGACGACTTCTTCAGGCTTGTCTTCGTGGACTGGAATCATATGGGCTTGCTAGGATGAAGTCGATGGGGCCAGATCTTCTGGAGATGGGACTAAATAATCGTGCTCCTACCGCGTCTATATACAAAATCCTAGTGACAGAAATCCGGTTCTATAGGTAGTGAGTCAGACGATTAGTCACGTTGGAAGCAGCCATAAATCATTCAATTCTGTGAGTCATCCAGCCGATCATGTCGTTCAAGGTAGACGTTGATGAGGCCGACGTTGCGGTGCTCAATCAGAATCTTACGAGGTCCAAAGAGTTGTTCAACTCGATTTCGATCTCGCTCAACAAGATCGCCAACAAGTCCACCAATGCGCTGAAGAACATCAAGCCCATCCTCAAGGACGTCAACAAGCTCTACGAGAATAAGAGACAGGTCGAAAATGGCATCCAATTGTTGAGTGATGTTAACGAAAGCGCCGCATTGATCCACAAGCATGAGGATATCCTCAATAACCCTATCGAAATGGTGGGATTGAAGCGTTTCATGGACACCCTCGGGAAGAGCCGGGCGCTCTTCCTCAGTGTCAAGCCCAAACTCAAGCAATTCACGGGAATCCTAGTCAATTTCGAGACTTTGATCGATAAATCAGAAATAAAGTTACAAACTTATTTCCAGGGTCTCATCAATTTGCCGTCCGCCAAACTCCTAGAGAACAAGTCAAAGCTTGAGGATATTCAGGTGATATTCCAGTATTTCTCCAAGGACCAAGGCCATGTGAACAAAATATATGTCAGAACCAGAGGAAAATTCTTGATAGAGAAAATGATGCCCTTGGAACAAAGCATTGTCCTGGCCCCAGAAAGAAATACCCCTTACGAAAGAGGAACTAATGGTATAAACAGATTCAACAACGAGCTCATCAAGCTGGTCAAACAAGAGTTAGAATTAATTGATGCGCTTAAGTTATCAGAATCTGAATTGGCAAATCCAATAATTGAGAGAACTATCAGTGAACTTTACGACCAACATATCATCGGTCATTTCAACCACTTATTTTCCAGCTCGGCCTCTATTATTGGAAATGATGTGTTGATGTTGGAGGTTACTGAGAACTTGATACACTTCCAACAGTTCCTTCGCAACTTTGGTCTTGAACACAAACAATTCAATAACAATGTTCAACTTTACGTCACCAAAAATTCCATTATTTTTAAGGAATATTTCAAGCTTATTGAAAGCAAATTTCAAGGTGTGAGGAACTTGAATGATACCAATATTCCACAAATAACGGTTGATGTTGTATCGAGAATAAGAAGGATCAGTGAATTCCCAAAGGCTTTATTAAGATTGATCGAAAGCTATAAGTTGGGTGATTGGTTGAATGTTAAACCGCCGGTTAGATTTGTCACAGTGTATACTTCAGTGATACCTAACTCGTCAAACGAAGAGACCCCAGAATACTTATTGAGTTCATTCTTTTCTGATACAATTGATAGTTTGATGATAAATATAGAGATTGGCTTGAAGGGAACCGAACCATCCTTGAAAAAATCTACTCAAGGATTTTTCCTTGTTAAGAATTTAATTATGATTGAAACGATTATCAACCGTTCTTCTACATTATTCGAAAGTTTGGGAAGTTTAGGAGTTGAGAGATTGAATAAATTGAAGAATAGATTTCTCAAAATCTTCTTGGATGACTGGAATTATGCATCATATATCATTATTCGAGACATGACCAGTATTGCTACAAATAATGCCCATGCAGGTAATTCATCGGGTAGTACTGGAGCACTGGGTGGACATTTGAGTAACAAGGAGAGGGAACTAATCAAAGAGTTGTTCAAGAACTTCAATGAATCTTTTGAAGAGGCCATACGGAATTATGAAAAGTACAACATCACCGATCCTAACTTGAGAACCTATTTGGGTAACGAAATCAAGAAGTTGATCATCAATGCTTACTTCAAATTGTACGATAAGTATGGAAATGGTGAATTTACCAAAAACAGATCCAAGTACATCAAATATGACAAGCAGCAGTTTGAAAGATTATTAAACGAGAAGTTGTGAGTCGGAACCCCGGCCTATCAGAATGGGTCAACATCAAATATCCATGCTAATGAATCGATTGCATAACTTGAAAAGTTGGACCAGCATGATGCATGTAAAGTGGTTCATAAAACAGGAAACTATTTCCCTCGTCGGCTGGAGTAATCTACAAAATACTCCAAAAATACCACATCAAAATTTTCAGGGGCCGGAAGTCTAGCCGAACTGACTCATGGTATTCCATTGATATCCGAGAACGGTAACAAGCGGGACAATGTGGGATGATGCCTAAGCAACTAGAATCCGGAGATATGTGGTCTGGAGATAAAAATGTGTTCCGGATTCCATTCATAATAACTGATCTACAATTGCTCATAATTCGAGGTGAAGATATTCGGCGACGAGCCGCTCGTTGAAGGGTGCCAAGTGCATATAGCTTGAAACATGCCATCTCGGATTTATTAAGTTTACTTGATGTGATACCCCTATTGGTGACATGTAGATAGGCACATGAAACTGTCTCACTTAAATCTCGTGTCACCTGCACGTCTATGGTGCAATACCTCACAATCTCCAAACGGGATAGCCCACGTCGGCATGATCAAGCGATTCTAACGAAACTGTCAAACTAGGCTCGTGTCAGGCGATGTATGTGCAGGAGACGTGGTTCTTAACGCCGGGATCCAATTTAAAATCAGGAAAAAACGGGCCGAAGTGACACGCGAATGTGACATGTTTCACCAGTGAGTGCATGAATCGGTATGGCACGATAGACAACGTCGACTGATGCCACTGGTGTTGGTGGAGCCCTTGGTTGACTAATGAACTGAGTATTCAAACCCCGACGCCTGCTGTTGTTCCATGCCTGGAACCACCTCGAATCCCCCCACCTTTGCTGGAGGAATCAGGGTTTGAGTCAAATAAACTATTGAGGTTACGAGCTGACTAATTATTCTTAGATTGCCCTTGGCCCCACCGGTCCACTAAATGCATACTGGGTCGATGCGGTTAAATCCGACATTATAGAAGCAACGAACTTCTGTCACAATGTAGATCTCCGTTTTTAGAAGTTGTCAATCTGCTGAAGTGGTACGATTTTCCGGCTGCCGATCGTGGAGCCCAATCTCAAGTGTATAGTTAGACTTTGAAATAGCATGCATAATATGACGCTGAGCAGCAACCGAGTGGGATTTCGATGTCAAGAACACCCGCGGAAAAATAGGCGATTGGCGGAGATGCGCTTTCCGAAAGGGGAATGCCTGTGCACCGCAGGAAAATCAAACCCTCCAAACTGTAATGACAGGTTCGGGCCGAGATTCCATCTGCTAGTTGTAGCTAGGTGCTGGGGGGTCATAACATCCAGGACACTCCCAATGAAATAGTGTGGGATGCTAGCGGACTGGCAACTGTGGTGGGTCGATCGTGAATGGCGTAGATCACCAAGGATAAGCGATCCCGTCGTCGAATGCACAGTAACGTCAAGTGTGTACACACGTGACCGCCGATCGCGGAAGTTTGACATCATGGCGAAGGCCGGAAAAGGCCGGAGATAATTCGATGAAGTGGCTAGAACCTGGGCCACCACAACGGTGGGGACTTCAGGAGTCGGGCCGGGGACTCGGAGCTGTAAGGCTGCACCCTGTTATAACAGCCCCCACGACAGCCCGGAGTGTCCATGGAGGTGAGATTTGAAGTAAAACGTCTTGGCAACTTCGGGGTCTGTTCTGCATCACTTTGCGTCAAGTAATTCCGCAGGCAATTCCGCAAATTCAAGAGGCACCGAAGGTTGCTGGGCCAGGCGAATCCTTGTGTCAAACCTTCGGGTCCCCGGTTGTTCGCAGACGTGGAAATCCCATTCCAGGAGGGTCTGGACGAGGGCCGACGCAGGCTGGTTTGGTTCTGGATTCGCACTGAATGCTACGGTTGTTTGGCCCAACAGAAGCCGTGTGTGGGTCCCCACATTGGAGGACCACATTGGCGGTGGTTGGTGGTTGGTATGTGGTGTTGACCGGGGGGAGGTGGTGTGGCCGGGGCCCTTTGGGGGCAAGAACCCCCACTCAGGGTCCCCCACAGGAACCCCCACCATGGTCGCTACCGTCGCCAGAGCAAGTTCTCCCCCACCATCCGCCCCGCCACGCGGAGGCCCTGGTGCACAATCCAGTATCGTATTAATAAGCTCTGTTTCAGGTCCGACATTCCGGCATACAGTCCGCCAAGTCCGTCGCTCATCTGAGCCTTAAGTGAGCGTCGTGCATACAGACATGCATATACATCTCGATCATTTTGACTTGACATTTGCTAGTGTAATTAGATAGATTTACAGGTTATCCCTCGATGATTTACCTAACGGCATTTGACCTGGTATGCAGACAGCGGGAACAAGATAGGCCCGCTAATTCCGCGTAACGGAACGTAACGGCTGTAAGCTGCACACCCAAAGATTACACTCAAGAGATGTGTGGTGATCTTGCCCCGGTGAGGACCAAGCGGTCTTCATCCGAAGCGCAAGTGGGGCCAGACGAGCGTGCCCTTAGAATCAGGTTGCACTGGGCCGCTGGTGCGGTGCCCGGGATGCCTAGGGAAACACCTGAGGCATCCCTGTGGTATCGGGACACGCCATCCCCGGAATGTGAACATTTCCCGCTGCACCGAAAAAACTGGCTAAGGCTGGCACCTGCCCCAGACGCACCTGCCGTTTTGGGACTGGGGCTTCTCATGGCTGCGGATGCTAGGAAGATGCAGAATAGAACAGGCGCCATGGCGCCATAGTCGGGACCGGTTGGACGGGGATCAAGACGGAAGACGGAAACAAAACGGGGAACAAGTCGAGGGTCAACGAGGGTTAAATCGTCACTCACAAGGTTGACATGAGATCGGAATATATTTGTTTCCTCCGGGGCACCACCCCATGCCGTTCCTACCAACCTGAACCACCACAACCGTGTTAACTCCGTCTGCGGTTGGCCCCACTCGGCTGCTAGCCGTGAATCTACTTTGCCTTGTTCCTGTTGGGTTATCGATTATTAAAACCTCTGACCTCACTCACCCTCGATTATCTTCGCTGACATCAATTTGACGGTTACTTTTTGTCCGGATTTGTCCCACATTTCTTGGTACCGGGATTGTCAAATGACAAATTTATTATTAACGCAAATGATGCGCCCGTATGCAGTCGCTTGACTCACTACGAGCTACCGAACGTCAATCAACTATATTGCACAAGGATTAGTCAGACGATTCCCAGTGCAATGATCATCTGGTGTGGATCGCCCCAAAAGGTCAATAAACCCACCTGATGTAAGTGTGCATGTGGTGATTGGCTTATCCCCACCTTCTTTATTACCTCGTCTTTCTATCTAGGCCCAGCCCGCACGCTCAATTTTTCTTGCCTCTCTATCCTGTAAAACTAAAAAAAAAAGCCCCCCTCCTAATCAAACCTAAAAAATAACGCCGGTTTAAAATAAAAATGTACTATTGTGGGTATTTTTTAGTAATCGGGGTATCAACATGATCAAACATATCATCTTCCTCTAGAATAATTTTCTAAAAACGGATGTGCCTAGATTATCAGTGAATCTCCAAACCAACCCTGATATAAAACCACCCGTTTCCTCCCATTTCGGTAAAGTTGTATTAAGCAATGTCCACTATGTCCAACGCTAACAAGATCAACTTGCCTCCAATCTCAGACATCTTGCTCAACCATCCACAGGGCCCACTGCCTGTGGCAGCAGCCAGTCCAATGGCCGCTTCTCGTCCAGTGCAATCCGTTCCCGTGTTGCCTCCATTATCACGTCAAAACACCCACCTTCCTCTGCCTTTGGCACCAGGCCACCAAAGCCAGCCCTACAAGTACTACGACTACTACTATGGATCTGGCCATCAAGTAGCATACCCCCAACCTTACTACACACAAGGCTACGCCGCGGGCCTGTACTACCCTCCACCATATGGAGCCAGACCAGGACCCCAACCCGTGGGATATGCCGCCAAACTGGCCCCTGCCATCTCCACCAGCACCACCCCAGCAACCCATGTGTTGGCCCGGTCGCCGCTCTCGCACAACGCCTCCCCTGTGTACCCCAACGATGCCACGCCTCCTCCTCTCACCTTGAGACACTCATACAAGGACGCCGGCGCCATCAAGGGACCCAGCCCCACCGAGGAAGACGACCACGATGACGACTCCTCCCGCTCCGACTCCGACTCGTCGCCCTCCACCATTGCCCGTGGCAACTCCAAACGCAAAACCAGAAACAACCTCCCCAAGGAAACAACCTACATCTTGCTCAAGTGGCTCAACGACCACTTGAACCACCCATACCCTAACTCGTTCGAGAAAAACCAATTGATGGTCTCCACCGGCTTGAACCAGCAGCAGTTGAGCAACTGGTTCATCAACGCCAGAAGGAGAAAGATCAAGAGTTTGAAAGAGCAAAGACGCTTGAATCTCGTATGAAGTTATGACACAATTTTAGTTCTCTCTTAATATTATTATTGGTTATTTGGCTGGTTTGGAAATAGTTATGGAATATAATAAACTTTAACGCAACAAAAACTGTAACCTCGTAGTACCTTAAAGTCTAAACTGCTGCACCAGTGATCAGGCAAGCAGTTAGGCCGGGGCGCACCTACAGCCTGTACGCAGCTAAAGGCTGCTGCATGTCTGTGGCACTAACCTGGAAATCTCTCGCGCCAGTAGCGCCAGTAGCGCCGGCCGCAACCTGTAATTTCCGTGTGGTTCCTGGAGTGGGACGCTCCGGCCCGCAGCCCCATTGGCGGGGTCGTGCGGCTACCGCCTGCCCTGGATCCCACGTCTCCAGATCGGCAGCTCGTAAATGTAACCTGTAACATGTACCCTGCAATTTCGCTTGGAACCCCTCCCAACCTGCAAATGCCCTCGCGTCAAATGTCATCCACCGCATCGCCACCGCACGACCCCACAACGATCTATCGCCGAAAGATAAGATTTACTACGAGCACAGCCCTGACACTTGGCCTTCCGTTTTCGGACGGCCACCGCGAGGCGCCCCACACCGCCATGGTGGCGGTTCGGGGGTTTCGCCAGCCCCTGTTCACCACGATTGTTCGCCACCGGCCCTCGAGCTCCCAGCCGTCATGTGCATCAAAGCCCTCCCTAGCAAATCGTAGCCTGTTTCACCTGGTGGAAGCTTCTGTCAACTCCACAGGCATGGCGCAACCCAACCAATTCCGTGCCAGTGCACCGCCTATGCAGTGCGCGTGTCTGTGCAGGAGGCACCGTGGTGCAGCCAGGGAGCACCAGCGGGCTCAGTGAGCCCATTTGAAACGGGCCCTTTTCCAAGTTCTGCAGCACCAGGTTTAGAAATGGTGGACGAAGTCGTGGGCAGGTGGGCAGGTGGGCAGGTGGGGGCTAGCGTGATGGCGGCCGGTGGTCGGCACGGTGGTAAAATGTGTCGTTGAGGTGCACACCTGTTGGGTGGCAAGGCTGGAGAGGGGTACATGTGGGGCCGGCAGAGGGGCAGTAGTGAAACTGAAGGCCAACGTCTTGGCTTCTCTGTGCGGCACACGCCCTGTCACTTTTTCGGCTTGGCCTGCCAGGGTCTTTGAGGGTTAAAACGGTTTTTCTGCTTGGCAACCAGCAAACTACGAAAACCTCGCGGCATTATGGCCCTGGGTGGCACCGCATCTAATCTGCAAACCCCCCGGTGCGAACTTGCAAACAATGTCCTGTTTATGCGAGGGTTGATTTTGCGTCGTTCCTAGGTTGTGAGCCTCTCGCTTCTCTCCTGCCACCCCAAACTATCATGCAGGCGGAAGAACGTATGTAGACGGGTTAGGTCGATTGTTATTTGACATTTTGACCCCGTGCATTATGTCAAGTCCCGATCAGAGGGGTCCAGAGTCCTGCAGGTGCATTCGCCACCTGCAATATCTTCACCTCATCTCCGTTTACGAGAAGTGGATGAACATGGACGCCACGTTTAGGCTAAGGTCTATTGTGGAAGCGGAAAGTAGCTTGTGGGCCGTGATGCCTGCAGTACAGCAGCCGGGCTTACTATTAGGCTGACATTATGAATTGGCTTGGTCCAAATTCTCGTTTGCAACGGCGTGGTAATAAATTCCTGGTTCATCAGGTTTCGGCGGTGGGTCGGCCAAACATTACACAAAAATTTACGGTTTCATCACCTGCTGCGCCCGCGTAGTAATAAGATTTTTCGTTTGGTACAGGACGTTGGTTATTCCCAATGCAGCCAGTTACAAGGTTAACCCACATATGCATGATGTGCATGATGTGCATGATGCATCGCCAGATGGGACAGGGCCTTGATCTGCTGCGACACATGGAATAATGTAGAGGCATTCTATTGTGCGAGCAAGCGACAGCCGGCCGTTTCAGGTTCATAGAAACGTCTGGTGGCAGTTTCAAGCCTGCTACTACTCACCATGTGTTCTCAAACATCAGCTCCGGCAGAGTCATGTATTTCTTGTGTTGCGATCTCTTTCCACTTTTTGTGTTTTCGTGGTCTTATCCCCGTAGCGTAACGTGCGTTTGTCTGCAGTCACCTGTCATGTCACCCAATTAAGCTTTGCGGTGCGGTGTCTGTCGCCGTGCGGTGTCTAAATGTTTCCCTGTCCAAACTCAAAACTATGACACTGTCTATAAACCTGGTAGAAAAGTAGTCTACAGGGACCATAACAACTTTGTTGTTGTGACTGTGACTGTGACTTTGTTATAAGCTTTGTCTTGTCTTTGTCCGTCCCGGCGCCAATACCTGTGTCCGAGTATCTGAACCGTAATGCTTTGTCTGTTCCTTCTGTGTCTGTTAAGTGTGCGTCTGCTATGCAGTCTGTATGCAGCCGGAATTTCGGAGCATCGAGCGCATCCGAATGAATGACCTCATGTGCACATGGATCGTGTATGCACACCTTGCGGGTTTAGGCGGCCATAGCCGCCATGTGGTGTCCCTTAGTTCATGTACCTCATCTAACACGCTGTCACCCATCACAGTATGCCAGGATGGTACTGTATCGCAAACGCCAATGCCGATTCCCATCAAACACCTCGCTTGGGTCACATTGTGGTGTGTTGGTCACCGCTATCAAAGGCACCGTATATGTCGACCCCAAAAGGGTCCCTGCTGGCGTCTCCGCCTTTCCAAAACCTAATCTTGTGCGCCGGGGCTTAGACTCGAAAACTACCTGTCAAGTGGCCGCATGTGAATCTGCATATTGTAGCCACCAGAACACCACCACCCCATGTAATTGGGGCTAACTAATGGGCTCAGAGCTGCATGGCAACCTCGGACCTAGCCTACCACCTTCACAATAAGGCCCCCCAGACCTTCATGTCCGAACATTCCTGAGCCTGATCATGTCCAAGCCCTGGCGATGTTTCTTGTCACGAACGAGGGCTCTAGGCCCTTGCCTGCCCACCAGACTTCAGTCAAATAATACCTGCATGACGTACTGTCAGTAGTTCGTAAACCTTAATTAAGAGTCAGGTGTCGCAATACAACTTGAAATCTGCGGGGTATTTCCCACCTGGTGGGCCCCATGGACAGGGGACGTCCAATGGTCGGCCCCACTCCCACAGTGTCAATCTGCAATTCACTAACAAATTACTAAAGAGCGCCAAGGCTCTTAGTTCTGCGGCAAAGTTAATTCTCGAGGTGCATGTACTGATTATCTGATTAGGGCAATTTGCAGGTTACGCTGGTGTCAAACGAGAGATCCATCTCGCCACCTCTTGACCGTTAGTCGTGCGCCGCTCCCCCACCTGCCTCCACTGTACCTGCCTCCCTGTCCTCCATCACATCGAGCCCCCACTGTGCCATGGGCACAGCTGTCAACAGGCACCCCCGGCCATCTCCGTGGTCCTGCTCCGTCTCCCACCTGGCTGCTACATCTCCTCTGTCCTTGGTCTGCCCTGCCCACCACCCCAACTCTCGCCCGATCCCTTGCATCTGGTTCCCCGGATCGGCCGTTCTTCCCACTCCGGCCCATGGTTACACTCCCCTACAGCCCGTCCCGCTTATTTCACCATTCCACCACCGTAGCCCCAATTTCTTGTCTCCATTTCCGGCGGCGCCTAGCTGCATATGCCGAGTGCCAACGCTGCCAGAGTCCGTGTTCGTATTTGAGCCGTGACAGTTCACCGTGGTGATCACATTCTGCCAACAAACGCACTTTTGTTACCGCCGCTTAAGGCCGGTTTTTGCTGCCGGCATTCAAGGATTTTCACTGCATTATCTTCAGAGTCAAATTCCCTGGCAAGATCGTCGCTGCTGCGGGTTCGATCGGCTCATCTACATCAAAGAAGCTACAACGGTCCGCACAAATGCATACCGGTGCTGATCGAACTCGGGATCAAGATTGCCTCCGCTGCTTACCAATCGACCTTAATACCCCGTGAATCACTCCCGGACATATGTGGAGATAACCTGAAAATCTCTTCGAACCAACCGGACGGCATTCGGGCTGGTTCCAATCCTGCTAGTTGAGGTCTGCGGACAATCGACTTGCGCCCCTTGACGCTGGGTGTTGTCATCGGGGGCTGCCATGGCAGTTTCCGTGGCACGTTTGCTTCCCTGCCCCGTTTGTTGTGTCCCGGGGTGCCCAGTTGCGTTCTCGGGGTGTGTTTCCCGTTTGCTTGGGTGCCGTGCTATCTTTGCCATCTTGACATGCTCCGCTTCCCCATCGGGCCCGGGATGCAGACAGACTAGGAAATTTTCGCTGGCGGAATTTTCATTTTTCACTTTTCGCTGTTCGCTGTTCGTACTGGCTTGCATTGGGCTTGCGCTTTGGCGTTTCGCTT
Organism: Suhomyces yuchorum; assembly: GCA_030571845.1. NCBI lineage: Eukaryota > Fungi > Ascomycota > Pichiomycetes > Serinales > Debaryomycetaceae > Suhomyces > Suhomyces yuchorum. Next base: position 320,487 of record JAJLYW010000007.1, on the reverse strand, counting down.
TGGGCTCTTCTTTGACTCTGGCGCAACCCACCTCCCGCATGTCTGCACGCTGGACGTTGGCCGCAGCCCCCACCGTTGTTTCACCTGCACCCTCCACTTCGTCCCGTCGCCGCAGCCGGTCTTTGTTGGTCAAACCCCCACGCGCATCACGTCAATTAGCCTGCCGTTTTGGGCGTGCTCCGTTCTGTATGCATGTCACCAACTCGGCCTGTTGTTGTCTCAAGCTCTTGGGGCCGGGCCTTCCAGCAGGGCCCCTGTGGTCGCCTTCGGCACGGGCCTTTGCCGTCCCCTTCCCGGCTCCAACCCTGATACCCTGGTGGGACTCGGTGCAACCTCGTCGGCCCACGCCTCGTTGTGTCAACTGCTCGGCATTGTACCGGAGTTAAGCCTTGCACCTGTCAACTTTGGCCTCGGGTGGACCAGTCCCTTTCACCTGGATGCTCCAAAACCGCCATGTTCGGGAAGTCTACCTCGTCACCATGGCCTTCCCCATCCCCGTAGCAGGGTCCTTGGCTTAAGCCCCGTGACGGCCCGTTCGTAGAGGCCCTGGCTGGTCAAAGGCGATTTCCCATCATCGCCAGTAGGTGAACCCTGAGATCGGATTTTTCACCGTCACCAGAAGGTGAAACCAAGGGATCCGATCTTTCCACCACTACCCACAGCCCAAGGTGATATCGTATGGGATCGGGCCACTGCTTTGGACACCTTTTACGGCTACAATCCATGGCAGTGTGGCCCTGGTCTCCTCTGGACTTCCGTGCATTTTGCACGTAGTGCCGGCCAGTACCTCATGCTATAGCGGACTTGATCCACCCAGCTGCACCAGCAATCACACCCTCCAGCGGTGGGTGTCTCATGATCCAGTGGTCCGAAATATACAACGCCAGAGATCTGGACCCTGAAACTGTTGGGGTAGCTGTGTTAGAGTTTAAGCTCTGGCTTTAAGCTTCACGCTTTTGCAGGTGAAAAGTTCATCAAAAAGGCGACCTACAGACCCTTGGGACTTTCAGCGGATCTTTGGAATAATTCCATGTGCTTCGGCTACATTCCTTCATGACATGATCCAGCCTTTGCTCACATGACGGAACGAATTCCACTTCACCGCAGGTACGTTTGGCTGGTGATGTCTTCCTCACCTGGAATGTCTTGGAAACTTCAGATCAGACCATTTGGGGGATCTGGATCTAAAGACATGGTTTCCGTGATAATTTTACAGTGATGGCCATAGGAGTAGTTTGGTGATGATATGGCTTTAGAAAAGTACTCCTACAAGTAAGCTCTTTGTATGTGGATCCAGAGCAAGGGCAGTCATGGTCAATCACCTTTAGTTCATGACTTAAAATGAAATGGTGGTATAATATGTGGAGAATTATTTGGTCTAGTGATTGAAGCAAGAATTTGAAGAGATCTGTCAATACTCCAAATATGTTTGAAAGATAACAAAGCACATTCAAGATGCAATCAGGTGTTCTATTTTAATTGTTTAGCACCAAGAAGGTGCCTTAACATGTTTGATTAATCAGTGGTGTTTCAACAGAATAGTTTGTGTCTTAACTAACGAAAGCCCTCTATTTAATAAACCAGCAGTGGATAGTTGCTAAATTCCTTTCCAAATTCTAGGAGATGGATTTTCACTGGTGGCTCGAATTCTAGTCCACATTGATCAAGTGGATTAATGGATGTTGATCAAAGTTGGTTATTCATCGATCAAACCCATATTAACCACCCAGAAGTACCTCAATAATCAAAAATCAATAATCAATAATTAATTACTGGTGTTATGTTATGATAACATGAATTCGAGCTATGGATTTTCATTTGCTACTAAATATTTGGGGTATCAGGATCCTATTCTTGCTTGAAAAGACACAAATGAGGATTTCCAGAGTCTCATATCATATTCTTCGCATCGATTAGACTAACTAGCTTCTTTGAAACTTCGTTCTTTGCCATAACATCCACCACCTATCACCACCTGTATCACCAAGTTACCAACTCCTGAAGATTGTGGTATCTGGGATAAGCAGAACTAAATTAGAACAAAAACAGGCCTATTTGGTACAGAACCCTCACAGCAATCTTGAATGCAAATTAACCACCCAAGAATAAAATTGTCACACCACATTGAACCTCTGGGACCAAAAGCTGTCAATAGCTAAATAATTGCACATTAAGTCCTTCAGTATATGTAGAGGCTGGAAAATATTAACGCCGGAATAATTATTCCCTGGATGATAGTCTAGAATCCCGGACCAAATTAATTAGATGGTCGAACCAAAGAACCTGCAAATTTAATGCAAATGTCAACTATATCGAACACATTTACAAAAATACCTCTTTCCACCGGAGATGACTTCCCTCCTAGAACCTTAATACCGCAAGGGAATTGGAGGTTACATCAATAGTTTTAATGGGGTTTAGACAAAATAATTTTGTGACAGATGCGATAATTAAAGGCACCTAATAATAACTCATGCCATCACTAAAGCCGTGTGGAGTGCTAAGCCCGGTGTAATTACGCGGAGTGGGGCCTTTGCAATCGGCTGCAACTTTCACTCCCATCCAATCACACCAGCACGCCTGGGCTCCCAGGTCAAATGATGGGGGCATTCAGGGGTATTATCATCGCTAGGAGCGACAGTAAATGTGGTGCGTAATACGAAACTCTATTTCCTGTAATTAACATTCCTGTGGAAAATATTCGGTGTCTCATCTTCAATTACATAATTTCAGGATGCTGTACCACACTCGCCTGTTCTACGTATTCTAAGCCGGGCTGTCTTATCTGGTGGACTGCTTCTTGGCAAGAGGTCGCGACCACCGTGTCCTGCTCTCACAGGGTTCTTCAACACATTGGCGGGGCCTGTCCCACTCCCTCTCCCTGGTCCACACCGGCATGCGCACGACCGCGCTCTGGACCCCACACTCGTCATCCATCAAGAAATTCGGCTACTTGCCCCATCGGGCCCAGCGTCCGGGCCTGAAAGTGGTGTGGGGCTCGCCAGGTCACTTCTGAAGTAGGCGAGCCTTCGGAGGTTGCCGTCGCCGCCTTCCCTGTCCCTCAGGAGGCCCCTGGCCATCGCCCTTGGGCCTTCGCTATTGACATCTTTGCACCCACGCACGCCCTCGTCTATGATCCCAAACAAATACACAAACCGCCAGATCACCATCTCCAAATCAAGACCGCCAGTCCGTCCGCTGCCACTTCGTCCCGCTCGTAGATCCGTGTCCTTCCTGTGCTACCGGCGAACGCTACGCTCTTCTCCTGGCCCCAAATCCCCCAGTCTTCTACTACAAAATGGTCTCGCTGTCTGAAGCCCTTGTGGCGGTCCTGGACCTTATTCTCAACTCCATTGACGACCTAAACAAGCTCGAGTACAACAAGAAGGGCCGTAAATACCGGTTCGTGAATAACACGTTCCAGCGGATCAGAGAGGAGGACAAGCACCTCATCATCTACCCCGAAAACCTTGGGCTCAACCTTTCGCTCATCTCGTCATACTTCATCCTTTACAATGTCAACGGCGGCGACATCTTGACCAAATTCCCCGACTTCTGTCTCTCCATCATCGGTGTGGCACAGCAGTTGGAGCAGAATTGCTGGTACGAAGAGGAGAACTCGTCGGTGATCCACTACAAGAACTCCAAGTTTGACCCCATGCCCGCCAAAGACATGGCCTTGGACTATGCCACGGTACACCACACCATCGAGGACCGCCACATCCAGATGGGGCTCAACTTGATGATGTGTGCCAAGCTTAACTTTCTTCACACCGACCATCACATTGGCACCAAGCTCGAGGGCTACTACATGAAGCACTTCATCAACGAGTACTACGGTGCCGAGGCCTTGGCTTCGCCCGACGTGTTGGTGGCCCTCAAGAGTTTCGTGCATTGGGGAAACATCAAGGGTATCCTCTACAAGTTGGAGGTCCCCGACATCAAGGTGTCGCCCGAACTCATCAAGAACTTTGCCAAGTTCCCTGACCCCATGCAAGAATTGAAACTCAGTGTGTACGACAGGTACCCCAGTGGTACATCCAAGTACTCGTTGATCCGTAAGTCGATCGACATTCTCGGCGACTGGCAATACTCTAAATTGGTGCCTTATCCATCATTTGTGCATCAACAATCAGAACATGCTCAAAACCCACCCCAGTCGCCAATCATATCAGAAGAGGTGCCCGAAACCTTGGCATCTCCCTTGGTTACCACCAGCTCCTCCTCACCTTCGGTCCCATCCACACCCACGTCTGTCTATGACTTGAACTGGCTTTACGAGTTGTGCCACAATGTGGAAAAGAACCCCATCAAGTACCATCTCCGGTCGGCTACCAAGTCCTTATGTGAGGACCCCGTCAACCTCACCGACTTGTCCAGTCGATACAGCACGAATATCAAGAGTCTCCTCACTTTGATCTCGCTCATAATCAATGTATTCAAGGACACCGGAGGAGAATTCCTCTTGCAGAATTCCAAGATTCCCAAGCTCACCGACGACTTGATCGCTAAGAATAGAACCTACTACAACAAGCTCGTAAAGATCCAGGAGTCTATTGAGGCGTATGAGGAAAAGGGTTGGGATGCTGACGACATCGTGTTGAGGCTTAACAACAGCGATACCGCCAACAACCAATCGTTTTTCGATACGGTGATGGCCATGAGAGAAAAGTACATTGACGACTACGAGTAGTGGCCCTCGGGACGGGGCTGCAGGTGAGGTCGGGTAGTGGGAATACCCCAGACTATGAGCATCATGGAGGGGAACGCGATACCAGAAAGGCTGAGATAGACATGATCGATCTGGCCTACAAAATAACCTGCCGAAACAATAGTACCGCACCCAAGTGTTCCGGGCCAAGTGTCACCAGGTCTAGAGGAAACAATAATTCTGGGAAGGGTCGTGGACGGGGCAGACGGCAATGTTCCAATGGATAGTGCATATGGAGTTGGTACGATTGGTTTATGAGATCAATACGGCACATGCAGGGCGATGGCCACTAAGCCTTCCGGCAGCCCAATGGGTCCAATGGGTCCGATGGCCCAAAACGTCCGCCCTGGTCCAATAGGCTCGCCGTGGACCAATAGGGTTTTAGAGGGCCTGGACCCTCTGCATCCCGCAGGTTCCCCGAATTACATTCGATTACAGCGCCAGCACAGTGATTCCAATTCGGACTGCCTTCGCCCGATCCTGGCCATATCGCTCCCCTCCACCACGCATTCCACGCAGGCACCCCAGATGTTCTGCCCAATAGCTGGAAGGTGTACCTCACACTTGACGAGATGCAGGTGGGGATCGCGTGACACTGTGTCACAGGCTATGACGTAGTCAGGGCTCATCATGCACCTGAGCTGCACCTCCTGCATCCGAGGTGGGGACCGCCCCACCTTCACCAAATCCTGCGATTCTCACATATTGCTGTTCCATTTCCGTCCATCTGCGGTACATGGCCCCATCGCCCGACCGATGGACCGATGTGCCCATGGACCAATTTTCCCCTTAGCATCTGCGTGCCTTGCCACTGTGCTCGCTCCCTCCACCACCCCATAGGCCCCGTCCCTCCCACCTCTATACATACCAATACACACAGCCCTCCACACGAGACCCGCACCTCGGAACACCCCCGAACTCCCACCTCGGATCTCCCTCGCCCCACGGCCCAGTTCCCATGCAAGCAACCATTGCATTGCATGTTCGGTCCCAAACAGCAATATTGCGGTTGGTCTCTGCCCAGCCCACCCAAACAGCCCATGGGTCTGGTGATGGCCGGGGCCACGGCCACCAAGTCAGGTGGTCGGACTGTCTCGTTCTGCAACCGCGCCCGGTATCCACGGGTGCAGCTCTGAACTCTCGCCGAAAACTCCCCCGTCCACATGGTGCCACCGGCGGGTGGAACCAGCTGGTCCCACCCAGCGGTGCCGCTGGTGTGCGCACGACGGCTGCTGGCAGCTCCACGGCCCCATTGGTCTCCGTTGGCCCCACCATCGGGTCGTGCGCGGCCCTGTTATCATTCAGATAAACTCTGCATGCGTAGGTTAGATGCACCCCCAGCAAATACGCAAAATACGGTGTTGTGGAACACGCATATAAGTAGCAGGTGATCCGCCGGTTTTCTCCCCACACATTACGAATGTTTGACATATTCAAATCCAACAAGGCCTCGGAGGTCAGCGTGCTCAAGCTGGAGCCCTCGCCGATAAAAGAGGTGTCTTCCGAGAAGGACCTCGGGTCGGTGTACCACAAGAGCTCGTTTGAAGAGTCGTCCTCGGACGAAGACATGGTGGAGTTGGACGGAAACGACGCCATTCTCCGGGAGAAAATGAAGCTCGTCAACAACGCTATCGACGAGATTGGCTTCACCTGGTACCATCTCAAGCTCTTCTTCCTCAATGGAATGGGTTACGCTACCGACACTCAGCTCAACTACCTCGAGAGTTCGGTCAGAACCTTCGTGAACTACCAGTTCGGCTACCGGTTTGCCGTGTCCAACGAAGCATATGCTGCCGGTATGATTGTGGGGGGTCTCTTCTGGGGCTTTTCTGCCGACTTGATCGGTAGAAAACTTGCCTTCAACTTATCTCTCTTCTTGTCTGCCATCTTCACCATTATCTGTGGAGCTATGGGAACCTTTGCAACCTACTGTTTGTTTGTGGCTCTCCTCTCGTTTGCTGCCGGTGGAAACTTGGTGTTGGACACCTGTGTTTTCCTCGAGTTCTTGCCTCACAACTACCAGTGGTTGTTGACTTTCTTTGCCTTTTTCTGGGGTGTAGGCCAAACCATCGCAGTAGCTTTGGCGTATGCATTGTTGCCAAATAACTCGTGCAGTGGCTACGACGACTGTCCCTCCCACAAGAACAAGGGCTGGAGGTACGTGTACTATGCCAATGGAGGTATTGTGCTCGTTCTTGCCATCTTGCGTGTGACAGTGGTTCGTCTTAAGGAAACTCCAAAGTTTTTGGTTGCAAACAGCAGAGATGCCGAAGCAGTAGAAATCTTGCAGGAGATTGCTCAGAAGTACGACAGAAAGTGCTCCTTGACCTTAGAACAGTTACAGGCCTGTGGAGAGATTTCTTCCAACAAAGATTACCGCAAAAACTTGAATATCAAGGCCACTTTCACATTGATGTTCCAGCATCTCAAGATCTTGTTCGCCAACAAGAAATCCACTCGTTCGACTTTACTTCTTTTCACCTCATGGCTCTTCTTGGGAATTGCATATCCCTTGTACTCGTCGTTCTTGCCGGTCTACTTGGCCACTCGTGGTGCCAACATCAGTGCCAGTACCACCGGAGGAGTTTACCGAGACAACTTGATCAGTAATGCTTGTTCCACAGGTGGACCAATCATCGCCGGGTTGCTTCTTTACTTTGTCCCCGTGTTGGGCCGTCGTGGGGTCATGGCCATCGGAGGTTTGACCACCATGGGGTTCTTGTTTGGCTACACCGCCATCCAAAATGAAGCTCAGAATATTGCATTGTCGTCATGTGTGTACGTGACGCTTTATATTTACTACGGAGTTATTTACGCATATACTCCAGAGGTTATGCCTTCAGCTGCCAGAGCAACAGGAAATTGTTTATGTCTTGTTTGCACCAGAATTGCCACGGCCATGGTGCCAATCATTGCTTGGTACAGTGATACTTCCTCCTCCATTCCTATCTGGATTTGTGGTGCTTTCGTGGGAGTTATTGGGATTCTTGCGCTCTTCTTTCCATTTGAGCCAAGTAAAACAAGGGTCTTTTAGTTCGATAAATAGCTTTTATTGGTTAAGAAAATTAGATATATTACTTCAAAGCGGGTCCTGATTGGAGGCGACAATTTCCCCGATGTAATCGCAATTGGCCACCACTGTTGTGTTGTGCAAACATGGCTATGGGCTATTCAGCATGGCAACCGAACGGAGTATTCTATTGGGCCTTCAAGCAATAAATCCGTACGGGGAAAAGCTCCTTAGGAAGACCCTTCTGCACGTCACTGGCAATGAGTTTGAAACCGGCTCTGGCAAACAATTGTCTGAATTTCTCATCCGTACGAGTGACCGACAGGTCGGTTTCGTCGAAGATGTCCTCGCCCGGAGCAATGTTCTCCTTCACCATCATGGTACCGATCCCGCCACCGATCAACGCTTGTCTGCACCTGATCCAGAACTCAACTAGCACGTCGTCCGGCAATTGTCCGACACACCATTGACACCAAACCAACCAGTATTGGCCTTCCTTGGCACCAGGAGACCAGTCCTGCATTCCAATGTCGTATATGTCTCCCAACTTTCCCTTCTGTGCCACGCCGGCCAACTCCTGGTGCATCTGTTGGACAAAAGGCTTGACTGGCTCGAGCAAGTCACATCTGTCACTCACCTTCCACAACAAGTCGCGGGTGATTCTACCGATTCCGGCTCCCATGTCGATAGTGAGCTTCTGGTACTCAGGAGGACACACCATTCTGGTCTGAAGCTTTCTCAAGAAAGTCAGAGATCCCACGATGTCGGCCTTGGGCACCGAGGTCTGCTCTCCAAATCCCCCGAGAACACCGTTTACCGATGCGGGGACAGACGACCAGTAATCGATGGCGACGTCATAGTTGATTTGGGCGTCAGCCGCTTCGCTGTTGTCGTGATTGGCTTCGTGGAAGGCCGATTTGACTGGCATTTTGTAGTTGATGAGGTTGGTGGGATGAGCTTTGTCAAGTGGTGATGTGTCACGTGATCTGGGAACGGTGATGGGCTTGTGGTAGACCTTACGAGCCAGTGTCAGCTGGCCCTGTGTCCTCCTTCTGTATCTACTGACGCCAATTACCACTGCCAGGGCTCTAGGGCCCTTCTTGTGGTAGCCTTGGCGGTCCTGGCGGATTTTCAGCGCTCCCAAAAATACACTTGCCCATCACTACTGCTCGGCCTCTGTGATCACCTGCGCTAAACAATCGGCCTGTCAACAGAGCTAGCTCCGATTGGGGCTTGGAAGCGGCTGCAGTGCCGGCTCGGTTACACCAGGAAGCCGTTGCTGCCTGCTCCGTAACCTCCCGAAGCCTCTGGCCATCGCCAGGTCACGTGATGCGGTCTACCCCATTGGGGATGTCAATTTGCTCACAAGGTTACAGTCAAAATGAAACTCCTTCCCAATGCTCCACTAGTTACTTCTCCATGATCCTTATAGACGATACCAAGTACTCCTGTATGGAGTGTATCAGGGGCCATCGCTCTTCTCTGTGTCGCCATCACACAAGGCCGCTAGTTCAGGTCAGATCCAAGGGCCGACCGAACATACACGCCAACGGTAACCCCAATCACAGAATTGCCGTGTTTGCAGAGGAGATTGCTGATGGTGAGGAGAGTGGCTCAAACTCTTCCAACGATGATCTCATCAAAAGCACCAAGTCCAAGTGCAACCGTTGTCCGTTGGTAATCTTAAAGGCATCGCCCAAGCAAGTGATAGACTTGGTTAGTGGCCAGATCGTGGGGCCTTACAATGAGAAAGAAACACAAAATTCCGATGCCAGACCCCCTCCTCCAATCATCCTGAGTGACAGCTTCATAAATACTTCCACTTGCTGCACCCCCAATGGAATATCCAAAAAGAGTCATAGCAGCGTCAAGTCATGTGGTTGTTGCGTGAACAAAAGCAGAAAAACCGTTAGCTCTTCCACCATTTTGAAGAAATACCTTTCCAACCAGATGAAGAAGGACAAGGTCAAATTGGCGCTTGAAACCCTGACACCTGAGCTGATCCAAATAAAACCATACGGTGCAGTATCTGAGCCCTTGCAAACAAAGACAGTCAAGTCCGAAGCCGCCAAACAATTATTTGATGTTGTCCCCGTTGCTTCATGCTCGATTCCAGGCTCTTGCGCGTGTGATGAAAACTGTCAATGTGAAGGATGTGTGATCCATGGCAACAACAATGTGCCCATGCCTGATGATGTCAACAGATTATTGTATCCGATTGAAAATGACATTAATATGGACTTCAACTCCTCAAACCTAGTGTTCAATAGCATTCCATCATATCCCCGTGCACCAGTTCAGCTCAAATCACAATCACCCGCCTATCCCGATATTTCAAAGAACGCCCATGTGGAATCCACACCATTCCTTGCAGATTTTTTGGCCAGACAAAGCATTTCCAGCACTAAATCTGTGAGTTCGGAAGAAACAGACTCTCCAACCTCAAATATTTGCACTTGCCCAGATGACAGCTGTGATTGTACCAACTGCGAAACCCATGGAATAATTAATGGCTATAAATTAGATGACTTCTTCAATTCGCCGATCGACTTCAAGATGATGTCTGCATTTATGAACGATTCTGTTAAGGTGGCAGGACTGCCTGGACGTATAGAATCTTCCAACCACTTGGATGACAAGATGATGCAAGCAAGCTCAAGCAATGGCCAGGTCATTGGCCAAGTCCCATCCGGCTCATGTTGTAAAAAATAGACTGTACATATACAATAGATAATTCAATACTTTTCAATGAATGTTACGATCGTTTGATAATTCGACAAATATTCTGAAAGTCACAAATATCCTGAAAGTGATGTAGCTTGGGCCGTATATTGAGTGCAATACTTCAAATAATATCATAAATAGTAGAAGGGTGGTTTCATCAGAGTTCCGTCGGAGTATTCGTATTGTTGGGGGTAACAAGTCACATAATCATTATTACCATGCTTCTTATGATGCTGGATAAAGTCTGAGATGGGACTCTGAAATAAAGAAAAAAAAGAGTTTAAAGTAGTCTGGTCGTTCTTAGAGCACTCTTTATCTACTCAAAGACAACCTGATCCTTCAAATCAATTTTACAAAGTTCCTAGAGAACCCAGTGGTTGCGAAAAGCCATGAAGAAAAACCTTCAAATTTCGTGGAAAATCCTGGCCCTTGTATATTTCGCTTTCAGATTCCTTGATAATAGCTACATGTTACACTTGCTTTCTATCCGCTTCCTTTCACTATCTTGATCCACTGTAGTTCCTATCTATCTGTTAGACATTCACTCGGAAGAGGTAGTGTGCTGCACAACAAAACATGAAAAATTCAACGAATATCAACACCAGCCAGCATAATCGATACGGGAACATCGCCCTTGACTGTCCCTCCAATCGATTAAGGTCTTCATTCATCATGGATCCCCCAATCGACATCACGTTCTATCTTGGAGAACAAGCAAAGGAGTCACTCTCCAATTTGGATGTCCCAGTTAGCAATGGTCAAATTGTCAGTATCAACTTGACTGATGAATTGCCAGACGATCCAAACGAGTTAATCAGTTTCTTGGAAGGTGAAAATTGTGCCAAGAAGTACTGGATTAGTATCTCTACCGCTTATGTCCAGCTCAACAAGCTCGAAGAGGCCATGACCATCATCAACCACGCCTTGAAGTTATCCCAATTTTCTGAGGATGAAAAGGTATCCTTCCATTCCTTCTTAGTATGGTTGTACCTCAAATTTATCTCCATCGGTGTCGACAAGGAAACTTACTTAGCCAAGGCCAATCTCGAAATCAACCAGTTGTCCCAACAAGAAGCTTCAAATAACACATCCAACGTTTTATCACAAGCATTATTATACCTTTTCAAGGATAGACAAGACAAAGCATTGGACATCTTCGATAAATTACTTAGAATCGACCCAAACAATTGTTTTGCCTTGTTGAGTAAGGCCCAAATCGTGCTATTCAAGACCAAGAATTACGCAAATGCCTTGAAATTATACCAGCAAGTATTGGTTTTGAATCCATTGATGAAACCAGATCCAAGAATCGGTATTGGATTGTGCTTCTATGGACTCAAGGACCATGTTATGGCTTTGGAAGCATGGAATAGAGCATTGGATCTTGACCCAAATAACTTGAAAGTCAAAATGTTGTTGAATTTGGCCAAATTCAACCGTACTTTTACTAAATCTTTAAGTGATGATGAATTTCTCGAGGATTATAAAACTTGCATAAATCAAGTTTCCATGTACTATAAAGAATCACCAAATGATTCAGTCATTCTTTTGGTTTTGGTGTCATTTTACTTCAGTAAAGATCAATACGATGTTGTGAAAACCTTGGTATCTAAGATTGTGCAAAACTTGACTGGACCATTACAATCTTCCGGTCCTATTAAGTTCAATAATTTTGCAAAGGTTACCAAATTCCAATCTAACATTTTATCACAATGTGCTTACTGGTTGGGAAGAATCGAATTTGTTAATTCGGATTTCACTCAATCCTCAAAGTATTTCCAAGAGTCAATCAAGCTCAACGACACAAACTTGCCAGCAAAATTAGGTCTTGGTTTGTCCCAAAATAGCAGAGGATCGGTGGAAGAATCCATAATGACATTTGAATCCATTTTGAAGAGCAATCCTAAGTGTTTGGAAGTCAATTACTCATTGGGTATGCTTTATGCTAAGCAAAAATCAAAAAGAAAGCAGGAAAAAGCCATTGAAATTTTGGAAAGGTATATCAAACTTTCCAACAATGCTTCGAATTCTACTCCAAATCAAGAAGATTTAGATGATATTTCCTCAAAGGAGCCAGTCACTTTGAACGCCTACTTGGTCTTGAGTAAGTTGTATGAAGGAAAGGATATCGGTCAGTCCTTGGCTTATCTTTTGAAAGCAATTGAGTCTAGAAAGATGATCAACAAGGATGCACCATTGGAGGTTTACAACAATATTGGTGTATTTAATTTTATGAAGCAAAACTATGATGAAGCTATTGAGAACTTCGAGTTGGCTTTGAAGAAGACCACTGAAGAATATAGAGATCAAGATGGGGATGTAAATGTTGATCTTCCAGAAGATCTCAAGGTCTCTCTTACTTTCAATTTAGCAAGAACCAAGGAAATTTCAAATCAAGCAGAAGCAATTGAAATTTATGAGACATTATTGAAAGAGTGTCCAAATTATTTCTCTGCCAAATTAAGAATATTATTCTTGGATTGTATCACCAATCAAAAGAGAACTAAGAGTGAGATCAAGGAAGAAGTTGAACAATTAATTGCATTGGACTCCTCAGATCTCGAGGTAAGAACCTTTTATGGTTGGTTTATCAAGAACTTCGGTAAGAAGTTGGGCTTACAACCGGATGCTGACTCGAATCTTCAAAAGGATACCTTGGTTGATTATGATTCCCATGATTGTTATGCCTTGATATCTCTTGCTAATATCTATTGTATCATGGCTAGAGAACTTAAGGCAGAAGATGCTAAGACCCAGGATGAGAAGAGAAAGAAATATTACATCAGAGCAATTGAATTGTTCACCAAAGTTTTATCACTTGATCCTAAAGATGTCTACGCTGCTCAAGGTTTAGCCATTGCATACATAGAAAATAAGGAATCCAATAAGGGATTGGACATCTTGAGAAAAATTAGAGATTCGTTGAACGATATTTCGGTTTATTTGAACTTGGGACATGTTTTAGTTGACTTGAAGCAATACGGTAAAGCTATTGAAAACTATGAGATCGCGTCTTCTAGATTCACCGATGAAAAGGATTCGAAGATTTACTCATACATGGGTAAAGCTTGGTTTTTGAGAGCCAATGCTGAGAAGAATTTGGATCAGTACCTCAAGGCCATCGAAAACGCCGAAAAGGCCTTAGAGTTTGCTACTGGCTCACATGCATCTCTCAAGTTCAACTTGGCATATATTCAATTCCAATTGGCCGAATTCTTAACCAAGTTACCAGTGGGTCAAAGAGTTTTAACTGACCTCGAACTTGGTATCAAACACTTGGAACAAGCCATTGAAACTTTGAACGCTTTGTCATCCGACTCTGAGGCACATGCACCATATCCAAAGGCAGATTTGAAGGCCAGAGCCAATTTGGGTTCTGCTACTCTTTTGACCAGACTCAACACTGTTCTTGACGAAACTAAAGCACATAATTCCGAGGTTGCTCAAAAGTTGGAAGAAGCCAAGAAGATAAGAGAGGAAGAAGAAGCTGCCAAATTGAAGGAACAAGAAGTCAAGCTTGAGGCACAAAGAATAAAGGAAGAAGAATTATCTAAAGAGAGAGAAAAGTTGCAAGAACAAGCGCAACAATGGGCCGAAGAATCAAGAATGAACGTTATTGTGGATGAAGATGATGATGTCAAGTCTGGAGATGAATCCAATGAGAAGGAAAAGAAGAAGAGAACAAAGAAGTCAGAAAAATCGGAGAAGCCACCAAAGGCCACAAAGGGTAAGAAGGCCAAGAGAGCTAAGAGGAAGGCAATCATTGATGACAGTGAGGAAGAAGAAATGAGTGCAAACGAATCGGAAGATGAGTCTTCGAAGAGAAAAAACGATGAAGACGAAGGTGACAGTCCTAAGAAGAAAAAGAAGTTATCCAAGGAGTTTATCGATGATAGCGACGAAGAATTAGATGATGATTTATTCAACGAAGATCAAGGTGAGGATAAAGAAGAAAAGAATAATGATGAGGACGCAAAGGATGAAAAGGTCGATGAAGAAACTGAAAACGGAGACTCCAAGGAGGTTAATGATGAACAATAGTGGATAAAAAGAAATGGCCTCGGGCCGTGTATAATTATTATATAATGAACTAGATTAATGTAGAGGATATGGTGAACGCGAAGAGAAGGAATACCATGTTATGAATGCTGGGTGTTCTATGGAAAATGCAGTTATTCTACTCCTTGAGCCAGTTTCTCATCTGCTTGTTACTTTCAGAAGTGACCTTGAACAAATGCTTTTCGAACTCATCCAAACTGTACAAAAAGTCGTTGTTCATCAGCTTGTGAGTATTTCCAGCGAAGTTGCTCACCTCGAAAGCCCGTTCCTTCAACATGTTCATGACAATTTCAATAAGGGTGGGTTCATTGAAAAAAGTACCCCATTTCTCCACTAGTTTGTAGTAATTCCTCAACAACTTTCTCAAATCCACGGTTTTGGGGTTTGTTTTGATGGCGTTGAGCACCTTGGAGTTGATAAAATCCGGCTCCGACAAGTCAATGAAGCTCTCTTGCGACTCGTCCAGAATAGCACACACCGCTAGCACTTCCGCAAGCCACAAGGGAAGCTCTATTTTGGTGTCTTTCTGGATTGGTTTCCCGGGGTTTCCCTCTAGATACCCGAGCCCAGGCACCGTCATATTGAATCTGCACGGTACCTTTTCTCCATCTGATAGTATATCGTCAAGATCGTAATAATTGGTGGGCATGATGACGTTATTGGGATAGGGTGTTTGGAATGGTTGATGAGATCGAATACGCGTTACGCGGTAGATGCTATGCGTCACGTGCCACTTCTGGGAGTATCAGTAGAACCCAACTGTTCATGGCAAGGGAGCCGAAGGGGACATGCAGAAGAGACACGCAGGTGACTCCAGCTTAATTTTGTGGGTAGTGAAATTTTTCTGATTTGGATTTGGGTGAGTTGATGAATCACTCCCGGATCGTATCTCACTGGATGAATCCAACGCGAACCATCCCGGATGGTACCAACCTGTTGGTGCCTAGAGCTCTCAATTTGGCTTCCGGTTCAGTAGCAGACTTGATCGTATGGCTCTTAAAGTACCATTTATAAAGGCTTAATTTGTTTGGTCAATTAACTGATTTCAAATTATCAAAATATTCACAAATTTCATATTTTTGCAGTTGTTGAGAGTTGCGACTTTCCCATACCATCTACATTTATGTACCCCATTCAAACCCATCAGGAAACTTGACTTACATCCTCTTGTCATCAGTCAATGCTTACTGGACTTATTCTGCTGTAGGTCCCTTCTTTTCTAAAACCCCACTACCTTTAAATGTTTTCATACAATTTCTTCCTAGGTCATTACCGTTATCTTTTTCCTTTTCCTTAGCACTTTTTCCCCCACTCTCACTAACTCCATTGCAGCCCCCGGAACAGATAACTGAAGCGTCCCACCAATCAACCAAGAAGTATCGCCACCTCTGGCCACCTCCTGCAATCAAATCGTCGATTCTACGTCAACTTTCGCTCCCCAGTCTGTCCCAATGGGGATGACGTGACACACATCGCTCCAAATCTAATCTTCCCCATCTTCTCCAGCCCCATACAAACCGTGCCCTCACGTGCCATGCTCCGCGATATGTAAGGGAGTGATCAGCCTTTGTCAAGGCAATCATCAAAGTGGCTTCATCCCACTCCACCGGCATCTATTCCAAAGCAGCGGTGTCCGCAAAGAACACAACGGCGCCAGAATCCCAACATTCACTAGAAAACGTGGTTAAGCCTTCCTGATTTCCCCGGTGCGAAGTCTTCTGCCAGTCGTCTGCTGCGATAACAATATAAGAGAGATATTGTTGCAGTGTCAATATAATTTCCACATCTGAACCCTTCCAGACCAGTCTAACAGATACAAGCAGCTAATCCCACACTACAGCGATGTCCAAGATCTACAAGAAGGCCAAACAGAAGTTGTCGTCGAGCTCTGCCTCAGAACGTGGTTCTGATACTGAACCCTCACAAACCCCCGATAAACCCAAGAGAAGCTTGAGTTTCAGAAGAAGGAGCCGCGATAAGGACCGCAAGGACTCCAAGAACAAGGTGAAGCCCAGCGGCTCCCGCAGAACATCGGTCGATAGTTCGAAGTTAAGGTCCCTGGTGGATGAAGAGGCCCCCCTCCTCGTTGGGGTCAACGAGGAGCAGACCGCCGCTGTTTCCCCCGTGGACGTCACTGTGAGGATCTTGGACGACGATTCGGAACCACAGGCAACTCTGAATGTCAAACCCGAGGAGAATGAGGAGGATCAGTCGAAGAGTACACCCTCGTTCATCCAACCCTCCCACCATGAGATCGAAACCCTGACCCAAATTCACAATAGCGCAGATTTGGAGTTAGGTGCTACCGATAACCCACATCTGACAGAGGCCCCAAAGGATTTGGAACATCATCAGAGTGCACCAGAAAGCTCGTCTCATACTGAGCACCATAATACTTTGGCTAGAGATTCACTAGTTGCAGAAGAAATCATAGAGGAGCTTGAACCCTTATTGAGAGCAACCTCGCAGGTACACGAAGAGCTGGTATCCGTGTCACCTGGCTTGATGTGGTCATTTTTACTCTCTTTGCAAGGTATTTACTCATACCTAAACCCCAAATCCCCGAAGGCAATTCATTATATTTTTCTCTTGATCATAATCCTCATTATTGTCGTCTACTTTACAGTGAGCAATCTTGATGAGCTTGTGGCTCTGTCATTGGAGGTTAACTTACAAGATGTGAGCATTTTAAACATCACTGATGATGGTTTAGATTCTCATATAACCGGTTCTGTTTACGTAAACTACGATAATGTGTCCAATATCCTATACAGAAATGTCCTTAAAGTTGGTGGATTCCTTATCGGAGCATTGACAATTATTCCCAATCATCAAGTAAAGATTTATGCAAAGCCTTCATCATTGGATATTGCTCCCTTACATTTGATTGACTTCTTCCCTCCTCCTTTGACTGTTGATATTATTAACGACAGATCTACAGACATTGATGTTGTAAGTAAGATTTCAATTGTCAAGGAGGATGCTCGCAAATTAAGCACATTGTTCAAGAAACTTAGAGATGAAGATGGGGAATCTATTGACTTTGATGTTCAAGGTGTTCTTCAATCTGATATTCAATCCAAATTCTTCAATTTTAACACAGATGAGATAAACATATTCCAAAAGTTGAGCTTCCCAAAACATTTACTAGCCCCACCAATTGGCGTAAAAAGATTCGAGATTCTTTCAGCAGGCTCGGTCATTAACATCGAAGCAACTGTGCAAATCGATGAGGTATTACCTTTGAGTTTGGATGTTGCCGGGATCAATTGGGATGTTCTTTTGAATGATTGCAGCAATGATTTGGTAGAATTTGGACAATGGAAAAGTAAAGAATTCACGGTACAACCCGATAAAAATGTTTCTGTTGATGTTAATGGAGTTATCGATAGGGTTGATGATCGTCTTACTTATCCATGTTCTGATGGTACAGATAGTACATTAAACAAGGTTTTACAGCTGTACTTGGCCGAAGAACCCATCCATTTTGTTTTAAGGGGCTCCAAAAGTCAAGATAACGAGCTTCCAGAATGGCTCTATGATATTCTTACTAGTTTGGAGTACGAAGTTAATCTCGTATTGCCAACGGAGAAATTAATGATGAATGACTTGAAGATTGACTCGGTAGAGTTCGAAATACCATACTATGAACAAATGGTTTCGAGAAAAGATGCTAACCTTCAAGTTTTGTTTAAATCCAATGTCACAATGGAAGTAGACTATCCTTTTGGTCTCGATTTTTCAATATCAAAGTTCAATTCAAAATTCGTCATCAAGGATCTGAAATACCAGAATATCATCATTGGTACTTCACTGAGCTATAACCATTTGGATGTACTTCAAAGTGACAACAGACTAGAGTTAGATGTCGTTTTAGGAAGTACGGATGTTGAGATTTTGAATGCAACTGCTGCAGGTAAGATTTTAAACAAATTCATAGAAGATGGTTTCGAGATTTCATATGAAGATTTCTATGTTGATTTGGAGATTAATGAACTAGACTTTAAGCTGAAAATATTTGCTTCAGAATTCAACGGACTCAGGTTGAATAATTTGAGTTTATCTAGAAGCTCAGATATCTTCATTGACATGAAAAAAGCATTTGAAGCTTCGTTAGGTGGTTCTGATAGTGGCGAAGATGATAAGCATGATGATGATGACGACGAAGGTCAAGATGATGAGGACTTGCCAATAGATGGTTTCATCAAGCAAATGAATATCACTATTCAAAATATGCTCTATACTGATACACAAATCGACAGACTCACTATGTTGTGTGATTTAGAAATAACCAACCCATCCAACTTCTCTCTCGACTTACCTAACGAGATTCTTGGAGTTGAGTTGCAATATAACGGTACGTCTTTTGCCTACGTGAGATTCGATGATCTTTACATTCCAGCGAACGAAAGATTCAATGCCACTGCTGAAATAGAATTGTTTGCATCAGATGTTGACGGAAAAATTCGTTTTGAAAAGCTCTTGAGCAACTATATATCAGGATACGAAGATCTCACGGTTAAAGCATGGAACATCACCACAAAAAACGTGGCTCTCAGAGAGGTGTTACAAGAGATTGTCATCGAGGATGTGGGTATTCCTAGTGTTGGGTTTGATATGTCAAGCCCAGATGAACCACCACAAACCTCCAGGTCCAAGTATGACCTTCCACACATTGCAAACTACTTGAATGCACACAATAACGATGAAAAACATGCCAAGGAAGACTCTGCGGAGGAGGTGCTGTTGCGGATTTTGGAAGTTTCTGACGAGTATTCTGAACTCGCGGAAACCACAGAGTCTACGGAGAGACAATACCATCCCAGTCCATTTTTGGTGGAAGCAGTTATCCACGTTTTCAGCTCGGAAGTGCAGCTCAAGCTATTCAATCCGATGTCCAATGCAGAGATTTCAGTTGACTTATACCAAGCCGAAGCCACCAGTGAAGACCGCGTATTGGGGCATCTAACACATGCTGAAGTTACTTCAAGTGCCTCCCGGAGTGTACCAGACCCCCCGGATCCCGGTGAAAATCGCCGATGGCATCGGTATGGACCTACTCAGAAAGGCCATCAATGGAGATTTGAAGGTCGATGTTGTGGCCGTTTTTAAGGTCAAGTTGGACAAATTCGAGGCTGATTTGGTCTACCGTGGGCACCTGTTGAAATCACAAATTAGGTTCTGAAGTTGCATCCATCCAAATGCGGCAAATTCCTCTGTTCCAAAAACGGAAGGTGCTGTTAGGGCCGCCTAGACCCCTGGCCGAGACCGGCAATAATGTCGCACATTTTGAAATGTCGTGACCTTTACTGTTTACACTTCTAATAATACCGCCAAATCTGAGCAATCCTCCGTGCCCCTACCAATGTCGTAGTGTGTTCGTCTGGAAATTCCTTGGGCTAATTAGTGTTTGTTCTTCATATCACTGTCCTTCGTTATCAAAATGGTTGCCACTCTTAAGATCTCTACCGTCGTCGCTTTGGCTGCTTCTGTCCACTCCGTGGTTGCTGCTCCTCCAGCTTGTTTGTTGGCCTGTGTTTCCAAGGTCGAGAAGAACTCCAAGTGTTCCGGTTTGAATGACTTGGACTGTATCTGTTCCTCCGAATCCAGCCAAATCCAAGAATGTTTGGAGAGCGCTTGTGCTTCCAAGGACGTTGACACTGCCTGGAACTCCTTCAAGGACTCCTGTAAGGGCCATGCCAGCGTGATCTCCAGCGCCTCAGCCTCCGCTTCCAGCTCCGCTCGCTCCAGCTCCTCTGCTTCTGCTTCTGCTTCTGCTTCTGCCTCAGCTTCCAGCTCTGCTGCTCACTCCAGCTCTGCTGCTCCATCCAGCTCTGCTGCTGCTCCATCCAGCTCTTCCGCTCACTCCAGCTCTGCTGCTCACTCCAGTGCTGCTGAATCCAGTGCTGCTCACTCCAGCTCTGCTGCTCACTCCAGTGCCGCTCACTCCAGTGCTGCTCCAACTTCTGTTAGCTCCAGTTCCGCTGCTGCATCCTCTGTTGCATCCGTTTCCAGCCACAGCAATGATGCTGCTCAATTCGGTATGTCCTTCGGTGCCGCTTTGGCCGGTGTTTTCGCTTTGTTGTAAGCAAGCTTATTCATTTTCATTCATCAATTAAAAAGTTACACGGCAGTGAAGTCAGTTTGTACTTTTACTGTATCTTTTGATACCTTAATATATATGGCTGAATAGTCCTTCACCGGAATTTCAGGCCCTTTTTTCGAACAAAATACGTAGAGTTTCCCATACTCCAATGAATCAATGCAATGAATGTTAAGATGAATCGATTCATCAACCCTTAGACTAGCCCAAGAGTTGTTGTAGAGGAGAATTTCAAAGATTTATATTTTGGAACAAATGTAGTATTTGAGGTTTCAAATAAATATGTCAGGTCTCTGGCACCATGGCTTATACCAGCTCTGGCCCTTTGACCGACCAATGCATAGAAACAAAGCGTCTTCCAGTACTGGGGTACTTTTTAAGGAATGCTGCTGCATAGGCAAGCTAACTTGTGAAAAATGACTGGAGCAGTTGAAAGCCGGGGTCGGTTCTTGTGGTGAGAGCAAATAGCCCAATGTGTCAAAATATTGACAGCACCTTCCGAGGAATTACTAGCTACATGTGCTACTTGAAAAAAATAAGATTGTAGGAGGTTTGTTTTGCTTTGATCTTTGAATTTGCTCGAAGCATTCCAGTCCGAAGGCCCTCAAGGTTTTGGGTTTGTCCTCGCAAAGATTGCATGGGCTCGGCAGCGTGCTCCAATACACCAGTGGGTAATGAGCTTCAATAAACTCCATGAAGCCTGCCATCGGTACTATTATACAATCAATAGCACTATGGGCTAATCCTACGACGATCTGCAAAATTAAACAGGCAAAACCATCAACACCCAGTAAAACCATTTTAAGCTCAGTAGCTCCATTGCTGTGCCAGAACCTCTCGAAATCATTGCGTCAGACTTGCTCCTTTTTCATCTTTCAATACATGCTCCCATTCCTTCTTACTGTGCTCCTTTTCCGATCAGCTCTGTTCTTTAAAATCCTCTCCATAAGTAATATGTGAAGTTGCACCCAACTCCATGGCACGTGCAAGTGTCAAAGATCGACGGCTCATCAGTCTAAATGAACCCAATAGGACGTCCATCTTACCTTGCCAATCCGGCAGCAACCGGCCTATTGTTGTCAGCAATTGTATGGTAGCCTGCAGAGCCATTGGTTGGTGTGGTAATGTGATTCTCCAAGGGTGGAAAAGATCCGATCCTCTGGAAGACCCCGAGATCGACTTTCGGAGCATCCGCGGCAGATCCGACTCGATTGTACCGGGGTCCAACATAAAAAGGGCAGTATATCCATCGAAGAATGAACGTAGGCACAACCTCTTTACTTAAGTACGGCACCTACTCGAATAATTTACCACTACTGGCTCCCTTGCAGTGAATCACCATTGCCCATAATTGTCAGTATTCTTGATTGCTCCCGCTCTACTACCACCCTCATCTGAGCCAAATAAGCTGCCATGCTTCCTAAGGCCTCCTCCACCGTCTCGTACACGTTATACTACGGAACGTTTGTTCATACCCCTCGCTTGGCCGAGGTGGAAATCTTGTTTGACACCTTGGTCGGCGTGAACTCCATGGGCCAAATCGACTACATCCACCCCAATTACAGAGACTCCTTGTCACCATTGACCCACTTTAAGAACACATACACCCTCCAGCACAACTGCAGCATCATCGATATTGTCGATTTCAGCAAGGACCCCGCAAAGTTCATCGTGCCTGGCTTCGTGGACACCCATATCCACGCATCCCAGTTCCCCAATGTGGGTATTGGGTTGGGTGTTCCCTTGTTGGATTGGCTCACCAAGTACACATTCCCTCTAGAGAACAAGTTCACCGATCTTGAGTTTGCCAGAGGCATCTACACCAAGATCATCGAGAAGACCATTGGGTCTGGTACCACATGTGCTTCGTATTTCACTACGGTAGATCCCGAAAGCTCGAATATGTTTGCCGATCTCTTGCTTGAACACGGCCAGAGAGGATTTGTGGGAAAGGTCTGCATGGACCATAACGATCCATATCCAGAATACCAAGAGGACTATGACACTGCTGTGCTGTCGATGCAGAAGATCATTTCTCACATTGAAAGCGTAAATCCCGAGGGTGAAACGTTAGTCAAGCCAATCATCACTCCCAGATTTGCACCCGTTTGCTCCCGTGAGCTCTTGAAGTATCTTGGGGAGTTGAGCAGCTCGAAAAAGCTTCCAATCCAAACTCATATCAGTGAAAACCAGAAGGAAATCGAACTTGTTGGTGAGCTTTTCCCCGAGTGTTCCAGTTATGCCGATGTTTACGATCACCATAAGCTCTTGGGGCAATCGACCATCTTGGCCCATGCAATCCACTTGTCTGAGAGTGAAAGAAAGCTTATTAAGCAAAAGAATTGTTCGATTAGTCACTGCCCTACCTCCAACACCTTCATTTTCAGTGGAGAAGCCCCAGTCCAGGAGTACCTTCACAAGGACAAGATCAACGTGTCTTTGGGTACTGACGTGAGTGGAGGGTTTGATCTGAGCATTTTGAACATCATGAAACATAGTATTTTGGTCAGTCACCATTATGCAATGAAGACCAAAGAGCCTGCAAATCGCCTTACTTTGAGTGATGCCTTGTATATGGCTACCCAAGGTGGTGCTATCGCCGTGGGTTTACCAGAAACTATTGGGTCGGTAGAGGTTGGAAAGAAGTTCGACATGCAATTAATTGATTTAAGCTGCAAAGATTCCATAACTGACGTTTTCGACTGGCAGGTACCTACTACTTCAGATAGCGAACAAGAAAGAACTTCAAAGATGCTTGATTTATTGGGCAAGTGGGTGTTCACCGGAGACGACCGTAATTGCGTCAGGGTATGGTGTAATGGAAGACAGGTGGTCAACAAGGTTTAGGGCACGTAAAAACCAGTTTTCAATTCATATCGGAACTAAATCTATCTTTAAAATACTGGATATTCTTAGAATTAATTAGACTCTACAATAGACACTTATATTCGTTCATCATGGTAAAACTCCTTTTGTAGGACAACTGCACACAAAATATGATCCTTATCACCGAAAGTACCTACTGATCTAAGCCAGATGCTGAAAGAAGAGTTTTAGTGCTTGTTTGTATTGGGGTATGTGGTAGTTCATCAATTTTGGTGATCCCAAGTAGTGAAAAATTGAACCGCGCACGCACCAGCATCACATCTAAAAATTGTTACTGGAATCACAGCAGCTAACATGAGTGAACAGGCTGGTGAAGGTATAAGGGCTAGAAAGACCAAGAGGCCACCTCCAAGTGCCGAGGAGATTGAGGAGGCCAGAAGAAAGAAGTTGAAGATGGAAGTGCCTGAAGGAATCTCCAAAAGCGAGTGGAAGCGTCAACTTAAGCAGCAGCAGTGGGAAGAGTCCAAGACTGAGTACCGCAAGATCAAGAAAGAGAAGAAGAAAGCCGCTGCAAAAAGAAAGAAGGAGTCTGGAGAAAGCGTTCCCAAGAAGAAAGTCCCCGAAACTCAAATCCCCACCGATGTCAATGTAATCATGGACTGTGAATTCGATGACTTGATGACGCAAAAGGAAGTGGTATCCTTGTCGAACCAAATCACCCGAGCATACTCCACGCAAAAGCGTTCAGACTACTTTGTCGGACTCACCGTAACTCCATTCAACAAGCGTTTGAAGGAAAGATTCGATGGTGCACTTTCCCATTATAAAAACTGGCAAAATATCAATTTTGTGGAAGGGGACAGTCTTAAGGCAAACCTTCCTGAAGACTTGTCAAAGCATATCTACTTGACTGCTGATACCGAGGAGGAGATCCTGGACCTTGAGGCCGGATACACATACATCATTGGAGGTATTGTCGACAAGAACAGGCACAAAAGCCTCTGCTTGAACAAGGCCAAGGAATTGGGGTTGCGGGTTGCAAGGTTACCTATTGGAAAATATATTGAGATGAATGGAAGACATGTTTTAGCCACCTCCCACGTTTACGAATTGTTGTGCAAGTGGTATGAGCATAGCAAGGATTGGGGGAAGGCATTTGACGAAGTTTTGCCACCACGTAAGGTGAAGGGAAAGATTGTGAGAGGAGACGGCACTGAAGATGCAGAAGAAGAACAAGGGGAAGAAGTAGAAATAGAACAAAATACAACAGAAGCACAATCAAGTGAAAAGGAAGCACCCAAACCGGAAGAAGCCAAGGAGGAAGAAGCCAAGGAGGACGAAGACAGTGTTAATGAAGCTGCATAATAATTCAGTACATTGGTGCATGCAAATCAACTCCCAAAGTTCGTAATGTCATGATTGTTGCTCTTGCCTTAGTAATGAATAAACGTTATAGATTCACCAAGTAAAATCAATTGGATAATCGAAACAAGGAATAAGTGTAAACAAGAAAACCCCAGAATAGCAAACTCGAAACGTACACCCCCATGCGTGCAACCCGTAAAGAGGTGAACGTTTTCTCGAAAGCAAATCCTGTCGAAGATGAATCAACTGTAAACAGAAGCAATAATATAGTGTAGGTACACGGCGAAAACACAACCTGTAAATTCTATTATTAAATACGAGAATTCGGAGAGAGTCTGGCCAAATTCAATACATTGCTTGTAGAGCTGGGAGCCTCCAAAAACATACCGCTGCTCGTAAATCTACCTGTTCTACTAACCGTTGAATTTGGCTATAGGCTCTGATAACATTCCCCTCTTAGGAGGATCGGCGATCTAATAATAGCCTCACAAACAAGCTCTAAGAGTAGGTACCGACCAGATGAAGCGATTTTGCACCCATTATCATGTCGCTACTGTACCATGCAATGCAACGGAGCCTACAGTGGACCACCAGGCTGTTTCATGATGCTTGTGTGATTTTCAGCACCGTTTCTAAACTGGGGTTGCTCCATTTTGGATCCCAGCATCATACTATGAACCTGGAGCTCAAGTCATGTGCTGCATATCGTCCAATTTGCCACGGAGATGTTCCACATGCCAAAGTGCAACAGGGGGCATCCAATTCCAGGAACACCAGGAACACCAGGAACATCAGGACATCAGGACATCAGGGACTTCAGGAACTTCAGGAACACCACATTTCACCGGTCACGGAATGCGGCTCCTACTTCCAGTTCCTACAACCTTTCCGGTGCCCATTGGCGCCACCAACCAAGCCTGCTGATAGTGGCTCCAATGGTGGGGCCTCCCTGGCTCCTCTAGCTCCATGGCTTTGCGACCTTGGTCGCACTAATTTTTCACTATCCACAATCATCGTACACAATCATGACATGTAATAGAAGCCCTCACGAGCTCAGAACCGGTTCCAAGCAGCACAGCCCACGTCACGACAACTACGACGGTGGACCTTGACTGGTGCCGGTGCTTGGGCGGCTGGCCACCGCTGCGGGCGCCGTCCAAGATACCTGGTAGCCCGTAACTAGGGCTTCGGCTGTAGCTGATGGTCCACCCCACCAGGGTCACTTCATGCCCGCCGCCACACGAGCCAGCCGTTCGCTATAAATAGCACAGACTCACGTGCGGTCCGTGTCCACCGGTCCAGCGTCCAGACCCTGGACCCCGACATGGGCTCCGCCTATTGGTTCGACTCGTGCGAGCCACTGGTTCGTGGGACGAGGTTGGCACACCACCGCGTGCAGCCAACCGTCGGTAAAGTGTCGGCGTGGTGTCGCACCAGAGGCACTTTTCGCGGTAGAACTCTGCCCATTGCATGACGAAGGGTTGTGCCAAATGCCACCGCTGCGGCCAAAAACAGCCGCCAGAACCCCCCGAAAGCCCCGAATCCATCCATGTCTCCCTGCTACACCCCAATCCACATTGCTGGGGTTTGCTCGCAGTTGCCCACTTGGTTGCCCACTTGGTTGACCACTTGGTTCGGTGTCAAGCTCGCCCTGGCCTCCACCTCCGTCGCACCGCTCGCAGCTCCACCGCCCCTTACTAGGCATGGACACGCCTGCGGCGTCGCACCGCTAATATCACTGTTTTCCATACTGCGGCTTACCTACACGCCAAAAAAATCCTCTTTCCTACACTCTTCTTTTTATCAACATCTGTTGCTAGGAATATAGTATGTATGCAACTTGCCAGTGAAAAGGTCGGTGGAGACCTCAGGAAGTCCGTATTGTTGATTGATTCGTCTTGACCAGGGACGGAACCGCCCGTCCCGCCACCAAATCAGCCATGGAATCCCCCGGCAGGGTTGATGTTTTGATCGATTGGTGGGAGCATTTGATTCGAACGAAATGATGGGGGCTATGTCTGCCCTGCGCCGGGACCCAGACCCCCATGCGTCGCCGACAGCCTTGGCTGACTGGTCGGCCACCGGCGCCCTAGTCCTTTGTGGTGGTTTCACAACATGCCCGCACTCCCTCCTTGCAAGGTTGATCTGCCATCACCTCAAAATCCCCAGTGTTCGCCCGTCTACCAATAGCATCGTGTTCCGGCTCTTCCCTAGTCAGTCTCCATGCCCTAAGAAGGGCACCCATCGAAGTTTGCGTTGCCTTCGGCCGGATGCTCTTGATTGTTTATTTTTCTGTCGAGCACAGGGGAGATAGCCGAAGTCTCACCGAAAGGGGGACCTGCGATGTACGCCCAACAACAACCTCAAATAGACTTCCCCGTGCATGGGTTCGATCTGGTGTGGATCTCTCCTGAAAATACCATCCTGAAACTGCCTTATCTCCCATGCAATCCCAACACCTTTTCACTGTGATAATCACACATTACTAACATTTAGGAAGTTTGATTCTGCATCCACTTCATTGCATCGAAAATGGTTCCTCCTCCAGCTGAAATCCGTAGAAAGTTAGTCATTGTCGGTGACGGTGCCTGTGGTAAGACATGTTTGTTGATTGTGTTCTCTAAGGGTACTTTCCCAGAAGTTTACGTCCCAACCGTGTTCGAAAACTACGTGGCTGATGTCGAAGTTGACGGAAGAAAGGTTGAATTGGCATTATGGGATACTGCCGGCCAAGAAGATTACGATAGATTGAGACCATTGTCTTACCCAGATTCCAACGTTATCTTGATCTGTTTCTCCGTGGATTCTCCTGATTCCTTGGACAACGTCTTGGAAAAGTGGATTTCCGAAGTGTTACATTTCTGTCAAGGTGTTCCAATCATCTTGGTTGGTTGCAAGTCCGACTTGAGAAACGACGGTGCTACCATTGAACAATTGAGACAACAACAACAACAACCAGTCTCTACCTCCGAAGGTCAAGCTGTTGCCCAGAAGATCGGTGCATTCGACTACTTGGAGTGTTCTGCCAGAACCGGTCAAGGTGTCAGAGAAGTGTTTGAAGCTGCTACTAGAGCCTCCTTGAAGACTAAGGAAAGGAAGGAAAAGAAGAAGAGATGTGTTGTTTTGTAAACAACTCCAATCTCCCCCACCTACCCCCTCCATCATGGCTCCAATTCTTTTCTATTCTCTATGTTAGTTCAAATATTGTCTACTGTTTCTTGGTCTACCATTAATACTATTCGCTGATATTTACTGTAGTTCAACCAACTCGCCTGTGCTCCCACCGATCGCCTAACTGTAGCTGTTTGGCAAGAACAGGATGTCCGGGTAACTCTCATAGCTCCAGCTACTATGTGCTGCTTACGTAACTGTGCTATCCAATCGCGAAGTGAGAATTTTCCCATTACCCACCAACACAACTACAGCCTAGCAGAATCGGTTCTTAGTCCCAGCATCCATATATCATAGCCTGCATAATGTTGTCAAGCATCAGAATAAGCTGCAAGCCAGCCAGACTCTGCAGAGTCGGATCGGTGCGTTTCCAATCTTCGGTGGCCGTGAAAACCACCTCCACCGGATTGTCCAAGGAAGAGTTAAAGCATAACCAAGCTGCCAATCAGGCCCCAAATAGAGCAGAGCCATGGTCGCAAACCCAGCAGAGCAGATTGGACGCCATTTCACAGAACCCAGCCAGATTCGTCCAAAGAGACTTGGACTTACAGCCTAGACCATATGCGGCCATCGACTTGATTGCCAAGGAGCCTGTCAGATACTTGTCGCATGACGAAGGTAACATTGCCGTTTGTGACGGAAACAGAGGCAGCACCTTACAAGGACACCCCAAGGTGTACATCAACTTGGACCAAGCCAAGGCCAACACCTGCGGATACTGTGGTTTGAGATACGCAAAGGAGGAGTTCAGAGAGGCCATCGAGGCCTCCGAGGCCGGTGCCGTCTAGAAGCTCCTGGACACATAAGACACATAAAATAGCTATATACATCAATACATCAAACTCTTGGGATATCTGGTCACGTGACCGCTGACCTGCCACAGTAGGCCCCCTCCTTCACTCACTATGGTGGCCCAGATAGCCACAATCACGTGCGCTCCTTTTCTCCGGATCAGTTTACTGATAACGGCTGACTCTCCCAGGTGCATTGCAAAAGCCTTGTGCCGAGCTCCAGCCCTTGAACCTGCTTTATTAATTCGTTGACCGCCACTTTTAGCGCCCCACCATCCTTTGTCCGTTTATCAACTAACGCATCATTGAATTTCCGGTCTGAGACCACAAGCACTCGTACCGAGGTCGTACACAAAGCACATTAGAATCCCCCATGAATACGCAAATTGTACTTCGGGGTATCGGCAAAGGAATATGGCACTCCCGAAAGCATCTTTTCAATTCGTATTGCTTGATCCCCGTGGGAATCGTGATACTTTTCACCATCTTATATGGGCTTAACCAGCTCTTGACCAATGCCATCAAAATCAAGTTTCCCAGCTCGGTTCTTGGAATGTTGATAAATTTGATATTCCTTTGCGTTGTCAATGCCATAGCATCCAGTCAGACAGGCAAATACTCCAGCTGGGCCAGCTGGACCTTGGACCACTACATGAGAATCATCAAGCCGTCGATGAATTTTTCATTGAAATGGATCAACGTATTCTTCATCCCGTCGTTCATCATTCTCCCGTTATCGCAGCACATCACCTTCATCGAATGTCTCAAGATCGCCGCAGTTTTCGCCATTGGCTGGATGGTTTTGATGCTTATCGATGTGTACTTCATTTTGGGGTTGAAATGGATGTTGATGAGATTGAATTTGTTCACTCCTGAGGACTTCCACAAGCAAGATATAGAGCTTCTGAGCATGCAATCCAAATCTGCAAGTGAAAGCGAAACCAGTGGGGTATTTACCACCACGCGTGATGATATCACTACTATCGATATGCCTTCGATCAGGCTGAGCCACAAACCCAAAGCCAGAACTCTTTCCATAAATGAGAACCCTTTCAACACGGAAGAGATCCCTAAGCCGGATTTGGCCAGGCCAGCTCCCATTCATCATAAGTACCCAATTTCACCTCCAGTGACACCTCCTTCACCAGTATCCCCAAGTCTTCCAAGCGTAACTGTTTCTCCAAGTCCGAGTCCTCTGGGAAGCTCAACAGAAAATTCCCAGGCTCAGCCAGAAGTGCTAGGGAGCACCGATAGCCCTCAAGAGCAGAAGATCATTATATTTATTACCAACTACATTGATTGGTTGTTGTACTCATTACTATTCTTAATTTCTATTCCATTCTATTATATCAAATCCATTCACACATTCCTACCTTACCATCTTGGCCTTACTATAATTTCTTACTACACGGCATTATTAATTCCTCAAAGATGGCCCACCACAAAGAAATTTGCACACCCAATTTTAATTCTGACTGCCGAAATCCTTTTTGTCTGTTTCATTGGATCCCTTATCTTCCATTCAGGAAGTCCGAAAGGATTTTTAGATGACTTGAAGTTTTATAAGACAGGTAAGAATTATTTGAATCTCTTCAACAATAAGGTTTTGGTAAACAACGGAATCGAGCACCAAATCCCTACTGATGACTTTACTTCTACACCCAAGTGGCCAGGTTGTGGAGATCTTTTATCTTCCTTGATGGATATATCTATTGTTTCATTATCTTTACCGATGTTTACTCACCGCAAAGATTTCGTGAAAAACTTTTGGGTGTTGGTTCCACCGCTCTTGGTATCCATTGCCTTAACTTTCTTTCTCTACCCAATTATTTGTTACCACATCGGGATCGCTCCCGAAAGAGCTATCGGATTTATTGGAAGATCTGTGACACTAGCTTTGGGAACTCCGCTCATTAATAATTTAGAAGGGTCCGTTTCCTTAATGGCAGTGTGTACTATCTTGAGTGGAATCTGTGGGGTTTTAATAGGAGACTATGTGTTCAAGTTGTTGCGGGTTTCCAAGAATGACTATGTGACCAGAGGTGTCTCGTTAGGAATCAATTGCGGAGCCATCGCTACTGCCCACTTATTGAACGAGGATCCAAGAGCTGCAAGTATGAGCTCTCTTAGTTTTGCCCTGTTCGGAACAGTGATGATTATCCTAGCTTCGATAGGGGCTGTACGTCAAGAGATCAGATCATTGGTCGGTTTGGCATAATTTTGACATTGTTTAGTATTTATAGGTTTTACTCTGATAGAAGATTTGGTTTTAATTAATAACAGCAACTTAATTTCACACCCAACTCACGGAGCTTAGCCAATTATTCTCTCTCTACAGTTGGTCCTTGGTAAATAGGAGATGACCTAAGTAATGGCATGGATAACAATTTGAAAATTACACCTTGCTCTTCATTACATTTCGTAACACCAAAAAAAAATCCCCAAAATGGATTCAGTTGGAATAATGTTGGAGGCAATTGACTCAATATAGCATGCATCTCAGTATGAAGCTATAGACACCTTATTTAGAGCCCAGTAGTTTTCGGGCCCTACTGTTCGTGGGTTGGGAAGCGAGGTATCATAACCTGTATACACGTCCAGCATTTGGCATCTGACGCGTCCACGTGATGGAAGATAACCACAACTCTACTACTAAAAGCCCATCAATACCACTACACAAGAATGAACATAACGGCAGCATCTCGGGTCGCGGTTTTGCCTGGCGCAGGAAGCTACACCATCGTGAAAGTGCCCAACTCGAAAAACTTGGACGCAACCAAATCCATGCTCATTTCCAATGGCCAGTTACTTGAATTGAACGAAATCAAAGGAAAGTTCAAAGCGTCCACTCCCAAACTCAAAGATGGCACTGCTGTGAAATCTTTCATTGTGGAGGGTACTGATTCCAATGGGTTTGTTCTTCAGTCGAGTCTGGTGCTAACAGGGACCCCTTTCAACTTGGCATATCTCTTAATATCCATCATGAACAGACACCAGGAGGTGTTTTCCAAACGTTTCATCACTCTTGAAGATGTGATTGACCAAATAGAGCAGCTTTTCAGTGGCGAGTGGCTGGGATTGATTAACAATGAGACATATACCGCCGCCTTGGTACATATATGTGAGTGTATCAACGAGAATGGAGAATCGTTCTACAAATTCAATCACGAAAAAGCCATCGAGTTCGTCAAATCTAAGATAGAAAAGTTGAACCAGTACTTCGGTGAAAAGCGGGAGTCTCTTGCATTCTATAAATTCTTCAAGCAAGACATTCTTGATCCCACTGTGGATGCCGTGATTCCAGAAGAGGTGATATCTCAATTGACCGTGAAGAATGCTCTTGATTTCATCAGTGGTTCATACTTGGATGCCGATTTCAGAAGTAAACTATACGAACAGTACAAATTCGGAGATCTCATCGCATGGATGGATACGGTGGAGTCCAACAAGAAGAAAATTGCCGTGGTGGAAGCCAACATGAAGGAGGTGGTGACTACCAGTGTAAAGGCAAAGAAGGTGACGAAGAAGACGGTGACGAAAAAGGTCACCAAGAAGGTCGCTATCGGGAAGGGTGCCTTGGATGGGTTTTTCAAGAAAGCATAAAATTTACATTATAGATTCCTCGTTGATATATACATTCAAATAAATACCTCGGGTTTGGCCCGGTCAGCATATTTTCGTGGAACTGCCGCTCCACAGTTAGTTGTCTTTCGACGATTTTGCGTTCAAGTTTTTGTAGATAGACATCCCCGAAGCCATTACACTACCAATGTCTCCCAAGTTGGATGGAATGATCATACTGTTAGACTCCTTGGCCAATTTGCCGAATTGCTTGATATATTCTTGAGCGACTTGCAAACTGACGGCATTCTCACCACCTGGGGTCTCCTTGATTGCTTTGGCGACCTTTCTGATACCTTCAGCGGTAGCTTCGGATTTCAACAAGATGGATTCGGCTTCACCTTGTGCTCTGTTGATTTGTTCCAACTTGTTCGCTTCAGAAGCGAGAATAATGGATTGCTTTTCACCTTCACTGACATTGATACGGGATTGTCTTTGACCTTCGGATTCCAAGATTTCTGCTCTTTTCGAACGTTCGGCAGAAACTTGTCTATGCATGGCTTCCAACACGTTCTTTGGTGGGTGGATATCCTTAATTTCGTATCTCAAACATTCCACACCCCAGTTTTCCTTGGCCGCCTCGTTTATAACCTTGTTGATGTTTTGGTTCAACAACTGTCTTTCTTTAAGACACAAGTCCAAGGTCAACGAACCGATTTCGGATCTCATGGTGGTTTGGGCCAATTGACTGATGGCAAACTTGAAATTTTCCACTCCGTAACTAGCCTTGTAGGGATCGATGATCTTGATGTAGAGTATACCATCGAGTTCCAAGCTGACGTTGTCGGAGGTAATGGCGTTTTGCGAAGGAATCTCAATGGCTTCTTCCTTGAGCAGTTGAACGTAGGTGATCTTATCAAGGACAGGAATCAAGATTGCCAATCCCGGTTCCAATATCCTATGGAATTTACCCATTCTCTCCACAATCCATGCTGTTTGTTGTGGCACAAAGCGAACAACGGTGTTTGTAGGTAATTGTTCCTTTTGGAAGAAGTTCAACGATGGAGGAACGCCAGGAGTGGAAAAGCTCCTGATCAAGGAGCTGGAAATAGAATTATATTTCGGAGCGGACGAGCGGAGAACAGAACTAACAGCTCTCGAGGCAGTACGCCTGGTAACACTGTTCATGGTGGCGGTTTAGTCTGGTTGCCTCCAGTTTCAATGTCAAAGCGAGTAATAGCACGAGTGCGTGTCACGCGACTCTCGGTCACGTGCGTGAATATTGATCATACCTGCGATGAGAAGAATTTCTAACAACAGATAGAGACACCAAGATGATTAGTGACAACGAGCGCCTTTTCCTCGTGGAATCGCTCAAGAATGGCATCCGCCAGGACTCTAGAAAATTTGACCAGCAAAGAGAGCCCCAGATCTACATTTCTCCCTCGGAATACGGATACGTCGAAGTATCATGGGGAGCCACCAAAGTCAGCGTTAGAGTGACTGCAAGCATAGAGCAGCCCCGTGAGGACCGCCCGTTCGAAGGGCTCTTTGTCATCAACTGTGACATCAGCTCCATGGCCAGTCAAGAGTTCGAAAACCACAAGGCCACCAACGAAGAAATCATGATTGGAAGAGTGATCGAAAAAGCCATCAGGCGCTCCAACGCCGTGGACTTGGAGAATTTGTGCATAGTTGCCGGCTCCAAGGTGTGGAAGCTTCAAGTGGACTTGAACTACCTCAACCACGACGGTGGATTGATTGATGTGGGCAGTTTTGCGGTGATGTTGGCGTTGCAGCATTTCCGCAAGCCAGACATTTCCATCGAAAATGACGTGGCCATCGTCCACGACATGGATGAGCGCCAACCTGTGCCATTGAGTATATTGCATGTCCCTGTTTGTTTGACATTTTCATTCTTCACACCTCATTCGAAGGAACAAATCTTGAAGGGAGAAAACGAAGAGATATGGATTATGGACGCCACCAAGAAGGAGGAAGAGGTGCGGGACGGTGTGCTTGTGATCACCATGAATAAAAACAGAGAATTGATACAATTAAGCAAGAATGGCGGGGTTCCTATTGATGCAAGTTTGTTGGTCGAATTGGGCTTGAAAGGCATGAAAGAAGTCGATCGTTTGACGGACTTGATGCGTGCCGTGTTACGTGATGACGAGCAGAAACGTTACAAGTTGGACCACATGGATTTGTTGAAAGTGGGCGCCGAAAGGTAACAAGTCCAAATAGTGCCCGAGCTGCTCTACACGTGACCTCGGTGTTGAAGTTCTACCAAGCCGAAGGAGTCCTGGAACACGCTGGTTTTGGTCCATCGGTCACGCTGGCGAGTACCAGCAGATGCATCTCCGGCTAAACCTCAAAAAGTATCTTATTGTTCATATGTGTGACTCGTGTTTGTGGACGGTAGGAGCCCCGCCGCACTTGAAATAGTCAGCAAAAATTTCAATACTGGAGGACAATAGTCGAGGTTGGTTTTCGAGGTCGTTAGATTGACATATACAAAATGATATAAACAGGTGGGAGTAAACCAAGCTCAAGATTGTAGAATTTAGCATGTAGATTGCTATGCAAAGCGAGTCCTAGTGGGCTCTGATGAATCGGTGGGGCTCGTTTAAGGAAAGACAGGCATTGAGCCGGGGTGAGCTGGATTGGCTCCAAATGCAATTAGACGATGTGGTCGTTACCTTTCAATGCTGAAACGCCGACTAACGTGTCGTCTTCGTCGTAAAATTCGTGTTCTCCAGCGGAGAGGATGGGGGATTCGGCGTGTGATGAGAGCATACCATCGTGTTCGGCTTCAGAATTGAGTTTCTCAAGCATGTCGAATTCAACTGGTAAGTTGGAATCCTTTCTGGCTCTTCTCTTGATGTTTCTGTTCAATTTATATTTCAAAGAGCTGAAAAGTCCCTCTTCATTCACTTGGCGGGAAGGAATGGAATCCAAAGGAATCACAGTACAAACAATGTAGTATAATCCGTTCGAGATCTTCTTGCACATTTTCTTGAAATGATTGGATGAAACGTAGGAGTAGAATAAGTACTCAACGTAGAAGATAAGACCTGCAATCAAGAATCCAGCGAGAACTGCAAGGATAAGATGGTTGGCGAGTCCCTTGATGAATTTGGCATCATCCAAGTGCCATGAAGAACCTGGGGCAATGGCGAAGAATGAATAAGGATGGGTTTTGTAGTCTTCTGGCATGAGAATACGCACCTTACCGGCTTCTGGGACACCCCAACGCTTGTACTGCTTCCAAATGACAGACAAAAACAATGGACCGGTGGAGAACATGATGGTGATGTATGGAACCAACCAATTCTTTTGATATTGCTGAAGCGAGTCCAACACCTTCAAGAAGAAAGGGTGGTTGGGCACAGAACCCATGACATCGTTGGAGATACCTGTGGGGATGGTTTTACGGACGAACGCCGAAACTGTCAACAATGGGTCCAACTTACGCTCACACCCGTCGTCCAAGTCGATGTAGACACCACCGTAGTGGACGAGGGCAAAGTACCGGATGGCGTCGGCTCTTTGGATGGGGTATGGGTAAGAGTCCCAAGTGTCCAAGAACCAGGGGTACAGCTCAGCGATGAACTCACGGGCCATATCGTCGGTCCACAAAATGTACGTGTAGTCCGGGTGGAGGTCGATACAGGCCTGTTGTCCTGGTCTCCAGACTTCGGGGATCTGGTTGCTTTTGTAGGTTTGGTGGATGATTTTGGGGATGATGGGAGGCTGTTCGAGGGTGCCTTCGGCGGGATTCAACTCCATGTCGAGGAGAGCATCGCCGAAGGAGTCGTCGTGGAGAAGGGTGATAAGGTCAAATGTGCAGTAGATCAAGTATAGGATTAACGCCAAATGCGCCCATAGGATGTACTTGAGCTCTTTCTTCATTCTGTAGAATGTATGGGGTCGTATGTGGAGGCAGCCAGTTCACAGGGTTACCAGCAGGGACAAGAATGGGCCGGACGGAGAGAGAGACGGCCTATTGTGGAGGCTGTCGACGAAGCGAACGGTGCAGAAGGGCTGGCGGATGTTGAGCCGGGTCGAAGTCGAAGTCGATGTCCGGGACGGGTGTTGTTGTTGACACTCGAGCCGGAGGGTGGGACTGGGGCAAGACTGGGTCCGAGAAGGGGGACAGGCAGGCAGACGAAGGATTATGACAGGAAGGCTCGAGACAGGGAGCGTTAAGTGTCAGATGGAGCCAGTTCTGCAGCAATCGAGGGCCGGTAAATGTGTGAGAAAAGAATCAACACTAACAAATGTCGGGAGCAGTTGAGGAGCGCAGAAAAAGGGCGTGGCCGTGTTGACACCAGACGAGGTAAACAAACAACGTGCGGCTGGGGAGGGAGGAAGGGTTTGGGCACAGGGGAGCGAAGTTCGGGGGGCCGACGTAGATTGGAGGAAACCGAGATGGCGGCAGGCGCTGGGTATATATTGTGTGAAGCGGAAGTGTCTGACGGTGACTGGCGCAGTGCAAGTATTGCGATGGTGGAAAGGGCGCAGCGAAAAAGAAATTGCGTCGTGCGCCGGGCGCGATTGACAAAAACAGATAGGGGTAATAGGGGATGCGGTGGGAGGTGGGGAGAAGGATCCCAACCATCGCCATGTGCATGGGGGCGCCAGGGCTGCGGGCACGGAGATAGAAGGGCTAGTGGTGGAAGAAGCGATAGAGGGGCGATACCACCAGGCCAAGGGGCACCAGCTGGTGGAGACAATCGACCAAAAATAGATCTGGGGGAGGGGTGACGTGGGCGGGTGACGTTGGAGGGTGGAAGGCTGGAGGGCTGGAGGGTTGTAGGGGGCGGAGGGGCCTTGCAAGGAGGAAGAACACCCACCACCACTGGGGTAGTGGGGTGGTGGAGGTGGAGCGGTGACGCAGAGCGGTGATGCAACGGTGGGTGTGACGAGGGAGGCTTGTTGGTGGTGGCAAGCGCAGCGGTATTGTGGGGCGCCGACTCCGCGGTGGCATCGTCTGTGGGTCGCTAGATCAGTGCGCCCGTCAGTGCTCCGGAAGTGCGTCCGTCAGTGCTCCGGCACTGCAGTGTCGGTACGCGGTACGTCAGCGCGCTGGCATGCCAGCTCTGGCACGGAGGGAGTCGGCCGAGGGCTTGTGGGTCAAGGCTTTAGGCGTCCAGGCTTCGAGGCTTCCAGCATTCGGGGCTTCCACGGGGGCTGTCGGGGCTGTTGTGGCTGTCGGGGCTGTGACTGGGTGCTCGGTGGCAGCCCACGGCCGGGCGCTGGCTCGCTGGCTATCGTTATCTCGCCCGTGACGGTTGGACTGGGGGCCCTGGCCCCCAACCCACTGCACCCACCTGCACCGACCTCGTAAGTGCCAGATCGGGTCCGATCTGCGACACCGAGGTCCGCTCGCCTGGCCGTGTGCAGGCCAGCATAGGCCATCCATTCGCTACAGTCTACCGGCACCTGACATCACCACAGAGGCCGGGTACAATGTTCACAACCTGGAGATGTTACATTCCTATACTTCGATAAAGGTTCAGCCCTGCGTGCACGACGCACACGCATCCGCAGCCGCAACCGCAACCGACCTTGCGGCCTCCTGGTTGCGCCATTTCAAGCACTGGGCCTCCAGCCCTGCCTGCTAATCCACCGGCTGGTGCTATACGGCTGACTAGAGCTTGGCCGACAACACCGCATCGACCGCAGCGCCGGCCTCGGCGCTCTCACGCTCAAAGTTCTTGTCCAAGATGTCGATCACGTAGTTGATGTGACGGACATCCTCCACGATACGGCCTGCCCGTGGGGACAAAAGCAGCAGCAAGAACTGTTGCACCACCTGCAAGTCGCGTGCGTTGGTCACCCGGACGAACGCCTTGGTCTTAGCCTTGTTCTTGAAGATTTCCACCAACTGCAAGTTGTTCAAGAAGTAGAGGTCGCTGAGCAAGTACTGCTTGTTGACCGACTCGGTGGACGCCGGCGTGGCCAGGCCACGGTTGGCGGCGATGATGTACTTGAGAAGCGTCTTGGTGGTGGGGTACCGGAGCTCGTCCAAGTCGAAGGTCTTGATGTGGGCATATTTTTTCTTCTCCGTCGTAAATGTGCGATGCTTTTCGCCGAGAAGGGTAAAGTAATTGGCAATGAGGTTGACGTACAGCTGCAAGAACGGACGCACGAGGTTTCCGTACAACTGGAGGTACCTGCGGTCCTCCACGCGGTAGAACCCGTCGCCGCTGTCTTCCACGTACGTCACATAGCCCTTGCGCTCCATGCGGTCCAAAATGGCACTCAACTCCTCGTTCTTGTTGTAGTTGTAGTCGAACAAGAACTCGTTCTTCATGAAACCCGTGAGAATGTAGTTGAGCTTGTTGATCACCAAGAACGTCAGTTTCAACGGACTGTCCTCGAGCATCAACATGATGAACGCCACCTTGCTCATGTGGATCACCAGGTGAATGGCCAAGTTCTTGAAGTACAACAACTCGATCGACCGGTAGATCTTCACCCGGTTGGTTTTGGGGTTGACAGCAATCAACTTGAAAAACTGCACAATCTGCTCCTTAACGACCTGGGTCAACTCTGCATCGGTGTACTGCTGGAAGCCTCTCAAGAGCGTACGGTTCGAGACGTGGTTCTCGTTGGCATCGTACAAGGTGTCCACCACAATGCGCAAGATAGGAAGCAAGTCCTCAATGGCCATTTCCTTCACATTGTGGCAGTAGTAATACATATGAAGCGCAGTTCCAACCAATGCAGCTTCAGGAAGGAAAGAAACCTGGTTGATGCTATGGAGAACTTGGAATCCGAGCTTCTTGAGGTTGACTTCATCAATGAGTGTGTCACTGTCGCTGGCAGGTGGCTTTTGACGGGCAACCGCAGATGTGGGGGAAATGCTTGCGGTCACGGTGGGGGCAATTCCTGATGCCTCAATGGTGGCTGCCGAGGGCGATAACTTTTCCCGGAGACTGGCAGAGAAATTGATGGTAGGGTTGGACGAAAAATCCTCCACTATGAAATTGGAGATCATGAATGCCTTGCCCAATTTGATGAAGATTTTACCATTCAAGTTCTTGGCGGAGTTATCGCTGAATCCTTTGCTGTCATAGGTGACACTGTTTCTGTCCTCGATAGGACCAACCAAGTTTTTCAACCCGTTGTTGATGATATTCAAGAAACTTTCTTGCTTCTTGTCCTCACCAATCAATTCCTTCAAGTATCCGTCGGTTTCGTAGATACGCTCATAGGTGATAGACATGGGCTGGAACAACAAGTCAAAATCAGGGTTATTTTCTTCCAAACGTTGCTTGAGGAAAATCTTAGCAAACGTCTTAAGAATACCATACTTCGGCAACAAAAGCTTACCGTCACGAGAACGGGTACCCTCAATAAATACTTCGGTGTG
Organism: Suhomyces yuchorum; assembly: GCA_030571845.1. Classification (NCBI taxonomy): domain Eukaryota; kingdom Fungi; phylum Ascomycota; class Pichiomycetes; order Serinales; family Debaryomycetaceae; genus Suhomyces; species Suhomyces yuchorum. Next base: position 280,782 of record JAJLYW010000007.1, on the reverse strand, counting down.
GATCTTATTGATAAGCATGAATTCAATAAGATTACTCAAGTTACGTTCGGTGTACAAGTCGTTCATCGAACGTGGAATGAAAATGGCTCCGAGACTTTTCAACCATGCTCCAAACACCGCAACATTCAAATTCTCTCCAGCAATGACAGTTGGTGTACTGAATTGGAAACGGACTGCAAGCAAATGAATGATGATGTAGTCCACATGACTTTGATGGTTGGGTAAGAAAATGATGGCTTTAGGATCACGGAGAAATCTTTGGTACATGGCCTCGAATTCGCTTCTGCTGCACCATATACCTTGTGGGAACATTTTGGAAAATACTTTCATGACGGTGACATAAGCAATCCGAATGGTGTCCAGTGTTTGGAATGCGGGCAAGTTTTTAACGTTTTCTTTCTTGTAATACTTGACGATAAACTCCTTCACCTCATTGAAACGAGTGTAGAATTGGTCAGCCTTGATCAACTTGAGGTTGAGTTCTTGGTTGATCAAGCCGTAGACCAAATCGTTCAATTTGGGGTCAGAATGCTCTAATTTATCGTCCATGTAATCCATCATTTTCTTTTGGAATGAAGGGTGGAATTTGTTAATGCTGTAGCGATATTCATTATTCAGGTAGATGTTGTCGAAATCGACTGAGGTGAAGTAGCGGAAGAAGTTATTGATGAATGAAAAACTGGAACTGACGTCGGGATGGTTTGCGTCTAGATCCACGTAGGTTTTCTTATCGCTGGGAAGGGGAAAAGATAACTCGATGCTGGGATGGCTAAGAGCATTCTCGAGGATGTTGATATCGAAGTCGGAGTTGGAGATATCGGTCACCATATTGCTGCTGAGGGGAGATACTGGGCTTAGGATGGTCAAAAATTCACTTCGGGGAGCGAAGATAGATACCAGTGATCAATAATGAAGGAGGTTTTCAAGGTGTTCAAGAAAACGATACGGGATAAGCAGAAAGCACGCCTGGAATCTTGATGAGATGACTTTGATAGCGATGCAACCACTACTTATATGAGAGTGTGCAGCGATCTATTGGGGTAGCCAATTTTTCACTTTCTCGAGACAATAGTTCGAATGCCGAGAATCTGCGCTTCACGGAGGATGCACTATTAGGAACAAGCCGGACGGAATGGACGGATTGAACACTTGGGGGGACGGGATGGCGGATCTGAGTCGATGGGCCGGAGGAGGACTGGGGTGCCGGTGTTGTTCTGGTGGTAGCACTGGTTATGGTACTGGGTGTTCTCAGGGCCCCTTGGAGGTTGATGGGCAACGATTAGGCAGGAACGGGTACTCTAGCACAGCGCACGGATCACGGGTCACGGTTGACGGTTGACGTACACGGACACTCAGCACTGGTGGTGGATGGCCGCCAGAAGTCCAATCGCAGGTCCTTATAAAGATTCAAAGGGTTACAACTTCTTTCCCGTTTGGGACGGGGTCGATATACGTCAGTATTTGTTGGGCCCGCGTGAAAGTGCGATCGGAGTGTGGGGAGATGATGGAGAACCCCCAGTTGGCGGGGCTACGCAGTTGAAAGCAAGAAATCAAGGTTGGCAGGTAGCAGCAAGGAAATGTGACATCTGGGGCCGCAGGGTGGGCCATGGGACCGATTGTGACGCTGGCAAAACGCTTGCACTGGCGGTGGTCCACCGGCGTGGTCCGCCAGATGTTGGGGCTGAACCAGAGGGCGATGGGGCGGATTCCTGGACCACCATCTGACAGGCCAGGCGGCATTGTTGGGCCACAGAATCGACCCTATCTCCGCATTGGGCATGGAGGGGCAAGGCACCGAGGTGAGAAACCGGGTGAGACAGCGACGGAACCACGGATGTCTGCCTCAGGCACTGGTTCCGGAACAGGGCTCCGGCTCCAGCCTTGGATGGTAGGTGTATCGAGGCCCGAAGCCGGAAAAGGCACCCCTGTTGCACCAGCAGGCCGTGCAGCCGGTGCTCCATTTGGTCCTACAGCGATGTCGATCTCACTTCATATGTGCGTAGTTGGAGATGCAGTGGGCAGCATTACCGGAGCTTAAGCGAATGCACAGGTTCTGGTGGAACCGAGCAATTCTGGGTTATGATAGATCGCCTTGCCCTTGTGCAAACGCACTAGGGTTACTTGCTGGAGAAACTTGGATTGCCACACCGCCTTCACCCCGTCATCGCCATACAAGGTGTGATTTAGGAAATTTTGCAGAAAAAAGATGAAAATCGCCTTGACTCAAGCAATGGGAGATCCGCTGCCAGAATACCGCAAATAGGAATAGTTTCCCAAATGGTACCCCTCCGAGGCTTCATTACCGCATTGATGTATATTACCTACATACTGACTACGAATCATCTGCAGAAGAAACTCGCTGCAGCCCCGAAAATCACGTGGAATAAGTCCGTATCTCTATGTTGGCCATGGGTGACCGGAACCTACTGGGAACCAACAATTCGTCCCACAGACAACATAGCCACTGGATTCTGCCACACCAAGGCCAACCCGCGGATACTCCTTGATAAGCACCAACCCCCTAAGCCCCCAAGTAGCCGTTTGTAAACATCGCACGTGACGCTTCCCTTGCATGAAGCTGGAAGCCAAGTTTGTGCAGGTTCATTTTTAAACTTTACATACGTTTACTTGATCTTGTGGGCTTGTAGAGCTTGTGGTAAGGTTGGTAGAATGTGAAAATCGTATGGTATGCTTAGGGCTGTTAGTTGGTGTTGAGTTCGGATTTTTTTCCATAACGTAGGATATTATAAGAGTGCATTTTCATTATTTTAGTTGAGGAAACGGAATATATGTTGCAACTTTAATATTGCAACATATTGATATTAGTCGTAAATAAGGGTAGGTTTTTCTGATTTTTAAATTCATATACTTTTTGTCTTGATGTTTTTTCAAATTTATGAATTTTATTCAGGCACTTTTTAGTGTTGAGGTGATGAAGCTGTTTACATCACTGGTCTAAGTACACTAAGTTCTGCTAATTGTGTTGTAGAAATAACCATGAATTAATCTATTATATAATCTATTTTAAGAGCGTTTAATGGATAGTGTCATTTTCTCAATTTGATGTTATGAAATCTGATACCGGTGTTACTGAGAATAATAATTTTGGTTTCATATTTAATGACAGCATCCGTTTGCTTCTTTTACTAGACCGTGATCCAAGAGCTCGTCCAAGTTGTCTTCGGGATCTATCTTGAAAATCTTATCAGGGTTCAAGATTCTTTTTGGATCCAACAGTAACTTGATTTGTCTCATCAAATCTACGCTAGAAATACCAAGTTCTTTTTCAAGGTATTTCCTTTTACCAACACCCACCCCATGTTCACCAGTACATGTACCACCGTGTCCAATTGCTCTGTCTACCATCCGATCCACCAACTCTTTTGCTTTGACATAGTCCGGACTATTGTATAGCAACAAGAAGTGACAGTTACCGTCCCCAATATGTCCCATGACAGAAAACTTCTTATGAAAGCCTGAATTGTTGAGGTCATCGTTGGTTTCGGTAATAACTTGTGCTAATTTGGAGATTGGCACTGCAATGTCTGTTGTCCAAACCTGTACATCTGTTTTATCATCTAGGATCTTTTCACCAAATTGAACTGTAGACCATAACCCGCTTCTGCGGGCGAACCATAAAACAGCGTTTTCTTCTTCGTTCTGTGATTGTTCAAACTTGATCAAATTATTTTGCAGAGCAATTTTCTTAATAACTGCAATTTGCTCATCGATAGCCTTCAAGTTTGGACCCCCGATCTTGAAGAATAAAGTTGGGTTTTCAATGAACTTCTTAGAATCTTCGGTTTGGGCTTCATTTACAAACGACATCATTGTGGAGTCTAAAATCTCAATGGCATTTGGTTGGATACCACTTTTCGAGATGATTTCTTGGGCAGTTGAAGCAGCATCCTTAATTGTGGGGAACGACGCAATACTCACAAATTCTTTTACTGGTCTAACATGTAATTTGACCGTAACTTCGGTAATAATCCCCAAGGTTCCCTCAGATCCAATAAACAATCTGGTAAGATCGTAGCCAGCACTTGATTTCCTGGGTCTTTGCTTGGTTTTAACGATGGTTCCATCTGCCAACACAACAGTCAAATTGACCACGTTCTCCTTCATAGTTCCGTATTTGTATGCGTTTGTGCCACTCGCAGAAGTTGCAACCATGCCAGCGATGGTGGCACCCATTCCTGGATCGGGGCCAAACATCAAATGCTTACCTTCTTCCTCGTGGAGCAAGAAGTCATCGAGATCCTGCCAGCCCACGCCAGCTTGCACCACTACATCCAAGTCTTGTGGATGGAATTCCAACACCTTGTCCAAGTGGCCAAAATTAAGCGAAATACTGTAGGGACCTCTGGTGTGCATGTTTTGACCCTCCAAAGACGTCAATCCCGAGGTAGCAACGATGGGGACCTTGTATTCGTTGGCAATCTTCAACACTTGCGACACCTGCTCGGTGTTTTCAGGATAAATGACAATGTGGGGTTTGTGTTCTGATTTGGGAGGGTGATGGGTGGAGAAGAAGGTGTCTGCGTGGGCTTTGATTACATCTGCATCCAGAGTGGCGTTCTTGTCGCCCACAACCTGCTTGATCTTTTCAATTGCCGTATTGAACTCGTCCTCATTGGCATATTTTGGAGTGTCGATGGAGCTCAAAGGAGCAGTGCTGGGAGAGATTTTGGACTCAGACGCGGCAGAAGGGGTGCTTCCATCCAGTAAAAAGCTGTAAATAGCGCCAATTGACAAACCAGCGCCAAAAGCAGCAATCACTGGTCCGAGATGTATACCTGCCTTAGGAGGCCTGGGGGTTGGGGGCGGATTGGGTGCCTGATTCGAGAAGTTCCTGGCAAATCGAAGCGAGCTCCGGCGGAACGCTGGTCTCGTTACTCTGAGAGTCTGGAACATGTTTGACTCGACATTCAACTGGCGAAGTGATCTTAAATAAGACGTAATATGATCGATTGTGGCTGGATCACGCGACGGGTCGTGTAATTAAATAGTGCTTGATGTGGATGTGGCAAGCAACTCCGTCCAAGTGGGTTGTGCTGCAATGGGAGTGACTTCGTGGAGAAGAAGGTTCGGGAGGCTCGGGAGGGTCTAAGCAAAGTAGGGGGAAAGCTCCGAAGTCATGGCCGGTAGAGCTCGGGGCTGCATATGTCCGGGAGCTGGGGTTGCGCCGAAATGGCGTCACGTGATCGACAGTTGATGGACTCGATAAGCATCACCTGACTTAATTACACGTGACCGCTGGACCGGTCGAGGTCCGGGGTTTGGCCCGCGGCAGCCTATTCACCATATCACGTGCACTTATCTCTTCTACTCCAATATAAGGGCCCCACCGCCTATGACTGAAGCCATTCACCAACGATGGCACCTCATGCTTTACCTGCGGACAGCTCGTCCAGCAGCTCCGTGGACCTCGGATCCGACTCCAGTGTCGCCCTCTTGAAATCGAACCCGTTCGGTACCACCGTGGACCCCAGCACTTTACGTGGAACGGTCTACACTTCTGCAACCACCATCATCAACCAAGCGATCTACGCCATTTCCAGCAAGATCTTTAGCTACGAGAGCCCGGGCGCATCCAACTTGTTGGACTCTCACCTCCAGTTGTGGTCCCAGACGTACCAGAGACCCAACTCGTTCGGGGTGGTTCCATTCTTTCACCAGCTTCAGGTCAGATCCGGAGCCTCCAACGCGATCTTGGGCTACTACAGCAAGAAGGGAACCAACGGCCAGCCACTCAGTGTTGTCCTCGCGTCTAACGCCTTGACCTACATGCAAGCGTCGTTGGCTGCCAAATCTGTGGCCAGCTTACCTTTGGCGTTGAACGTTTCTGCCATCGACTACGATGCCGTCAGCGGTACCCTCTGCTCCAACTACATCACCGCCCTCAGCGCCGCCCGTGCCTTGGGCTACTCGGTGATCACCCCGGTCAACTCACGCGACGGTTTAGAATTGCAGCATTTGACGGTGCTCAACCACTACTTGGCCGCTTTGAGTGGAAACCCTAGTATCAACTTGTTTGATGGCCCTGAATTCGCCAAGACCTTCACCAAGTTCGACCTGTTGGTCTCCACCGAGGAGTTGGGCCTGTTGTACCAAGGTTTGTTAAACAGCAATGCCACTTTCACCAACTTGGACGAAGCAGTCGATGCCGCTTTCGACAGCTTGAACTCCTTGACCGGTAAGTCGTACTCTCAGTTCGAGTATGTGGGACACCAGACCCCAGAAACCGTGTTTATTGTTTACGGTTCTCACGAATCAACCGAGTTGTCCACCGTGATTGAAAGAGCTGCTTCGGGGGCCAAGATCGGTTTGATCAAGGTCCGTGTTCCTTTGCCATTCAACCAAGCTAAGCTTGTTGAAACCGTTCCAAAGTCGACCAAGAAGTTGGTCGTCCTTTCGCAAGTCTCTCACGACAACGATATTTCCTCCTCCTTGCAAGCTGACGTTACTGCAGCTTTGTTCTTGAGGGGAGTTTACCACACCTTGGCCGTGGAATCCTTCAAGTATCCCTTGAATTTCACCTGGACCCCAATCACTATCTCGAAGCTCTTGATTGAATTTTTGCCTACTTTGAACCCGGATCTTCTTTTGGAACAGCCAAAACCAAAACCATTGGAAGCAATTGTCACCGCCAATTCATCTCCAGAAGGAAATTATTTATTCTGGGGTAAAGATAACAGTTTCTTTGTCAAAACTGCTGACAAGATTGCACTCTCCTTGTCTTTGGATGATAGCAAGAACGTCAAGATTAGAAGCAAATTTGACAATTCAAATGGCGGAGGTTTGTTCCAATCCCAAGTTTCTTCTGTCTCCAGTGCTAAGAGTCTTTCTGTGGTCGATTCAGCTGACTTGATATTAATCGAAGATTTATCTTTGTTGAAGAGTTTTGACATCTTGGCTACCGCTAGACCTGGTGCTACTGTTTTGTTTATCAATTACAAGTCGTTTGCCAGTCTTGAAGAAGATGTTATTCCCAAGTTACCAATCGAATTCAAGAAGGCCTTGGCTTCCAACCAGAACAAATTGACTTTGGTTGATTTCTCTATTATCGAGGACTTAGATGCTCTTAACTCTTCTACAAGTGGGTTCTCTAACGACTTTCTTGTTCAATTGGCGTTCTGGAGAGCAACCTATCCAGAATTGGAAGGTTTCATTGTCAACAAGCTTTTGCAAGCAAACGGAAATGACTTTGAATTATTGGCAGCTGTCTTGGATAAGTTTATCAATACTGTTGACGAGAAGAATGGTTTGAGAGAAATCGAAGTATCTGCTGAATGGATCAATTTGGAGGAAGAAGTCTCTGAAAAGGAGAAGCAATCCAATGAAGAAGAATCCAAAGAAAAAGAATCACAAGATGAGGATGTGGAGATGGCAGAAGAAGAAGCACCTTTACCTTTCTTCCCAGTTGAAGGCTCATTTTTCCCCAACCCACGTGTAAACGTTGAAGGGGAAGAAATCACTAAGGAAGCTGGCTATAAGGAATTGGCCACCAAGTTGACTTTCGCTGAAGCATACAACGTTAAGAAAGAGTTGAGACCTGATTTACCTGTCAAAAACTTTATTGTCAAGGTCCAGGAAAATAGAAGATTGACACCATTAGAGTACTCAAGAAATATTTTCCATATTGAATTTGACACCACTGGAACTGACTTGAAATACGAGATTGGTGAAGCTTTGGGAATTCATGGTAAAAACAATAGCGAAGAAGTTGAAAAGTTCTTGGAGTTTTATGGTGTTGATGGCGATTCCATTGTGGAAGTCTCAAACAAGGACGATGCTTCCATTTTAGAAATTAGATCCGCCAGGCAAGTATTGGCCGAGAACACGGATTTCTTGGGTAAACCATCAAAGAGATTCTACGAAGCCTTGGCTGAATTCGCAACTGAGCAGAAGGAAAAGGATCACTTGACCAAGTTAGCTGGCTCAGAAGGTGCTGCTGAATTGAAGAAGAGACAAGATGTCGATTTTGATACTTACGTGGATGTCTTAGAAGAGTTCAAGTCTGCTAGACCAGCATTTGCGGAATTAGTGAAAATCATCGCTCCATTGAAGAGAAGAGAATACTCCATTGCTTCGTCTCAAAAGTTACATGCCAACGCTGTTCACTTGTTGATTGTCGTGGTTGACTGGGTTGATCCTAGGGGAAGAACCAGATTCGGTCACTGTTCCAAATATTTGTCTGACTTGAAGATTGGGGACGAATTGGTCGTCAGTGTCAAGCCTTCAGTTATGAAACTTCCTCCATTATCCACCCAGCCAATTGTGATGTCCGGTTTGGGTACTGGTTTGGCTCCATTCAAGGCTTTCATTGAAGAAAAGATCTGGCAAAAACAACAAGGTATGGAAATCGGTGACATCTACTTGTACATGGGATCGAGACACAAAAAGGAGGAATACCTTTATGGAGAACTCTGGGAGGCCTACAAGGATGCTGGAATTTTGACCCATATCGGTGCTGCCTTCTCCAGAGACCAACCTGAGAAGATCTACATTCAAGACAAGATCAGGGAGTCCATTGAGCCATTGACTGATGCCATCGTTGCCAAAAACGGTTCGTTCTACTTGTGTGGTCCAACCTGGCCCGTTCCTGATATCACTGCTTGTTTAGAGGATATTGTCCAAAACGGTGCCAAGAGAGAGGGCAGAACCATCAAAGAGGTTGCTAAGGTTGTAGAGGACATGAAGGAAGATGGCCGTTACATCTTGGAAGTTTATTAATTAGACATCAATAGATTTTTCGCAACTTTTGACGGATGTAGATCCACGTGGAGACGCTTGTTTAGAAAGGGTATTTGGCATGCTGGTGAAAAATTACCAGGAATGTTCGAATTGCCACCACTGGAAATTGCATTTGGCCATTTACGTATCAAGGATAGCAGATAAGAGTGTTGAGCCCAGCCCATTGGACAGGATAGGGAATGATAGCACAGAAGGGTCCACCATGCAACTTGGCTAGAATGTTTTAGAAGGAAATGTTCTGTTAGACTTACTGGTGGACTTTTCGGAGTTATCACTCCAAGTAACGTGGGTTTTGGGATTATGGTTTGGGATTAAGCCATCGTAAAGCTTATCTGGTGTGGTCCCTTTGATGTTCAGGAAACTGCAAAGTTTAAGTTACAGCCCAACTGCGGCCCCAAAGTCGCCTGAAAAAAGTCTGGAGCGTGCCTAGAAAGTGCCTGAAAATTCACTTGGAAATCTACCTGACGTTGGTTTGTCATACACGCCACCTAGAACGTCAGATCTGTGGAATAAGCAATCATAGCTTCCGTGTGCAGATGGATCAATAGAGTGGATTTACTGCATGCCGCGCATCTGAGCTGATTGACGCAATATGCAAGTAATTTAGCCTGCATTAGGCAGGGAATTCAACAGCGAACTGCCCCTCGATTAGCCCCATATGGCAGGGGAGGGTGGCTGTAGTTCAATGCAACGCAAACATACGAGATCATTCATGCAGCGGACCAGGTGCAACGAGTTGGAGGGGTCACGGTGATATCGGAGCGGATCATCAACCACAGTCTCGGGATTATCGCCTTCGAAGCGAGCTCTCGACAAGGCAGCAGGGGACATGGCAGATGGTTCCCGGTTGGGAGAACCAGGCGTGCTCTGGCTCCTTCATCAGCAGAATCGTTCCAGAGCAAGAATCGATGGTGGGAGCGCATGAAGTGCCGCTGACGTACCACACACATGTCATGCACCCATACGTTGAAGAACACTAATAATCACGGAGGAATGCACAATGTGCAGCTAATGATGGATGCCATGGGTGTGGACAATCGCCGACGGGAATGTACAATGCCTTGATTAACGGTTGTGAATGTTCTCCCTACGACGCAAGCCCCCTGGGTGCATCAATAGGTCGCATTGGGTGCGATAACAACCAAGTGAAAAATGTGAAAAATGGATCTGCTCCGTGTTACCCACAATAACGGGGGCTGGAGGGGGACTAAGGGTGGCCTGTTCAACAATTGCGAGGTCAATGGCACGGTAGTGGCTACTAGAGGTCAGAGATCCGCTATTGAGAGACAATTCGGGGTTGATGCCCTGGTAGGGTCTATCCGGTGCAATGGACAACTAGTGTCATCAAGCACTAGACCTGGACCAAGAACCGGTGCAACTGTGATTGTTGGCCTGACAATAGCTGGTATGGGGCGGGTAAATGCACTGGTGATGGCCCAGGAGCTCCAACAGACCCAATGGCTCCAACAGGCCCAATGGCTCCAACAGCCTGGTTCCAATGACGACTCCCCCACATATGGATGATGAAATATGATGGAAAATGGGGAATGTCATGGCTGCTTACATTCTACGGGTGCTGTATTGCATGAGGATCAGAAGCGATACCGCCCATTGGCCTATGGCACCATTTGCCGGGGGGTTGCCGGCGGGCTCGCCAGTCCCCACTTTCTCTACAATAGTTTATTCTTCGTGTATTGGGCTACTCCTCGTATAGACTCACATGCCCCACCATATATGGGCCATGGCGGGTGCAGGTCACCTGCCACTGGCCGCTCCTGAAACGGCCCACCCCCGAGACCTCGGCCATGGCCTGTAGAATCGTCGCTGCTTGCTGACCATCCATATCGACCCCATGAACCCCAACAAGTGCCGGATGCAGTCGATCCATGCACCCCACCACCAACGCTGCGGCGGGGCCGTAGTATTCGGCGGATTCTGCCAACACTTCAAGGGTCAGTTTCGGAAGTGGTGGGAGTGTCCCACGCTCCAGCGGAGTTATCGCGTCCATGGTGGGCTCTGGTGGCGGGTTCCCTTGACTTTATTCCCCTAGACAATGTGCCTGCATGCGCAGGTGTCCTGCACACGGCTCGACCCGGGCACCAGCCGTATGCGGGGCAGGTCCGACTTGTCCGAATGACACCAATTGGCGCCGAGTGCAGCAACGGCAGTGCAGCATGCGTCTGGCATTGCCGTAACCTGCCGCTAGGTTACGGCCATGGCGATTGTTGCACCGCCCGCAGCTTTCCGTGCCCCTGAGCTACTTACGGTGCACTGCACTTGCGGTGTACTGCACTTCCGGGGCAACGTATATAAGGCCGCCCTCGCGCTCCCATTCTCAAACAAACCCCCCAATTCCCCTGCCATTGCATCCCTCCCCGTCACTTCGTTTCCTGTCTGCCATCGTGTTCCGCGGTCTCAACATTTCTCCCACCCCACCGCTTGTCACACCGCCACCGACACGCTCTGGTCATTCCTCCGATCGGCCCAGCAAGTGAGACAAAGTGAAATATTCCACATCCAGAACTAACGTGATTGCGCAAAACGTGACTGTGACTCAGGTAGTCACTGAAATAAACACAATCAACTCGATTATAAACACCACAACCACTTGTTTCTTTCCCGTCCGCTTAGTTTTCTCCCGTTTCCTCCCTCCTTTCCAAGTGTCTCCTGCCTACCTTCGATTCCGTGGACTGCGTGACACCCCCGCCCCAAACACCCCAAGATTTGCAGCAACGTGCTCTGAAAAACCCACACGTTAGCTCCACCCTGAAAATTCCACTATCGGTGTCTGGATAAAGTTTCCTTCCAGTTTCCCTACTTCATACGATGTCTAAAGAACCCAAAACTTCCAGAAAGCTCCTTTCCACCTCCTCGCCTGAGGGCATTCTGGTGGCGGCAAAAATCACCTCTACCCGTTTGGCCAACCTCTTGATCAGAAAGGGCCCCTTGCCGATCCGTCACATCACCAGCCAGCTCTCCATCGAGGTGCCCAGCTTTGACTCTTTGTCGCTCTCCAAGCAGAGACGTCTTATCATGGCCGCCATGGAACAGCCCGACCCCTCAAACAACGTGGTGTTTGAAAAAATCGGCTGGGGCCAGTGGGCCGTACGCAAGATAGACTCAGATTTCATCGTTACTGAAGGCACTGAGCCTAAGGCCGGCGCTACCCCTATTGACGCCGAATCTGAATTGCCTAAAATCCACATAAACGAGGTCCGTGCCCAGGCATTGTCCAAGCCAAACGCGTCCAAAAAATTGCCCGCTTCCAAAAGAAGAGAATCAATCACCAACGCCAAAACAAACCTTCACAACGTCAAGTTGCCAGTGGAGCCTGATTCGAACGCCATTGCCAGTGACTCCGAAGATGAATTCGCGTTGTCGGACAATGTTGAAATGGACGAAGAAGACGAAGATGTCAACAACGATGACGAAGAAGATGACGAGCTCTTTGCCTTTGACCACGATGAATCGATAAACAAGTTCAAACGCTCACCGCCAATCAAGTTTGCCAATAGAGTTCCATTAAAAATCAGTCCTCCTCCCGGACACGATGCTAGTACTGCATTCCGTAACAGAAGAAGATCTTCGTCATCGAACCCAAACAACTCCATTTCTAAGCCAAACTACAGACACCAATTATTCAATAGATCCAGGCTCAACTCGCTTGAAAATTTGGATAATTATATTATGTCGTCATCCAAGAACTCTACAATTTCGGTTAGTTCTCCTCCTCCTGCCAACTCACACTTCCACCCATACTACTCATCTGCCTCTGCAGCTAACTCGATATTGAGTGCCTCTCCAGTTAATTCCTGGAACGCAAATGGCAACTACATCCATCATGCTAACTCTGCAACCAGCCCGGAAAGCATTGCTGTTACCATGAATACCAACAGGCGAAAGTCCTCTTTTAACGAATCACACCTTCGTTCCACTTTGTCTACCCTGGTTCCCAAAAATCCTGTTTCTACCCCCACATTAACCCCACAACAACTCACACAACCCTCGAATTCGCCCAAAATTGCCAATTTGCTAAACAAGCCATACGAAAATGATTCTCATGCCCAGTCCTTGCTGGCGGTGCTTAGAAAGCCAGAAACGCAGGAGTATCATGTCCGCAGCTATAGTACCAATAACGTCAATCAAAGCGACACTGACGAGGAAGACTGGGCCACCATTGGTGCCGAGTCGTTGAGAAAAAACCAAAAGATGAAACAACGGATTCCAAGATCTCCTACAAACAAGCAAATACGTCCTAAGGGTCATTCACGTCATTCCTCTGCAGGTTCCAATGTGGAGCTTAATGACGAGGAACGCTCGGCCGCATTTGCCTTGGTAGATCTTCGTTCTGTCTAGTATAATTCATTCCCAACAGGTTGGAGGATAGCTGGTCTGTCTTGACTTTAATAATGTTAATATAATCTTACAATATAGTACAGTAGTAACGGAGATCGTAGCGTGTTCATAGTGGTGAGCCCATAAGCACTAGACTGGCAATGGGACTCTGGGGTAGTTTTGGGAAATGTGTTACAAAAAAGCTACCAGTTAGATACAAAATAGCTACAAAAAGCCTAAAAAAAGCCTACAGCACCGTCTAATGCACTCGGTATCGTCTAACCCCCTGAGTACCGGGTCTGGTGAAGTATCTTTTCAGCACCCAATATGGGCTGGAAATGGCACAATACGGCTGAAAAACAGCGACAATACGAAGCTTAGACGTGAAATCGCTGGCGAAGTTTGGGTGTTTCATGGCAATGTGTTCATTCCTAGAGGCCAACAATGGCCACCAGTTGTGGTGGTGGAATTTTCCACGTAAACTTTCAGCCTTCCAGCTAGTGGTGAAAAATCGGTTCCTTCGTAATGTGGAAAATCGCCAGTCCCAGTGAAATTTCAGTGTGAGCACCCACCAAAACAAACCGCAATAACTCTGAAAAATGTGGACCCCAATGGGGACCCCAATAGGGACCCAAATGGGGAGCTTGCAAATGGTAAACAGTTGCTGTTGGGGCCAAGTTACTTGCTGGGACGATTGCTACCCCGATCGGGCCCGAGACCACGCCACGGGGAGCTCGGATTATTCCCACTAAAAATAATCGCCAATGGTAAACACTGGGGCCCCACATGACCTCCGGTTTGACCGTTGGCCAATCTGAAACACTCAGTTGAACAGGGTCCCGGCCTGCATATACGAAAAGTGGGGTGGAGGGGTGGTGGGCCACTGGGAGGTTGCAGCGTGGGAGCGCACGACCCCCACATTTGGTTCTTGTCACGTGGTGGTGTGGTCACGTGGTGGTGTACATGGTGTTGTTGTCACGTGCATGGCTCTCTTTCCTAATCGGGTTAAATGATTGGACGCGTGAGTTTCAGAGCCAGCACTCATCCCATCCCTCGCCATTTGCCCAGTGCATCCAGTTTTCAACCATCCCACATTCCCTCCCGTTAGCCCCTCCATCGAGCTCCCTGCGACTCTTTTGCCCCCTCAAAACACCCTTTCCTTCGACTGCTGGCCGTATCAATAGCTCCCTGCTAATTTTTCACTCCAGCCATGTCTTCCACTACAACGGTGTTGCCCTCGATCCAGTTGAATGTCAACTACGCGGAGCTTAAAACGCTTGTCAAGGACTTCCTCACGTCCTACAAGGAGTCAGCCGTGGCCGACGACGCCATGGAGGACGGCGAGCCTACTGGAGGTCTCAAGTACATGAACATTCTCCAACAGGTAGCCAACCGTGAGGTGTCCACCATCTACATCGAATTGGACGACTTGAAGCGCTTCCAGCAGAACGCCTTTGCCGGCGACTTGTCGTCGCAGACCAACCCCAGCCACTTGGTCAATGCCCTCGTCAGAAACACCCACCACTACGTGGAGCTTGTCAGTAGCGTGATCGACGAGCTCATGCCCGAGCCCAACAAGGAGGTCAGCTACAAGGACGACGTTTTGGACGTGATCTTGCACCAGAGAAAGTTGCGTAACTTGCGATTGCAACAGGAAAACGCCGACGAGTTCAACAACTTGCGTGACGGCTTCAACCAGTCCGACGTTCCTCAGGACCTGCTCCCTGAAGACTCCGACAACTTGTTCCCCAACAAGCTCACCCGCCGCTACTTCCTCTACTTCAAGCCATTCGAGAACGACATCAAGACCTTGAGTGTTCGGGAGATCAAGGGAAGCCACGTCGGAAGCTACATCACCGTCCGTGGTATCGTTACCCGTGTAAGTGATGTCAAGCCCAGTGTGATTGTCAACGCCTACACCTGCGACAAGTGTGGTTACGAGTTGTTCCAGGAGGTCAATTCCAAGGTGTTCACTCCGTTGACCGAGTGTACCTCTCCTGCCTGCCGGGCAGACAACAACAAGGGCCAATTATTCATGTCCACTAGAGCATCCAAATTTTCCAGTTTTCAGGAAGTCAAAATTCAGGAATTGTCCAACCAGGTTCCTGTGGGCCACATTCCTCGTTCCCTCTCGGTTCACGTCAATGGAGACTTGGTCCGTTCCATGAACCCGGGCGATACCGTGGATATTTCTGGTATTTTCATGCCTGCTCCCTACACGGGCTTCAGAGCCTTGAAGGCCGGCTTATTGACCGAGACGTACCTTGAGGCCCAATACGTTAAGCAGCACAAGAAGCAGTACGACTCCAGCTTCATATCCGCCGAAGCTGCCGCCAAAATCGACCGTTTAATTGGCGAAGGTGACGTCTACAACAAATTGGCCAAGTCCATTGCGCCAGAAATCTACGGCCACTTGGACATCAAGAAGATTCTCCTCTTGCTCTTGTGTGGAGGAGTGACCAAGACCATCGGAGACGGTTTGAAGATCAGAGGTGACATCAACGTTTGCCTTATGGGAGATCCCGGTGTGGCCAAGTCTCAATTGTTGAAGGCCATCGGCAAAATCGCTCCCAGATCTGTCTACACCACCGGTAGAGGTTCTTCGGGTGTTGGTTTGACCGCTGCGGTGATGAGAGACCCCATCACCGACGAAATGGTCTTGGAAGGTGGTGCCTTGGTTTTGGCCGATAATGGTATCTGTTGTATTGATGAGTTCGATAAGATGGAGGAGGGTGACCGTACCGCCATCCACGAAGTCATGGAACAGCAAACCATCTCCATTTCCAAGGCCGGTATCACCACCACCCTCAATGCCAGAACTTCCATTTTGGCAGCTGCCAACCCGTTGTACGGACGCTACAACACCAGGTTGTCTCCCCACGAAAACATCAACTTGCCCGCTGCCTTGTTGTCCAGATTCGACGTGATGTACTTGATTTTGGACCAGCCTTCCCGTGAAACCGACGAAAGGTTGGCTAATCACGTTGCCTACGTCCACATGCACAACAAGCAGCCCACCATGGACTTCGAGCCATTGGACTCGTCCACCATCCGTGAGTACGTCTCCAGAGCACGTACATACCGTCCCACCGTTCCCAAGGAAGTCGGAGACTACGTTGTTCAGCAATATATCAACATGCGTAAAGAGAGTCAAAGAAACGAAGGTTCGGTCAAAAAGTTCAGCCACATCACCCCCAGAACCTTATTGGGTATACTCCGTATGGCCCAAGCTTCAGCTCGTCTCCGTTTTGATAACGTGGTGACTTTCGAAGATGTCGACGAGGCCTTGAGGTTGATCCAGGTGTCGAAGTCGTCTTTGTATGCCAACGACGATGCGGTCCGTGAGGATGAATCTCCAACATCCAAGATTTACCGTATCATCAGTGGTATGGCCAGAGGAGACGGCTCTTCTGGTCCTCGGATCTTGAGTATGCAAGAGGTCAAAGACCGTATTTTGGGGCAATCTTTCATAATACAACAATTGGACGACACCATCACAGAATACGAAATGCTTGGTGTGTGGCAGAGAATTGAGAATGGAGAGAGGTTGATGTTCTCTGTCGGAGGTGGTGAAGAAGATGACATCGATATGGAGTATTAGGTGGGGTTTGTTCTGTTCTTCATTGTTTTATTATTATTATTGAAATTCCGCTAGCATTACTAGTTTCCAGCTTGTATAAATGACCGAATACTTAGATATAAATCTCTAGTCTATGGCTTGTAGGAGAAAATTCGGCAGCTCATTGCTTTGGGCGATTTAGTTGATTTCACTTTGTGAAGTGGCAGAAGAGACTTTTTCTGTGTGCTCAATGACTGAATAGCACCTTGACCAGTCAGGAAACTAAAGGTTTTATATTTTGTGAACTTGTGGAGTTTGCTGCACCTGGTTGGATTTCAATTATGGCCAAGTATCGCTGCTCCAAAGTCTGTACTAGAAGCTTTGCAGGCTCAAGCTCCCTCATCTTGGATTAAAGTGAAAGTACTCAAAAACCCCTGTAAATGCAAATAAAATGCAAATAAAATTAAAACTGCCCACACAAAAACCACTTCCTTTCAGCTTCTCTTGGTACGAATCTTCTTTGCCGCCCAATTCAGCCCATATTCTGCATTCGGCATCCATCAGGTACGAAGTACATTCTTCAAAACCAAACTGTGGTAGGCCCACGCACGTGACCCCACACTATTTCTGCGCTGTCAACAATATGGCAATTATCAACAACATTATGGTCGACTACGCTTCTAAAACTGTGCCTCAATTAAAGGAGGTCTTGAAATCCAAAGGTTTATCAACCGATGGTAAGAAGGCTGATTTGGTTGCCAGACTCACCGAAGCTGATTCCAATGGCGACGAATTGCTTCCTATTGAGGGAGAGGCCCCAGAACAGGCAGCTGAGGCTGTGGTCCAAGAATCAGAGAAAACCGAACAAGTTGAGCCATCTGTGGAAGCCACGGACGAAGCTCCTGCTGGTGAGCCAACCTTGACTGTGATTCCACCTGCTGTCGAGGAAGAGCCAGTCAAGGAAGAGCCAAAGGTGTTGACCCCAGATGAAAGAAAGCAGTTGGCCGTGGATTTGTTGAAAAAGAAGATCCAAAGAGCTGAAAAATTCAGCGACGAGGCTGCCGCCGAAGCTGCTAGAAAGGACTTGGCTAGAGTTGAGAAGTTTGGAGTTGAGCTCGGCACTGCATTGGCTAGGGAAATTGGCTTGGTTGATAAAAGCTTGTCCAACCGTAAATTCAACAAGCACAAAAACAATAAGTTCAAAAAGTCTAAGGGTAAGCGTAGAAACTAGTATGTAAATATAACTATGTATATGTATTAATAACTGTTCTGAGAACAGTACCGGAATAGCTGTAAAAAAATATGTCAATTACAATGTCAAGTTCTCGTCATCGCTTTCGACGGTGAACTGGTCTTCTGCCATCTCTTTCTCCACAATCAAACCATTATTGTCCTTCATCCAAATCAAGAACAAAGCACTCACAGTGGAGAAGAACGCAATGTACTGAGATAAAATCAGGAACGACAACGTGCCGTATGAGAAGGTTGCTTCCATTGCGCCCATCGTCCATGCTGACATAAAGATCATGGGTCTTTCTTCACTATACTCAGCTGGAATACTTAAGTTCTGTTTCACCGCTCTGATGACCAATACTGCCCCAAAACTCAAACCAACGAGCAAGGGAACAACAAAGATCACCCATATGGACTTTCTGTATGAATCAATAATCCGCTGGTTGGTTTCTCCGTTGTCTGTAGGAGGAAATGCGCTGATAGTTTTTCTGGTTTTGTAATAGTAGTAAATGGTCACAGCAAGCCAAATGAATTGAAAGCACGCTAGCACGCTCATTAACATTTTTGCAATCTTTCCAGCAGATTCCTCAGTGTAACCTGAGTTGATGGAAAGAAATAAGTCATCAGAAAACGACAATATATCCGAGCTCCTGCTAAAGGTGAGAATAAAGAGCAAAATTGTCAACACGAAGATATGGGAAGCGAATAGTCCTAAAGATAATTTAAGGTAACCTCCAGGAATAACTCTGTAGTTTCTAGAACCCCCTTCATGATAGTAGATCACACCATATCCCATGGCAAAGAGAAGGGTGAACAATTGTGTCAAGATGTTAAAAGTAGTGTTCACCCAAACCTTGGCTAAATCGAAGATTTTGAAGAATCCTTTGTTTCCCGAAATGTTCATGAAGAATCCGAGAATCATGTTGACCAACGAAAGGAGAACAAATGGTAGAAGAATATAGAATATCACTGCCTTGGAGATCAATGAAATAGAATCCAAGCCTCCCTTGGTCTTGAATCGCAAGATGTAGTTCAACAAGTATCCGAACAACACCAACCCAATAATGAATACATATTTTTGAACGCTGTACTGGACGTATGAAAAGTAGCCCAACTTTCCACTGGGGTTGAGGAAATCCACGCTCAACTTGAGAGGAGTCTCTGCTTTTGATGCAGCATAGACGCAATAAATACCAGATTCATTGACTGGGTACGAGATGCTGTTTTTGGCATCCAATGGTCCATTAAATGCCCGATCGATAGACCTATCCTTGTAAGCCTCGACAAGGAACTTGCCATTGTCGAGGTCCACTAATTTCTCGAAATTGACCTTCTGGGTGCGGTCTTCCAACACTTCAAGTGGAGGAATGTTAGTGAAGTTTACAATATCCACGTATCTGAAAATAAGCGTGGCGACTTGAGACTTTAAGTCGGGACTGTTAACTGCAACATCCACAGCGCCGGAGACCGGTACATATGAACATTTCTGATAATCTTGAACCTTGACTTCAGCTTGAACTCGCAGAGCCAATGCCAGAAGCAATAGAATGAATGAGGGGAACTTCATGTGCAAATTCGCTACTTTGCTGATATGTCAGGGGTGGCCCAATATATACCTTTTGTTGTTGTGAGCCCCGCTTCTGGCCTGACTATCGCTTGTACTGCACACAGGAGTTAGGACTGCTTCTGGACTAAGGCCGAGCTGGACATTTTCCAACAGCATGGGGCACCAGGATTGGGTGGTTCAAGTAGTGTGATCTTCGAGGTATTTGGGCTGTTTTCTGCACTTCCTGACAACCGTAGTTTTACTAAATTTATCAAATTCTTCAGATTTTTCAAATAATTGGTGCACCATAATTTGAACAGAGCTACTGTACATCGACAAAACTTCGTGTAAATCAATTATCCCAGACTGCCATGTTTTTCTAGTGCCAAAGAAGCATATATAGCTACATCTGTAGGTGCAGAATAAGTCAATTCCCACTGTTGTCCATCTCTTTCCATCCCAGCGAAGTAATTGCGGCAACTGCCTCAACTTACCCATTATCTTCCCGTCCATTTCCACCCCACCAGTAGACCAACGTTCCGCAGACCCAGGCCCCCCGTCCATCATAGACACCAGAGTCCCGTTTTCTCCCTATTCTCGCCAAAACCTTGGGAGCTGCCGCAAACATTTTCCTCACCACTCCACACTAACCCGTTCTCATCATCGCGCGATCTTAAAACCACAGTCCAGTTACCTCATCTCCACCATGGCCACCTACTACACAACATTGCCTACGGCCTTGAAGCCAAGCCATTATGAAATCTCGATCAGCGACATCAACTTCGAGGCGGACACCTTCACCGGAAAGGTTTCGATTGATTTGGACGTGGTTCAGGAGACTGATGAGTTGCACTTGAACTACAGAGACTTGACCATCAAAAAGGTGACCGTGCACAATGACCAGCCCATTGAAGTGGCCGAACTCACCGAAAACAAGGAAAAGGAGTTTTTCGTGGTGAAGCTCGCCAAAAGTGTCAGCTCGGGAACCGTCCAGGCGGTGATCGACTACGAGGGTCCCATCACCTCCAACATGATGGGCTTCTACAAGTCCAAGTACATGGAGAACGGCGAGGAGAAGGTCATGGCCTCCACCCAGTTCGAGGCCACCGACGCCAGAAGAGCATTTCCCTGTTTGGATGAACCGGCCATGAAGTCCACCTTCAAGATCAACCTCACCGTTAGAAGCGACTGGACGGCATTGGCCAACACCCCCATTGCCAAGGAAACTGCCAACGGAGAATTGAAGACCGTGGAGTTCGAGGTCACCCCCATCATGTCCACCTACTTGGTGGCATGGGCCATTGGAGACTTTGAGTACCTTGAAACCTTCACCGAAACCACCAAAGTGGAAGGAAAGCCCATTCCCGTCAGAATCTATACCACCAAAGGATACCTCGAGTCGGCCAAGTTGGCATTGGAGATCACCCCCAAGATCTTGGACTACTTCTCCAAGGTGTTCGAAGTGGACTACCCCTTGCCCAAGTTGGACCTTCTTGCTGTCCATGCCTACTCCCACAATGCCATGGAAAATTGGGGTTTGATCACCTACAGAAGCACTGCCTTGTTGTACTCCGAGAAGACCTCCGACTCCTCCTATAAGCAGAAGGTTGCTTACGTTATTGCCCACGAATTGGCCCACCAGTGGTTCGGAAACTTGGTCACCATGAAATGGTGGGACGAATTGTGGTTGAACGAGGGTTTTGCTACCTGGGTCGGATACTACGCCGTGGACTACTTGTACCCTGAGTGGGACATTTTCTCTGGGTTCGTTGCCGATTCTTTGCAAAAGGCCCTCAACTTGGATGGTTTGAGAAACTCTCATCCAATTGAAGTACCAGTGGTCGATGCTTTGGATATTGACCAAGTGTTTGATGCCATTTCCTACTTGAAGGGTGCCTCCACTATCTTGATGATCTCAAACTACTTGGGCACTGATTTGTTCTTGAAGGGTGTTGCCTTGTATTTGAACAGAAACAAGTACGGCAATGCTACTTCCACCGACTTGTGGAACTGTATTGGTGAAGTTGTTGGCAAGCCACTTGATCAACTTATGGCCTCATGGATCAAGAAGGTCGGATACCCTGTTGTGAACGTGGAATACGATGATTCGTCCAAGAGCTTGGTGTTGAACCAGTCTAGATTCTTGAACAGTGGAGATGCTACCGAGGAAGAAAACCAGACTAAATGGTGGATTCCATTAAACATTAACACTGATGCAAACACCAGGGACGTCATCGACTCTTTTGAAAGCGAAACCTTGATCATCGACAACTTCCAGTTGAGCGATGAGTTTTTCAAGTTGAACAAGGATTCCAGCGGTGTGTTTAGAGTCAACTATTCCCAACAAATCTTGGAGAGAAACATCTTGCCCTTCATCGCTAAGATGTCTACCAAGGACAGAGTGGGTTTAAGTGCTGACATCGCAGCCACAGCTGTTGCTGGTGGTTCCACCATTGCCATGTTGAAGTTGATCAAAACCATTGCTGAGCACGAAGAATTGAAGGATGACTATGTGACTTGGTTGGAATTGGGAAACAGCTTAGGCTTGATCCAGAATGCTTTCTTGGGTACCAACGAACAGTTAAATGTCAGCTTGAAGAAGTTCGGAAGATCCATTTACGAGAAACAGGCATTGAGATTTGTCCATGAAATCAAGGCTGGAAGTATCGACAAGTCCAACTTCAACTTATCTAAGTTGAGATCGAACGTTTTGGACCACGCTGCTCACTACGACATTCCTGAGGTTTCTGCCTTTGCTTTGGAGAAATTCGGAGAATGGTCTGAAGGTAAGGACATCGACCCATCATTGAGATCCTTCATCTGGACCTCTATTTGTTCTTCCAAAAATTTCACTAGAGAGCAATACGACCAAATCTTGAACCAAGTCATCAACCCATCTTCCCTCGATGCCAGAGAAATTGCTCTTAGCTCGTTAGGCCACGTCCAGAACAAGGAACTCGCCGATGAGATCATCGGTAGCTTGCTCAAGCCTGAAGTTGTTCCTCCAATGAACGCAAACAGTTTGGCCGTTCCATTGTCCTCCCAGCTTGCCACCAAGGACGCTTTCTGGAAGTTTTTCAGTGAACACTACAGTGAGTTCTACGACTTGTTGTCTCCTAACATGGTGATTTTCGAAAGATTTGTCAAGGATACCTTGAGAAACTATCAAACCAAACAGAAGCACGACGAGATCGCTTTGTTCTTCAAGGGTAAGTCGCTTGCCGGATTCGACAGATCGTTCAAACAAGCTTTGGATAACATCCAGACCAACGCTTCGTGGTTCGACAGAGACCAAAAGGTGGTTGCAGACTACTTGGAGTAATAGGCGTTTTTAAAGACGGCTATGACCGCTAGAACTGGTGGTCCCGCCAGAACTGCGTTCTCCAGAATAGGTTACGAATCATGCAATTAATAAAATTATTATTGAATGTTGTAGATAAAGTCAATAACCTCTATTATAATTTGAGCTTCACCTCAGTACATACGGTTTCCGGAACGAACTCTATATTTACACTTTGTGCTCGTGGGTAGCAGCGTATCTTCCAGAAGGATCGGCGTGACAGCCCCATTCGGCCTTTGGAATCCATCTCATCACGGTGGTGGCAGCGGCCTTGGAGTTGTTGAACATCTCGTCGAACTTGCATCTGTACCAGTAGGCCTCCTTAGTGGTTGGGATGTCGTCTCCCCATTCTGGCTTAGGGTTGTTTAATTCCTCTTCAGAAACAGCGGCCTCGGCAGCGTCCTTCAAGCCATCGATCCACGAGTATCCAACACCGTCGGAGAATTGTTCCTTTTGTCTCCACAAAATTTCACTTGGCAAGTATGGCTCGGTTTCTGGCTCGTCGGAGGTGTCGAAGGCCTTTCTCAAGATGTACTTCTCGATCTTGCCCTCGGCAGGCTTGATCAACTTGTCTTCTGGGTCGATGTTCATACACACCTCCAAGAATTGCTTGTCCAAGAATGGGACTCTGGCCTCCAAACCCCAGGCCATGGTGGACTTGTTGGCACGCAAACAGTCGGCGTAATGCAAGTTCTTGACTCTTTGGACACATTCCTCGTGGAAGTCTCTGGAGGAAGGAGCATTGGCGAAGTACAAGTATCCACCAAAGACCTCATCGGAACCCTCACCAGACAAAACCATCTTGACACCTTGGGCCTTGATCTTACGGGACAAGAGGTACATTGGGGTCGAGGCACGGATGGTGGTGACGTCGTAGGTCTCCAAGTGGTAGATCACGTCGTTCAAGGCATCCAAACCTTCTTCCAAAGTGAAGGTGTGAGAGTGGTGGATGGTACCAATAAAGTGGGCCACCTTTTCGGCGGCGATTAAATCTGGGGCACCAGGCAAACCGATAGCGAAGGAATGCAATTGGTTCCAGCCCGAAGAGTGCAAAGATCCCTTGGCATCAACACCGGACAATTCCTTATTGGCATCGACACCTTCTGGGTGCACAGCGACCTTCTTAGTTTCCCTGGAGGCAATGGAGGCGATCAACGACGAGTCCAAACCACCCGATAACAACACACCGTATGGCACCTCAGCCATCAAACGCTTTCTGACGGCCATTTCCAAGCTTTCACGCACCTTCTTGTAGTCCACCTTGGTGGTAGGCACCTTGGAGCCATCCCACCAGGTTGGGGTGAAGTAACGGGTGATTTGGTCGGTGTTGGAGTCGTACACATGGCCGGGAGGGAAGGCGAAGATCTCGTCACACTCGTCGGTCAAACACTTCAATTCCGAAGCAAAGTAACGGGTTTCTGGAGAGGCACTGCTCTTACCCATGTACAAGGTGGTGATACCGATAGGGTCACGGGCGGCGACAATACGATCGTTGCCCTTGTCGTACAAAACCCAGGCGAACATACCGTCCAAGTGCTTTGGAGCGTCCACGTCGTACTTTTGGAACAATGGAATGATAGGCTCACAGTCTGACAACGACTTGTATGGGTATTCGGAGAACTCTTGTCTCAACTGGATGTGGTTGTAGATCTCACCGTTGACAGCCAAGGTGTAGTTGTCGTCCTCGGAGGTGATAGGTTGGGCACCAGAGTCCAAACCAACGATAGCCAATCTCTCATGACACAAGATGGTGTTGTTCTGGGTGACGTTACCGGACCAATCTGGACCACGGTGTCTGATTCTTTTGGAGTATTGTAAGGCTTTAGCCTTGAAACTTTCGATTTCGGGCTGTTTGAACGAGGCAAAGATACCACACATGATTGAAGGTCGAAGTAGTGATTTGGTGGAGGTTATATGTTGAAAAATTTGTGAGTCAGAGACCGGGCCGCAACCGCCGGTAGAGACACGCCCCTTTGATAAGGTGGGGGCTCCAGGAACCCCATGGGTTTTTCGCCTACGCTGCTACTCCCGGGGCCAACTAGCGGCTAGCAGTGCTCACAGTGCAGGGGGCCGCTGGGGGCCCTGCTTGGAGACACTAGCACCCTGTGCTGTTGGATGGTGGGGAGTGCTCGCCAAAGTGAAATTTTCACCACCCCACCAAAACGGGACCCTCCACGTAAAACCCGTCGGAAATCGCCTTCCTACGGTTCTATTGGCTTCTCTTGTGTTTAGTTACACTTGGCACATTCTCTTACTCCTGCCTTCCTGGGACGGACATGAGTCAATCTTATCTGAAGACTTCTCAAGCGAGCAACTACATGCAGGACAGAATCATAACTGTTTGGGCCACTCGACGTTGGTAGGCGGTTTTAGGTGTTCCTGCATTGACAAGCTGAATCGGACTCTGCCACCTCAGAGGAACAACAATCCATCGTCAAAGACGTCCCACAGCATCTTATCGTCGAAACAAGCGACCTTCCTACTTTTTTCATGCCATAACCACCACATGGAAATTTTCCCAAACCTTGTTGAATCGCAGCCAAAGTCCCGGATCCAGCATCAAACCATCGATTTCTGCATCCATACCATCACATCACATCTAGAAACAATTTCAGGCACTTATGGTGGAAAATTTTATCCTAGGAGCCGTTATTTCAGCTTACCTCCTTGCCAGCACGAGTATCGTGGTTTTGAAGACATTCCCACAATTGAATGACCTTCTTTTGTATGGGAAAAACGTTTCCATCAAGTCCAAGAGCCTGCTGACTAGTATATGGCGACAACTTGTTGACTGGGTGTTCCGGCTCACGGTTCCAAAGGCATTTTTTACCCACTTCTACGTCTTGTTGTTTTCCACCAGCTGCATTATTCTGTGGGTCAACTCCAATTTCAAGCACAATTCCGGCAACCCCTCCGCATACAAAAGCAGTTTGCTCATCCATCGCTTGCTTTTGGTACAAGGATTGCGTCGGTTGGTCGAATGTCTTTACTTCACCAAATTCTCCCCGAACTCTCGCATTAACGTCCTCCATTACCTCGTGGGAATGATGCACTACGTGTTGGTCAGCTTGGTGTCGTATGTAGCATTGAGCTTGAATTTCCTGACAACAACGGAGGCCTTGGACTTTGTTGAATGGGCCCTAGTGGGCTGGTTTCTTGTTGCCTCAGCACAGCAAGCACTCCACCACCAGCATCTTGCGTCGTTGAAGAAATACTCACAGCCTGATTTTCGTCTTGTTGCCTGTCCCCACTACTTCGATGAGATCCAGCTCTACTTGGTGCTCTTCTTCATCGGAATCAAGGGCCAACTACAGCCATTGGTTTCTGCCAGTTTGCTTGCGTGTGTGATATTTGTGCTGGTGAATCTTGGGGTGAGCTCCCGGGATAGTCTCCGCTTTTACCAACAGAAATTCCCCGGCTTCCCGTTGAAATACAGCATTGTGCCATGGGTTCTCTAGGTTTCCGGCCATATATTACATAAGCGCTTAGTCAGCACTTTGGTGCCACTGGTGCACTGCACAGAAACGTCACAAGACTCAGCCATTATCATCATGACACCCCCCAAGGTACCACCCAGTGTCACTATCAATCTCCGGGCGACCGAGTCCAGCATAGTCCGAGGGTGCCCCGGAGTCCCTCGAAGCATTGTAAGTATCAAAAGTGCCGAAGTTTAGGCGATTTTCCAGGAGTTCTAGTACTACCTCACTCTCTATTGGCAATGACTAACAGGCAGCCCCGAATCGAAACAGTGGTGGAAATTCGTCCAGCAAATTGTCAAGCGTTCAAAGTAAGGTCGGTGGGTATCGAGCTCCGTACCACCCAAAAGGTCAGTGTTCCTTCCACCATCGGATCTAACGACACACTACGAGAGTTCAAGGTGCATGAGGAACCCTTCATCTACAAACCGCCCTTGGGAGAGTTTCACAAGGAACTCTTGGGGCTAGATATCCCCGTGGTATTCCCATTGCCTCGAGACATTATTGCCAGTGGGCTGTATCCCAATTGGAATGCTTCCACGGTCCACTCTCTCTGCGTGAAGGTATCATGTGGTGAGAGCTACGACACGGAATTGAACTACATGGAAGTGTTCCCCATTCCCATCAAGCTTTATGACACGCTTCCGCTCTATCGACAGTTCAATGAGCCAATCGTGGAAGCTAGGGTATCCTCTGACCAGCAGATCATGGTGGATTTATCTCTCCCTGTATCGTCCATGGGTCCTAATGACGATTTCGTGCTATTCACCAAGGTCCTGACCAATTTCGCCCACAACAAAGTCAAAAAGAACTTGCGATTGAACAAGTTAACGCTTCAGATCAAGGAGATTTTGGAGTGTCACGAAGGTGGCCTCCCTCCTCGAAAAGAGAACAAGATATTCACCCAGACACATGTTCTATCTCCTGAAAACTCACCATTGAATACACAAGGGTACACACATACCTTTCAGTTGCAATTTCCCGCTGAAAATGATTTTCTTCAGTTGTTCAACTCCAATTACACCAACTTGCTGAATGCTTATCTCCAACAGCAGCAGCAGTATGTGGATGATCAATCGCAGCTCATCCAGTCCATAAACATATCGAAGAACAACCTAGTGGACGAACTAGAAGAGGGCGTACCATTGACTCATATGCAAGGCTTCACCACCCTAGGTCGCCTCTTCTCCTTGCGATATGAAGCCATCTTGAAAGTCAAGCTCCTGCATAGCAAAGATATCGAGGTCAGGCTACCGATCACCGTAAGTCCTTATGATAGAGTTAGCAGTGACTACCTATTACAGTGGATCATGGGAGAGTGTGAGTTTGCACGGGAAAAGTTTGGCAAATTTTTTGTCAGCAAGATGGTCGGCTTGACCAAGTTTGAGGATATGATAAGCATGATAAGCCGTTACAAGCCACCTCCAATAATCTATAGAAACATCGTGTCCGATTGGGTTCGATTGGGGTATAACGAGCTGGCCTTTGGCAAACCAGCAAGCTCAAAAAGCATTGGACAATACATTGACTGATTGTTCCAGTTACGAATTATGATATAGAACCTAGAAACAAATTAACGTTGACACCATCCTTTGATGACCTGAGTATGAATGATAATGTAGAAAAGATATTTTAAGGCAGTAGCCTATTTTTATTCGATATAAGCAATGTGCATTATGGACACAATAGCGGGTGAAGTTCAAGTTCATAGTGACTAATTTCCACCACTTATAGTACTGGTCACTTGAGGACTTGATAGCAATTGGAATCATCGAGAAAATTGGTGAGTTGAAGTACAATAAGTAAATAGTTTTGCGTTACTTTAGACTAGAGAACAATTGTCTACAGTATTTTTTTACTCCAGAATTGTACTTATACTCTGCACGTGATCCACAACGTGACCAGATATAGATATCAAGGTCAATTAATCTCTGGATCTAAATACCATCCCTTCCGGTGCCCAAGCTTCAATGGCTAGCTCTCCTCCCGCATATGCCCCCACGGCAACGACTTCATACACACCGTCGTCCAATAGCAGGGCCTTCCACGAAGAAGTTACCAAGTCGTCGCTCTTCAAATCAGACCTCCATAAGAACGTCTATCTGTCTATGTCTGAAGCCTATGCCATTCTTCCCACGCTAGACATGCTTGAGACATCGTTTCTCAAAGATTTCATCACAGACAAGGAGAAATATACCGCCACAACATACAGACTCATCAACCAATATCAAATCATAGTGAAGGGGTTCCAAGAAGATCAGGCTTCGGTTGACTTCCTCAAAGCGACATTGGGGACCGAGTTGAACGCCGACTTCAGCAATTTCGCCCAGCTACTCAGCCAAAAGTTCGGCTTACAGTGCCCGCTGGCTATCAAGCGGTTGAATGCTGGAATACCCGCCACAATTGAGCATTTGAGTACCCATGTGGAGTCCTCCAGCCATCCAGAACCTAAAGAGAAGTCCGGCTCAGGAAACTCAACCAGTTCTGCTGGAAGAATGATCGCAGAAATTACAGGTAACTTTATTACATGTATGGATGCATTGAAATTGAACTATAAGACGAAAGATCAGTTGCATCCACTCTTGAGTGAGCTTGTGATCAATTTGAACGACTTGATCGAGAGCGGAAGTCACAAGATCATCGAGTTTCAAGGGAAATCTAAGTTGGTGAACTGGCTCATCAAATTAAACAACCTCGGAGGCGAGGAGGAAATGGATCAACAGGATATTGATTCGTTTTTAAACGACTTGGACGTGGCATACAAGGGCTTCTATACGTCTTTGGAATGAAATAGCAGAAATGAATGGAGCTTAGATAATCGACTCGATTTGCTCGGCGTAGTTCAACGTGTTGATGATAGTGTTTGAAGCTTCGGCGGTGTCGGCATTGTCATCGAGTTTGTTGAAGTAGATGACGCCATTTTCGATGCGCCAGTTATCCACTTCGAATTGCTCCTTCAACACTTCTTCAAACTTGCTGTCTGACTGTTCTTGAGGGAAGTACAACAAGTTCTTGCAGTTGCTGATGGCTATGGAATCGTATGTCTTCTCCAACGACTTTGCGATTTCGAAACGGAGAGCATTGATCAAGGTGTCGACGAAATGGTTATATTCCTTGCATGGCAAGTTCTTCTCTTCCTTCAAGAGCTTCCAGATCTTGATGTAGTTACCCTCCATCAAGTTTCTTTCGAGATTTATGGGGAAACTCAAGAACTTGTCCTTTTCGGTGTCGTACTGGCTGGAGTTGTAGATGGTCTCCAATTCGATGTGGAACTTGGAGATCAAGCCTTGTGATAATAAATAGAGCAAATACAACGATATGATCTTGGTGGCATCAGTGTTGAGCTTCTCTTGTTTGGTGTAAATTTTAGCGTTGGCATAGAACGGTCTCAATTGGGAGAAGTAGTTTTCGAACGATTGGTAGCTGTTGGTGAGCAACGACGACAATGCTCCAATTTCGAGGATCCGTTGGGCGATTTTCAAGTCGTTTACTTGGTCTTTAGTCTGGGTATTGACGGGTAATGGAATGAGGAGATTGTGCTTGATTAATTCGATTTTGACGGGCGCCAAAAGCTTCAACGACTCATCGTAGTTCTGTGAATCGAACAATTGGTAAAGTTCGGCGGTAAGCTTTTGTAAGGACATGATGACGGTGGTTGGCCAAGTGGTTGTGTGGAGCGTTTTGTTGTCGCCACCCAGGGTCGTGTGCGTGCGGTTGCAATTAGCCAAAGGGTGAGGGAGGAAGGAACAGGGATGGAGGTAAAAAGGAGCCGGGTGTGGTTTAGAACCAGGAAGAAGGGCGATTTCATCCAGTTGAAAGCACCGGTACCAGTAGAGTAAAGTTTGGCTTCCACACTGACACCCCAGGAGAACTGTTTTGGAATTGAAGAATATCACGTGACAACATTATATCTGCCAGCTTCGCCAACGCTGGCCTATCCCCTAGGTAGTAGACATCCTTTCCCACAAGCCAACTCAACTGGAGAAGGACCGGAAGCTGTTACTCCCTGGCAAACCAGGCTGACACCTACTATCACCACCAGTGCCAGTAGATAGCGAGATCACGTGACCCGCGATATAATTTTTCATTCCCGATGGCTCTTCCCATCACCATCACCATGAAGTTCTTGACCACCAACTTCGTCACATGTGCCGTGAAGGGCTGTCTGAGCTCCGTCGAAGCCTTCCCATTGAAGTATGAGGAGTGCCAGCTCGTCCAAGAAGAAACCGACTACAACCCTGAATTCATTTCCCATATGCTCGAAAGATTGGACTGGCCAGCCATCGTGCAAGTTGCAAAAGACCTCGGAAACGATTCGTTGCCCGCCACCAAGCCAGAGGACTTGGACCCCATCATGGAAGACAGCCAGGCTGTCTTGAAGGATTTGCATAGCCTCCTTATCGAGACCCAGATCGTGGAAGGCCGGATGGTGTGCCGTAACTGCGGCCACGTCTATCACATCAAGAACTCCATCCCTAACTTTCTCTTGCCTCCACACTTGTGCTAGTCACACACCCCGTCTTCCACCCCGCTACCATGAGGTGTGGGCCTCCAGGGCCCCAGATACTGCCTGTTCTGCTTGATAGACGCTCGGAGGCCTGAGAAGGGCGAACCCGCTTCAAAAACGCTCAAAAACTCGCCAAACACGGCTGGTTCGACCTCACACCATGTGCCATGCTGCCAAACGCTTAATATGTTCCACTCCGGGCCCATACGTCCCAATAAACGTCCCAACTCGTCGCCAGACCCCTATTCGTAGTTAGTGTACCTGCCCCTCGTACCTCTCCGCACCACACGCCCGGTCGCTTACGTAAGCTCCAGGCAATCAAATGTCCACTGCCACCGTTCGATTCGACACAACCCATAACGTCCGTGGTTACGCCCTACTCGTCAGATTTGTCCAATCTGTCCCCATTTCCGGTCTCATCCTCCCCGATTTGTTAACCGGCCTCGTTGGATTCTCAAAAAGTTCCCGGTTTTCCCCGTTGTATCCGCTTCTCGCGTGCCCAGCAGGTATTTCACCGGCCTTTATTCAGGTACAACTCGTAACATTTCCACGTCCAACTCCATATCGCCACACTTTAGCGGGTCGTCATGGTGGGCATTGCATCTATTTTCCAAAACAACGGCGGACTTTCCACCAACGGGTCGCCCAGTCACGATACAGCCACTCCGGTGACGCAACATTGCGATCCTGATTCCGACAGCTCCATCTTCAACAGCCCTCTGGACTATGCTGTGGGCAAGGGAGAGCTCAAGGCACCTCCACAGATCCGCCCGGAAGCGGACTCCCATAGCGGGTCGTCGAGGTCCCGGTCCATCTCCATCCTGAAGTTCTTTTTCAATAAGGACACCGCCACAGCAACCCCGGAGCTGGGGGATTCAGATGGCCTTCAGAACCCATTTCAGGCTTCGGTGAACGGAGCAAGTGATGAGAAGAAGGCGCCAATGGCAAAGTTCAAGAGTCTCTTCCGCATCTCGTCGGGCTCCCATGCCCAGGCTGGACCAGACGAGACCTCGGCCCATGTTGAGCAAGACGAGTCGGCAAACGGCTCCAAAATAAAGAAGTTCATGCTTGCACGCAAGAGATCCCAATCGTCACCCGTGAGTCCTCCGTTCACCAGCCATTCCCGAACAAACTCGATTCCCAAGGTGATGAGAGAACGTGAAAACACAGCTCCGGAGCACAGAAACGACATGAGAGTTTCCGATTTGAAGACCTCCAATTCCAAGGATTCGTCCCCTATCCCTTCTACAAGAACCCCTGGAACACCCACCTTGAACTCAAAACAAAGTGCCCTGTCTCTCCGCATTAAGATTCCAGAGATCGTGGCAAGCTCTCCTAAAAACAAGCTAACCACCAACTCTCGGTCTATGAAGAACCCTGAAAGTCCTGTGGTTAGCTCCAACCTATACTTTGCACATCAAGGGTTGCCTCCTCACTTGGGCCCCACTAGTCCCAATAAGTACCTCGATGAATCGGTTTCAAACAGAGATGATTTATCTATTTCATTAAGACACAATGATTCAGTCTTTTCACTCAGTGACAGCGGAGTTTTGAAGCCACCTAAAGCGCATCTGAATCAATATTCAAGCGCAGATGAAGATTTGAGCGACCTCATTCCTAAAAGAAGTTCAGGCTCCGCTTCAGGCCATTCGCCAAGTTTACACCCTAGCAGCATTGGAGTTCCTCCTACTACCCCTAAAAACAAGCTCACCAGATTGATTGACGATCCAGATGAGTTAAAGCTTGATGATCTTCAAGATCCTAAGAGTTCATTACACGTTCCCCGTTCTCCAGCCCCAGCATTTGCAGGTAATCTGGGTTCGACGCTCAATGTACCCACGTCTCCTTTCCAAAGAACATTGAGAAGAGTTGCATCCGCTCCGTTGGTGCATAGATTGTTAAGTGAATCCAAGTCGGCACCTGCGACATCCCATAATCAAGAAAACGAAGAATTTGATATCAACAAGCATATTGGAGAGGTAAAAATTTCAGGAAGACCTCGAACATACACCCAAGAAAGAATGTACTCTTCAGCTTCGACCAAAATCATGGATGCTCAAGTTGATCAAGATTGTTTTGAGAAAATCAGATTGTTGGGTAAAGGTGATGTTGGAAAGGTATACTTGGCAAGAGAGAAGGCCTCAAACAGGCTTTATGCCATGAAGGTCCTCAACAAGAAAGAGATGATCGAAAGAAACAAAATCAAGAGAGCATTGGCAGAACAAGAGATCTTAGCCACCAGTAACCATCCATTTATTGTTACCTTATACCATTCCTTCCAGTCACAGGATCATCTCTACTTGTGTATGGAATACTGCATGGGTGGAGAGTTTTTTAGAGCATTGCAAACCAGAGAAACCAAATCGATTTCCGAGAACGATGCCAAATTTTATGCAGCAGAAGTTACTGCTGCTTTAGAATATCTTCATTTGATGGGTTTTATTTATAGAGATCTTAAGCCCGAGAATATTTTACTTCATCAATCAGGTCACATTATGTTGAGTGACTTTGATTTATCCAAGCAATCTGAAAGTTCCAAAAATCCTGAAATCTTCTTTAGCAAGGGAGGTCACTTAAGCTCCGGCAGTAATTCCAACAATGTCGGGGTAAGCTTGGATACCAAGGCATGTATTGATGGATTCCGTACCAACTCGTTTGTGGGTACCGAGGAATATATTGCTCCAGAAGTTATCAAGGGTAAAGGACATACATCAGCTGTTGATTGGTGGACACTTGGAATTTTCATCTATGAGATGCTTTATGGAACTACTCCATTCAAGGGAGCTGATCGTAAGAAGACGTTTGCCAATATCCTCAAGAGAGATGTGAAATTCTTGGATACACAGTCCGTTTCCTCTGGCTGCAAGAGTTTGATCAAGAAGCTCCTTATCAAAGATGAGGTTAAACGTCTAGGATCCAAGACAGGAGCGGCCGATATCAAGAATCATGTATTCTTCAAGAATACACAGTGGGCTTTGTTGAGACACCAACAGCCTCCGATGATTCCAGTGTTGACCAAGACCAGCAAAAAGTACGAAAAACCCATCGACAGTGTCGAAATCAATCTTCATAAAGATTCCAGCAAGCCTGTCCGTGGTGGCAGCGGCGATTCCAACGATCCCTTCAAAAATTTCAGTTCTGTTACTTTGCATTATAGTGAAATGGGTAATAACCAGGACACTCCTACTTACAATGGGGAAAGCAGCATGTTTACAAGCGTGGCCTACACCATGACCAATGGTAGCAGCTACAAGAGTCCCATGAAGCAGAAGAGCTTCTTGAAACGATGAAGCTCCATTCAATCACCAACCACTACCCAACCACCCTACCCAACCATCTTCCATAAACCACAGAACAGGACAGTGGTGCAGGTTAGAATCATTAACGATCAGCGCTTGAACAAACGACATCATAGACCAACACAATGCATTACATCTTCCATCAACGGGCCCCACATAGTGCAGGGTCCATCCTGTCAACTCGTCAATGCCACCAGTTTAACGAAGGTGCCAAGATTTTCAATAAAGACATGGATGGCATATTTTTGCGTCCGAGTCAAGACTCCACAGACTCCGGTCGATCGTTTTCTCAGATCCTCAGTGCCAAGAGGGAGCTGTCTTCGTTGACGTCCCGAACGCAGTGCCGAGACCCTGTGGACGGTGGAGGATCGACTGTAATGTTCCTCGAGATGTCCAGGGGTTCATCAACTCGCTTGGTGGCCACCTGGTGACTCACCGGCGATTGAGGTCGCGATACTGGGAGGTTCTGGTTAGTTGGAGGACGTTATAGAACGAAGACACTGTGGATTTCAGGAGTTAGAGTGATAGATTCTGTCACAGACTCAGCAGCAGCTTCATGTCACTGACCACCAGGAGGTTTACCAGGAGCTTCCACAGGGGGAACCACCATACCTGTTATATTGGAGGGCAGTGTATGATTCCGTTGATCTCTGATTACCAATTCCGTCCCCAGTCTCAGATCTCACGGAACCCAGACCTCACGAAACCCCAATATTACGGAAACGCAGAATGCAGAAATGCAGAATGCCCACATGCAGCAGCCGCCAGGCTATCACCAATCCAGGTTTCTGCCAGGTATGTACCAAGCTATCCTGCCCGGAGCCTGCAATTAGTCATCGGCTCTGCTCATATGCCTTCACTCTATTAGCCATGTTGTCTAATCCAATGCATGCTTACATAAGCACCAGTAATCAGTGTAGTGAGTAATCAGCAGCACCACGGTGCAGCATTCAAAGTAACCGACTCCACGGCGAAGCGATCACCGTAATCAGTGCCAATTTAAGAAACCATCACTAATCAAAACGATCTAGATTGGGGCCGTAAATTTGTTCGCGGTGATTGTTCTACATTTCGATAAGTGCTCATTCCTCTCTTGACTACTTACAATGCTTCGCTATGCAGCAGCCAAAAAGTTCACGATTGTGGTCAATAGATGCCGGCACTTTGTGTAAGGGAGACCATGGCAGTGGCAGGGGATTACGCCGGAGGATGCTCGCAATTGTTGATTCACTTATGCCTGCTGACAATAAGCGAGGCCCGGGCCCCCAACATCAACCCAAGGCCCAAAGCGGAGTGGAGGGCGGATCCACCGTTGAAGGCAGCAGCACCGCCACCGATAAGGTTGTGCAAGCAGTTACCACAGGCCAGAGGCCAGTGGACCGAAACGGGACCAGAAACGGATCCAGAAAAGGAAGGTAGGGCAAGAAGGGGCCAGAAATGGGCCAGAAATGGGCCAGAAATAGACCAGAAATAGACCAGTAATTGGCTCGAGAGTATGGTGGAGTCTGGTAGTGTCTGGTAGTGTCTTGCAGTGTCTGGCAGTGTCTGGCAGTGTCTGGCAGTGTCTGGCAGTGTCTAGGAACGGATCTGGTACCGGAGAAGCCACCCTCCCCGTGAAGTGCACATTTCCATCCCCCAGAGCCACAGTTAGTGCCCGAATAAGCTCCGGGCCCGGCGCAGGTTTGCGTATACGGATAGTGACGCAGGCTAGCTTACACGCGAACTGTAAAACGTCTTGACCACAGCTAAAACTGCAGCATGCATCTCCCGACCAGGGCTATTACTTGCAGCATTTGTGGGGGATCCACAGGGGCTGTGGCAGCAGATATCTCATGCAGCGGTGTTTCACCAACCCAGACATCTGTTTGGCGTATCGTATATGTGCACTGCCACGAGCCCGGGCCCCATCAATATGCACCCGCACATTCTTGGGAGATGCATCTCCAGTGCGTCGCACCGGTGAGTCTCTGCGTCCCACAAAAGGGGAATGCTGCACGTGTGCCATGCTGCTGATTCACCGTCCGGTCGGTTCTGTCAGGCTTCCTGACGCGGCTATTTTTAGCACCCCAGCTACTGCGCGACAGTGACACCTGAGGGGGTCCTCTGGAACATACTTCGTCAGGGCGGACTTGGTGCCCTTGGTGAAGGTCATTCCGCCATTCTCCCCGGCCTACATCGCAACCTGGCCACAACCCAGTTCATCGAGCTTCGGGCTCTGGGCCACGGGCTTCTTGCCTGATGTGCGTGTTCGCCCTCGTTCGCCCTCACATTCACCGGATGCTGCCATGTGCCTCTGCCTGTGCCATGTGCCTGTGCCTGTGGCATCTGCCTTTGGCCATGCCTTATCTGCGTGGGGCTGCGTGACGTGGGGGATCCATCGCCGGCCCTGCTTATCAGGTGTGCCCGCCATGAAGCCCTGGCCCGATTGTGCACCTTCGGTGGATTTCCCCAGGTTTGGCGGTGATGATGCCAGGTTGCTGCTCAGATGAAATTGGGCCTCTGACGCCAACACCCGTACCTCTGGGGCCTCGGTTGCTTGTCCGCCTTCTCGGGGGAACTTGTGAATGTGCGACGTATGGGAATTTAGAGTTTGGGGTGGGGGACCGGGAATTCGTCGCAATTGGTGTTTGTGATGTGGTGAAAAAATACTGCTGGAGGATAAAATAGGCTCACCACAATACCGAAGTTGTTAGGCTAATGGCACCGAAGAGAATGTTGATGCGCATGACGGATGGGCTGGGGAGCCACTTCGAGAATGCTGCGGTGATCGCCGTTAGCCAGAGAAAATGTGGGGGTGTTCGAGAGTCGGAGCTATGGAAGTGAGTGATGGAATGAAAAGGCTCTTTCCGAAATATGGGGTAGTGATGGGCTTGCGGCCAGTGGTGGTACTAAGGAGCACCCAAGGGTACTGCATGGTGGTGGGTTTGTAGGACATAGAGACTAGAGGGCTAGAGGCTAGAGGGCTAGAGGCTAGAGGCTAGAGAGAGGCTAGAGGCTAGAGGCTAGAGGCTAGAGGCTAGAGGCTAGAGGGCTAGAGGGCTAGAGGGCTAGAGGTATAGAGACTAGAATTAGAGTTATAGAGACACTGAGCCCAGAGACACAGAGCCCAGAGGCGCAGAGACACAGACACATAGAGGCTAATGAGCATTAAAAGGGTACGGAGATGAAGAGGGGGGATAGTGCCCTCTATACAGGCCAATACACCATAATTGAAGCCTATAAGTGAAGATACGAGCAACTGGAGGGGCCTTGGTGGAGTTCAGCGGAGAGGCTTAGCGGAGAGCCAGCGGAGAGCTCAGCGGAGAGGCCAATCAAGTGTAGTGGTGCCCCTTTGGTGCCCCTTCCGTGGTCATCATGGTGCCCTTACCATGTGAGTAGCCAGAAGGGGAAACCTGGAAACCTTCTTTGGGAAAAGGATCTCGAAAATTAGTACCACTACCATGAGCCCTCTGTTAAGCCCCCATGGCCACGAGCTAAACCTAATTACCACCCCGAACCTCCTTCCATATTTCTGTACCAATTTTTCACCGCCTTTACCACTGCCTTCACCACTCTGTTCACCACTTTCATCTTCACTACCAAAAAGGCTCATTACCCCCGGTGGTCACCTGTGGTGGTGAGTCAAAAGCCTTCGCAGCCCACAGGGCAGTGTTGAGTCATTCATCTCCTCGCTGTCAACATCAGATGTTTTGTTCCTCCACTGGTGAAACCAATCTCCATAAGTTCCTTAATTGTCGAAGTTCGGGCCCAATTGGTGATATTGTGGGGTAAAAAAGTCAGTGAGACCGCAGCTAAGAATAGCACCTTGGGCCCTGTTCCTCCCCACCTAACACATTTTGCTTGGCCAGCTATTGTAGTACCTTTCAAAGCTTCGAGGAGATCCCCATCAATTTGCGTGGTTGCTCTCATGTTGGGTCATTTCCTCATGAGCACCGCAATGCACGGAGGTAAAGCATGGTCTCCATCAACTACCATCAAATCCAAGGAAATGGAGCCATCGCACAACTAGAAGTAGTATCTAGGTAGCAAGAAGGTATTTTGATCTGATAAGTATTATTGCCGAAGTGGTTGGGTTTTTCTTGCCAAGTTCGATTATTTCTAACGTTCCTGAAGCTTCGAGAACCCAGAAATTATCAATTGGCGAATTAATATTGCTAGTCCATACGTCAAGCACATATCATGAACTAAAGACTACAACAAGTTTCCTTTTCCTCGATGTCCATTATCCATAAATATATAAAAGTACTATCTTACAGCCCGCTGTTCAACAGTCGACCAAGTCGATAACGCTCAACTTCACTGGTGAGCATTGGGCAGCGACATTCTGGTCGTACAAGTTGTAGAAATCACCGGAGGCACATTGGAAGAAGACATCGCTGTCACCCAAGGCCAAGTGGCCGTCAGAGGTCACGGACCAGCCAGCAGCGAAAATGGAGCCGGCTTGTGGAGGTGGACCGTCAAATTGGAATTGTCTGTTAGCAACGATGGCACCAACTCTGTCTTTGGTGTCACGCAAAATACCACCCTTCAACACCATTCCCAAGGAGTTCTCGGTCTTACAGGAGACTGGTTGGCCATTGGAGCTGGCAGCGCCGTTAGCAGCTGGAGCACCGGTAGGATGTTGCACTTGACCATCACTGATCTGGGTGGCACCCGAAATGGTGGCAGTTTGGTGTTGGATTTGGCCGTCACCAATTTGGTTCACCACCTTGGAGGTTTGATGCTGAATTTGGCCGTCACCGATCTGGTTGACGACACCGGCGGTTTGATGCTGAATTTGACCATCACCAATCTGGTTGACCACCTTAGCGGTCTGGTGTTGGATTTGACCGTCGCCAATTTGGTTGACAACACCGGCGGTCTGGTGTTGGATTTGACCATCGCCGATTTGGTTGACCACGCCGGTAGGGGCTGGGGCAGGCTTCAAGGTGACCGAGGTTTGGTGTTGCACCTGGCCGTCGGTGATTTGCTGAACAGCTCTCTTGTGGTTAGCAGAGGCACCGGCAGAGGCGCCAGAAGCGATTGTGACGATCTGAATACCAAACAAGTGGGTGTGGTCGGTGGTTGCACCGGAGGGAGCAGGTGCGGCCGGGGTCAAGGTGCTGAACGGTTCGGAAGGAACGTAAGCGGCAGAAGCACACGAAGCCAAAGCAGCAGAGGTGAAAAGCGAAGAGTATCTCATGTCAAGAATAGAGGTGGATGTGATGATGGAATACCCTTGGCAAAGTGGCCGTTTATATACCCCGAGGACAGCCCCTTAATTGCGCCAGATCAGGTAATGGCGGTGTGTAAGTGCTTGCATTAAGCAAGGGGAGTGAGTGACGCAGACATTATGGGGTTGGACTACAAACGTGCCAATGAACAAAGCAAGTGCCAAGAGTCACCTGCAATTGCTGGCATATTTTGCGGGGGCTGGTTGATCTGACAGCAGCCCTGCGTGGTGGGAGCAGCTCATTGGCCATGGGGGCCATTCGGACCAGCTCACTGGCGGCGCTGGCTGGAGGCTGGCTGCAAAACATCACGCCCGCGCTGTCTGCAGGAGCGCCACCCCGCGAAGCCACTGCTAAATATACCGGCTGGGTGCAGGAGTAAACACCCCAGGTGGGTGGTGCGGGACCCGGCTGTACACAGTCCGTGTGTGTGCAGCACTCCTATACACAGGAAAAGCAACCTTGGCTGTGTGCAGGAGGAAGCGCCGCGGCCCGACCAGATCCGAGGTACGGCCCAGATCCGGGCCGCTCCCCACACGGATGACAAACCTGCGGGAAACCTGTGAACGTCACTCTGCTTATGTCATGGGCCTCCACCGGGCCTCCACCGTAAACCACCTGGAACACCTCCAACGACCCCCACACCCTAACCGCAACCACCGATAACACCCACGCGCGACCCCCACCCCGTGGCGGGCGTCGGTTGCAGGCACTAGCGGTGACTAAAAGACGTCATGAGGCTGACAGTCACATACGGATCATAACGAGCTTTTACGGGGTGAACAAGGCCCATGTAACTGATTCACCGTTTCATGGTGCTAGTGATCGCATTGGGCTAATGGCCCCCGGCGTATATCTGCAACTGTCAATTCTTCCGCACCAAAACGGAAGTGAGTTCCGAATATTTTCTGGGCCTCATGTGACCTGAATCACCGCTACCAGGCTGCGGGTTGGTAAGCACTGCGACAGAAGTGTCACTTCCAGACGGTGAACGGCGTTGGGCCAGAGAGCACGCGCACGTGACCGGATGGCATGCGGATTTTGGCGGCGGGATCGACGTTGCTCCCGGTCCCAATCGGTCCGTCCCAATGGGGACATTGGCACCGTCGGTGACCCAGCCCGCTGGTGCTGACACCGGGCCGCCTGCACACAGGCGGGCACTCTCCGCCAGGCCGGTGCACCACACCGCCTCGCCCGGATAGCCTGCGGAAATGCCGTTTTGGGCAAGAAGCGCGGCTAGCCCCCCTGGCCTGGATGCGGCCTAGATGGCCCTACTACACCCAGGCATGCGGCGGGCGGGAACAATAGCCTCCGAAATTCACAAGGCACGGCAGAATTCCAAAGAAGCCAGGCGGTGACACTGTGCCGCATCCCATGGCCCGGTGCATGGAAGTCGATTGTCACCTCGGATTTGCGGCTTTTGCCCTGTCGCGGAAGCTGTGGAACCCTCCCAAGCCACACGTGACCGGTGCTGCCGCGTGGAGGATCCTGGCCCCAACGCCGTCACTGGCTGCTGGCGGGTAATTGCTCATGTTTTGACAGTTGAAATGAAGGTTTGGGCGGTGCAGATACGGTGCATCATTCCGTACCTTCGTGAGATGCACACCTTGCCCGATTGGGAACGTCGCCGCCAGACCCCATTTACGACGCAGCCCGCCACACAAAGCCGCGGCGCGTCACACCTTGGCCTTCCGCAACCTGGCCCGGGCGGCACCAGCAGGTCCCCAGCGGTCTTTCAGCACGCGCCAGCGTCGGTGCTTGTCCATTGAAACCCTCGAGCTTCCATGCCTACAAACTACTGCCCCGCTCATCACCCGTCGATCAGATGAGTGCCAGACGTCATCCCAGCCGATCTGGATCTCACTCGCCGGTTAGTGGTTTGGTAGCGCTATGCAGGTAAAAAATATCAGCGAACGTGGTCGAATGCGGGGAGGTTTAATGTCACAACAAGGGGGCTTATTCGCAGAACAGATGGTCATAGATAGGCGAGCGAAGATCTGACGGTAGGCTCAGTCGGAACTAAAGTTTGGGGGATCCGACTTGCTTCCACCTACTGCTGAACCTGTCATTACGCTGGAGCTTTCACCTGCTGGCAAGGTCCGGCAAACCCAGCAAGCGGCCAGCCCCGGTGACCCAAGCGTTCGCCATCGCCATCGGCGGGCGCCGGCCCATGGCAACTCGCGGGCCATGGCCCGCCACGTGACACGGCTCCTGGTGCTGCCCCACTTCCCCAGGCAGCATCCCCCAAGCTGACAAAACAAAAACGGTCCAGGCAACCATGTGCCTCACCAATGTCAACTGCACTCATGCAGGTATTTTTTAATGGTTAGCATACCGGTGACATAGCTGCGTATGTGGACGTTATCGCTCGTGCAGAACACTCGGTTACTTTAATTTTTGTTTCTTGTTCAGCCTTTTCGGAGCCATCATGCATCAATGTCTCCCATCGGCGTGAAGACGTTGTATATAAAGACGCTGCACCCCCCCATGTCAAACTTCAAGCTAATGCTCTTATCCAAAGAATCCGAAACTTCAACCATCACAGAATCCAAGCATCCCAAGCCTTACATGACCACTCTTGATAACGCCAACAACATGCTCCACTTCCAAGGTTCCACCTACCAGTCGTTGATGGAGCCCACCCTGTACATGGACATGTTCTCCAGCCAGAACATCGTGGCTCCTCCTCCTGCCCCTACCTACCCTACCATGTCCCTGGCCTACATGTACCCACCCCAGCAATTCCATCCCCAACAACACCCAGTGGCATCGCACCCGGTGTCTCATTACGGTGAGCAGGACATGTTCCCCGTGCCCGAGCCCATGGTGTCCAACATCTACGGCTACCACATGGAACAACACCCAGCCCCTACTGCTGAAGAAATCACCTTGCCCGACTACTCCAAGCAGTTGGATCCTTTGAAGCCCGAGCTTGCAAAGGCCGCTTCCTTCGACTCCGCCTACCACCAAGACACCGTCAGCATGCCTCCAGCAAGATCCGATCCCTACAACTTCCTCAACCCCTCCATGCCCCCATTGACCGGGTACTCCCAGCCAGTGGCCGAGCCATTGTCATACTTCGAGGGCTTCGAGTTCCCCAACACCGCCACCACCACCCAAATGAAGCCTCCATCGCTCGATTTCAGACACAGCACCCTGTCGGTGTCCAGTGTGTCCTCCACCGGCAGCGAGAAGAAGAGAAAGAAGAGAGGCTCCGCAACCACCTACGACATGACTCCAGAGACCACCAGAAGAAACAGATGCAAGATCTGCAACAAGCAGTTCAAGAGACCTTCGTCCCTTCAAACCCACTACAACATGCATACCGGAGAGAAGATCTACAAGTGTACCTGGAAGGACTGTGGTAAGTTGTTCTCCGTCAAGTCCAACATGACCAGACACTACAGATTGCACGAGAGAGACTTGAAAAGGGAGCAGGAGATGCAAATGAGGAAGAATTGAGCCCCTGGCCGATATTTTCCTCAGCCTCCGGCCTTGGTTTAGGCTTTTGGTTAGCCTCGCACCTTATCATTCCCCCACCTCCTTGCATTTCATTCATTTCTTGTCCCCACATCTTCAATTCAACGCTTCTGGTGAAGCGATATATGGACCGGCCTTTGGCGGGATCAAATTCTATGGTTAGTTGATACTATGTTCCGTACTATATACTCGATACACGTGACGTTCCGATAACGTTTGCAAGCTTGTAGCTACCGTTTTCCGACTAAGCTCCACTACATGCCACCTAGCGGAGCTGATGGTGCCTGTACTGCATCTGGCCTCAGGGTAAGTGTAACTGGTGTAGCTGTATGCAGACGCAAGATGCAATTACAGGTGAATCACGCATGAGAACAGGCTATGCCAAGATATGGCTGACACTTTTGACGGAAAAAGGCCAGGGCCACCAACAGGGGAGCCAGTAAGGGCCCCGTATGCAGTGCCAGAGGAAACTGCGATCCCACCCCTGGCCCGATGAGGCATGGTGTCAGGTGGGCCAGCCGGATCAACCTTCTAGGCCCGAGCTGGGAAGAATAGCGGTAAAATACCAGGCACAACTGAGAATTTCTCCAACCAATAACCGCTTGGTGGTGACAAATTATTATCAATCCCCCACGCACACCTTTCCATATGAGGAATGCACAAAATATTCTTGCCACACCCTCCGCTTAATCACGTTTCACGTGAACACAGAAAATACGACTCGTGTACGACGTGCATGAATTACTAGTGTGAGATCTGGAGACACTGGTTTCCTGCAGGTAGGCAGGTGGGTGTGTGAGCCTGGCGGGATGACCTGCCATTAGACGAGGGCGGTTTGCTAGGGCCCTTGGGGGCATCCAGGCCAGGATCTACCCAAGGGATTCAGGGTTTCAATAGGGGATTGATTGCTGATGATCGTCGAAGCGGCCGTCTGGACGTTTTGGTCGATTTCGCCGGGCGCCCCGTTCGCCGGTTTGC
This sequence comes from Suhomyces yuchorum, assembly GCA_030571845.1. NCBI lineage: Eukaryota > Fungi > Ascomycota > Pichiomycetes > Serinales > Debaryomycetaceae > Suhomyces > Suhomyces yuchorum. Next base: position 237,062 of record JAJLYW010000007.1, on the reverse strand, counting down.
CACTTCCACACGCTGGAGGGAAGGATTGAGGTCCAGGGTTTCCCGCGGTATCCGGCCAATCACATCCGGTTCCGGTGCCCATGGGGAAGTGCTATCCGGAACCCGGAATGGTAAGGCAAGTCGTTTCGTTCCGAAGATGCAGACCGTGTCAAATACTGGTGTTGTACGGCTGCGGTGACAAACTATCGAATCTGGGATGCGGAAGGGCTCCCAACACTTGCTGCAGCAGTAGCACTATTTGCTAGATTATATTACTACATAATTAGTAAATGCTGCAAGCGGCGGGGTGAGCAGATAACTGCCCGAACAGGAAGTGTTTCTGTTTTGAACACCCTCCGCCCACCTCACCTGCATGCAGCCCCAGCATGCAGACACTACATGCATAGCATCGCACCTTGTGCACCACTGCAGCCATGTTTACAACTCTGATACCAGGTGACTGAATAATATCTCACATTACATGTGAAACAAGGGGAATGCGGGAGAAGTGGCAACGCGATCTTTGTTGCAGAACGCCGCTGGGGCTCTGTAGCAAGTTTTGCCCAAGCGATGGCCAGATTTGACGCTGAGAGGTCAACCCCGGTGCTTCTATGGGCATTCTGTCGCACCTACAGTGCAACGGAACCCGGAAATGCGCCTAACGGAAGCAGGCAGCGCCAAGCACGGCATCTAAAGATAGAATCTGGTGCCTATTCGTTGGGAGTGCATGTGTTTGACGTATTTTATGCATGGCCCAAGTAAACTATGTGACGTAGGTGTAGATGCACTGAGACTGCACCTGCACCTGGCCGGTGCCAGGTGACAACTGGCGGAGCCATGCCCACGTGATCGCAGACGATCCCCAGGCGAGGACGTTGCATTTGGGGCTGCAGAAAGTGGTCCGACTGGACGCAGGTGACATTGGGGCCTGGAACACCACCAGGAGGCGGTGGTGAGGACGCCAATGCAGACACCGACGTAGCAACCTGCATCGTGCTGCGCGCCCCACGTGACACAGATCCACCGGCAAGTTGCAACCCCGGCTGCATCACGTGAGCGGATAGCTAACGGCTAATATAGCACGTGCAGGAAAGTGTCAAGCTCCCCTTTCGTTCACGCGACCGATACCACGTGAATATACACGTGAGTACTCACCTGACCAAGGGTCAGGTGACGGGTATCACCTACCAAAGGTCACATGACCGACAGCTCGTGACTCCGCGTCAACCACTAATATCGATGCTTTTCAACATCAACACCTCCACTACAACCATGGCTGCCCACCACGCTGCAAAGTACATCCGTCACGCCGCCGCCGCCAGGCCTCACGTCGACTTCAAGGTCAAGTACGCCTCCAAGTTTTTGGGGGCCACCATGTGGTTCTACATCTTCTACAGAATAAAGGAGGACGGGCCAGTTATGTTTGGCCAAAAGTTACCATTTGAGCATCATTAAACTCCAACAAGGATATATCGCATTTACATAATACACGTTGCAAGCAAGCGGTCGTAGAAGAGCATCACCGGTTTCTGGATCATTTTTCTGGAAATCAATCCAGTTTGGGTACATCATGTCTCCAGAGCTTAGTGCCCTACCACAGAAGGAGCTGGGACAGTTTAGGAAATGGGGCTGTTCTGAGACAGTGGTCCACGCAGCTAGGAATTAATGCACAGGGTTCTGTTTTCTTTGGGCCTGGTTGCACCGATTTGGAGAGTTCCTGATGAGATGAGAACCCTGGATGATTCCATCCTTAATAGCTTAGTACTGTATTAAGGCTCGCTAGACATTGAACAGTGTCCTTTCGTCTACAGATCAGCTCCTGTAGGCTGTACAATTCTCCAAGAGTGTTCAATTTGGACTACTGATTTTTGTGCAAATGGATCGAAGCACTTCAAAGTAAAACAGCGCTGATTCCTAAGTCTACTACAGACCCTCCCCCTACAAATTGAGTTAGTTGCGGAGCGATAGTAAATTACTTCACTGACACTTCGTTTTTATTGTTCACAGTATTCTATATCCTAAAATTGGCACTTGTGGTTGCTATTGTTCTGTTTAGGATCGATTTTCATATATGGGCTTCTGAGCTCGTGGACCACATTTGACCTATTCTTCACTGAAGCTAGGATCGAAACAATGTTCCATTTATATTAACGTGCTCTCCCTCTGTATTTGGTGGCTCTGCCTCTTCCCCTTCCTCTGAAGCGACCTCTTCCCCTTCCTCTACCATACCTAAATTCGTCTGGTGATAGGTCGTCTTCATCGTCTTTTTCAAGTATCAGGTTTTTGCTTCCAACATTGGGGGAGTATTCAATACCATTCCCCTTACTGCGTGTTTTCCCATCAAAGCTTATATCACTTTGAGAAAGTTCCTGTGAGTCGTCATACTCCTCATCAGTGCCATTCCATTCACGTTCTCTTTGATTCTTCCCCTCCACCTTGAATCCAAAGTTGAACCCTTGACTGGTAGCATGCTCCAACTTGAAATTTCCGTTCGTATCCAAGTTGAACACCATAATATTGTATTCCTTCTCTTGACTGAAGCTGGGATTGGCAATATGGTCACATAAATTGAAATGCCATAAATTGTAATAGGCTTGAAAGTATAGGTCATTGATCCGTCTTAATACCTTTTTACTATCTTCATCCATTTCATTATTGAAATTGTTCAAACTCAAAGAAACTATTTTCTCGCTCGGATCATTCATAGGCACCGGTATTTTGTCAAATAAGCTGAGACCCAATTCAATTGATTCTCTCAAATTTGATACTTCTTCATCGTCACACGCCTCAAGAATTTCAAGGATTTCTTCACGGATTATCAACCATAATTCACCTAAAATCATTCTCAATCTAGAGAACTTCGACCGATAATTTTCGATGTATCCAGCAGATCCACCCATACTATCCACAAAACCCATTCCATTACCCATGACAGGATATCTAAAATGCAATCCTTGAGAAATAGTGAAGTCTGAATTTGTAATAATTGCAAGATGCTCGAGTAATGGTGTTTTGATAACTGGTGCATGTGAAAGGAAAATATTAATGGTATCTGAATTAGATTCATTACCACCCGATTTTATGACATTTGTGTAGAGATGAGCTATTTGAACAATGCTTATCCAAAGCTCTCCCACTTTACCTGTGATGCCTTCGTATTCCAAGTTTCCATTGTCGAATAAACTGTGAATTTTGAGACTTCCTCCTAATCCGAATAATTTTATGTTAGGCTGGGACTCTTCTGGGGTGACAATAGTTCCAATGTTCATGTGGTCCACCAAGAATAGGTTAGGGATGTTCAATTTCCCGGTTTGAAATTTGCTCACTATTTTTGGATCGTCCAATGGTCCATATATGGTGTAGACAGGACACGGCAAAGATGCCGTTCCATCCAAGTATTTTTGAAGTTGGCTGATAGATTTGTTGGAATCGTTTAATTTTGCTGCAAAAGCTTTGAAGTCATCGGCTGGAGAGGCCGAAGGTGTTGATGGGTTGATGAGACTCAAGTTGTTGAGTTCTTCTACCAAATCCGAACCCAAGACCTCCAGAAACGCCACGATTTGTTTTAAATAACTGAGGTCTTTGTATTCGTTGATGGTATCCTCATCCCAGAATCCGAAATTACCTGTGTGGACTATCACGTCTATTGGCTGATTTCTGACCACCGATTGGTGGTAGATTTCATGAATGGAATCGATGTTACCCTGGATATCGGAAATTGCTAGAACTCGAAATCCGGTCATTAGAGTATGTTTGGAGGTGGAAATGAAATGAATTGAAAGCGATTGGTGGTGGATTGGGTCAATGTGATTGGCGGATTGGTGAAAGCGCCGGTTTTGGGACTGGTTCTGTTTTACGGGCTATTATTGCGAGCCACAGATTATAGATATGGGGGGTTTGCCTGTGCAAACACAGCGGTTTGGAGGTAGGGGGCCCTTGGGGTTGGAATGGCGGGAAAGGCGATTCTGAGTGCAGAATGGTGCCTAGAGCGCCCAAAGAACGGGAGAACGGGAGGACGTGGGCGAGCGCCGTGGGGTCTGCTGACGGTCCAATTAGGCCTGGGAGGACGGTGTGGCCGGGGGACTTGGGAGTGGATTGGTAGCGCCGGCTAAAAACAGCACCTGGAAACAGCACCCTGACGGTTCAACTGGGAGCGCTGGACTGGGTGGTGGACCGATTGGGTGAGAGGCCGTACGAAAGGGCTGGCGGCTGCTGAGTGGGCTGGGACGATGGGGCGCCTGGAATGGGCGGCGGCCGGAAGACGGTGGTTGTGGGGGCTGCCGGCAAACGGGCAAACAACTATAGGGCAAACGGGAACTGGCCAACTGCGAGGGCGTCAGCTTGTGACACTAGCGGGGGGACCCTTGTCCGGCGGTGGCTGGGTGGTGGCTCGGAGAGACTCGAAGGACGCCGGCGGTGTGATGCTGCCGTATCTGCCGTACTGTACACGCTAAGGTTCCTCGCCGTGGGTGCCCGGTGTGTTGGAGTTGAGTTGAGTATCCGCATTCGTTGATCCGTGGTATGAGGCTGATACTGCACCGCGGCGAGGCTAGCGCTAGACAATTAGACAATTAGACAATTGACATTTGACATTTGACAATTCCATCTGCACCGAGTTAGTAAGCGTCGAACACGTTGAACAGGCACTGGAACGGACGCCGGACCCAGCGAACACCCAGCCGGACCATCCCACTACCATTGACGCTTCCCTTCTGACGCTTCTGCTTCTGCTGCTTCTGCTGCTTCAGCTCAGGCTCTTTGCCCCTTCCACTCCCACCACTGCCCAGCCGTCATAACCGATGCTAGAGCCGCTGCAACGACTCCGGAACGCCATTATCCAGGGGAACCTACCCATCACTAAACGGCTCCTTGGGCGGTTCCCCGAGCTCTGGCTCAACCCCGACCCCGGCCACAAGGGCTGGACCAACCTCCACTACGCGTCGTACCACGGCAACTACTTGATCTGCTTCCACTTGATCTCCTACGTCAACCAGAACATGGGGGCGCTCTCGCTGCACTACAGCGACCTTGACCTCCTCACCTTCGACGAGTTGCTGGTGCTCCACCTCTCGCTCATCACCAAGAACACCCAAACTCTCCACTATTTGCTCCAGGAGTTCCCCGGCAAGTTGTGGTTGAACTTCGCCGGCGGGCCCCTGAAGCAGACGCCCATCCACTTCAGCTGCATCTACGGCTTCAAGGAGGGAATCAAGCTCTTGCTCGAGTTCGGCGCCGTATGGGAGTCCCAGGACGCTGACGGAAACACCTGCTTGCATCTCTGCCTTGAGTTTGGCAATTTCGAGTGTCTTGAAGTGCTTCTCAAGTACTTGGTCAATACCTCTGCCAACCGCAAGATCTGCTCTAAACGGATCTACGACTTGGAGAAAATATGCAACAAGAAGGGCTGGACAGCCATTGAGTACGCATCGAGCTTCGATCTTATCGAACGCTACGAAATCTTGAAGCACGACTTGCTTCTCGTTCTAGATAACGAACAGGCCATAGAAAAAACCCCCAGCCACGAATTTACCGAAGAAGTATCTCCTTCCAGCTTCCAGCCCCAGTCGTCGTTGCCAGGAAACAAGGTGCTAGCGAGTCCTATCGTACCAGTCTCACAATTTCACAAAGCAGAAGAAGCCGAAGAATCCGTGGCTGTCAATGGTCGCTCCCATTCACAGTCGCTACCTTCTGATTCTGCTCCCCTAGATAAGCAGTTGCCCAATGCTACTCGCAAGCGGGCGCAAACTTATTATTCTTACAAACCACCTGCATCACTAAACCCAAATACTAGTTCTCCCAGATCGAACGTACCACAAACACCTTCCAATAAAACCCCTTCACTCAAGTCGTTCACAATATCTCCGTCAGTGCGAAATAATCCCCTTGAATACGAGGATGGTCTACTTCCTCCAGCATCTCCACAATCCAGCAACTCAGAAGCTTCATCGTTGAATAATTCCCCTCTACATGCATTGCCTCCAGGAAGCTCTCAACGTAAGAAAAGCTTTTCATTCTCCAATGCGCCCTTCCAACTCAATACTACTTTTTCATTAGATAAAGAAGATCATACTTGGCCAGTGATCAAGCCAACTGTCATTGCCAACCACGTACTACCCGATCGTGGCCCAGTTCATGAGTTTCATATTCCTCGTACCAACAGGTCCAACTCTTCTTTCTCGAGCAGTCCATCACCGGTTCTTACTGCTCAAAAATCACAAAATGATTTCAAAATAGAACTGCTTCGTTCGCCAGCTTCTCAAATTGATACTGGAAAAGCCAGCGAGGGCTTGAAAACCCCCACCATACAAACAAAATCAAGAAGTTCATCTTCGGCTTCTTCCAATGCAGCTCGAGTGGCAATCAGCAGCAGCCGCTCATCGTTGGTAGATACACCCGGCAGAAGACCATCATTAACAATAAGATCTTCCTCCGGTGGGATGAGTCCTTTCGTAATGGACGAAATTTCTCCTGTGCTAAGAAAGACAAGATCGTCTGGAACGCTTCCTGTCTCAATCCAAAGTCCCTTCAATCAAACTTCTTCAACAATTGTGGAACTGTCTCCTCGAGTTTCTGAGAGTCCTATCAAGACTCTCAGTTCTTCACAGTTGAGTAGAATGAGCCTGAAGGGCGATTCGTCAGAAAGTTTAAAACGCAGCAATGTTAGTAGCATAAGTTTCAGCAGAATTCGCTAATTTGCAGCCCTACTTCAAGTACAATCTTGTATTATCAATTTTAATTACAACCATTCGTTGCCATTGTTCATTTGAAGCACTTATTCATCTCACCCTCAGCATCCTACAACTGATATAGACCCTACGATACAACAATTTCTCAGGGATCCCTTTATACCCACCAGAAACTGACCAGTTCATTCTTTCTTATGTACAATTATTAACATTCATTCATATACATCAGTAACCTCTATTTAGTCGATGTAACAAGGTAACTTATGTCACGTGCCTCAATATCAAATATCGCGTCTTCTGCTCTATAGTGTTGAACTCCACGATCATTATGGGACCTAAAAAGAGCTCCCAGCCATCAATTAGCCGATTTTTCAAGGCTCCCTCTACTTCTTCTGTGGAAAAAATTACCAAACCTGAAGTGACGATCGATTTGACCCAAATTGAGCAAGATCAACAACAAAGTGATCTAGATCTCAAATCCACTGAAAAATTTCCCAAAGATCAAGTACTGCTGAACTTGAACGGTAAAGAAGACATTCAAACTATCAATGTTTCACCTTTTAAGGTCAATATTTCTCAGAAAAGTAATGAGCCCGAATTAAAGGTTTCAGATGATAGCAATACTCATACAAAGATAGAACAGATACCTCAGCCTACACCTGAAGACCAACTGAATAACATTCAAGTGATATCGGAAGATACAAACAATGAAAGTAATACATCAAGGTCGAAGAAACGACCAGATTCAGAAGGAAAAGCACCAACTGCCTCCAAGAGGGCCAGAAAGACACCAACCAAACAAACTGAACCAAAACCAAAAGTAAAAGCCACCCGGGCAAGGAAGACACTAACTCCTTTGGAAAAACAAATAATACAGCTCAAAGAAGACAATTCCGACAAAATGCTTGTTATACAGGTTGGGTATAAATATAAACTATTTGGAGAAGATGCTAGAAAGGCAGCCAGTGTGCTCAACATCATGTATATAGCTGGTGGAGACGAGGGAGACAAAGGAGACACATTTTCCTACTGCTCTTTTCCAGATTTCAAGCTTCATATCAATTTGAAACGGCTTTTAACATTAGGTCAGAAGATCGGTGTGGTGAAACAAATGGAAAGTTCTGTGGCCAAGAGTGTCGAAAAAACCAGTAAGTCTGACTTGATGAAAAGAGAATTGACTGCAGTATATACGCGTGGAACCTACATGGGGGATGAAGATGTGGGAAAGGGATTGGCAGATGATGACAACGAAGGATATCTCATTTGTTTGAATGCTTGTTTGACGAATGAGAAGAGTGAGCGAGGCCAAAAAATCTCCGTCAGCTTACTCGCAATACAACCTTCTACTGGAGAAATTATCAAGGATGAATTCATGGACACGTCACCTCCAAATGAACTCAACACAAGGCTCTTATATTTGAATCCTACCGAGGTGATCATTATTTGTGACGAATCACAATTAACCCATAAGATTACCAAAATAGTGAAAGCTATTAGTCCCGATGTATTAGTATTGGAAAAGAGGTCGGAAGAAGAAGAAACAGTTCTTACTAGTTTAGAGAATTTTTTCAAAGAAACTGAATCCGCTAATTATGATGACATATGTGCTTACTATAAGAATAATTTTAGCGAGGGACTTCGGTGCTGTGTAAACCAAATGATTGAATATTTAAAGGAATTCAAATTAAGCAATATCTTTACCATCACCTCCAATATTAATGCATTCAAAAATCCAAACTTCATGATTCTATCTCACACCACCATCGAAGCATTGGAGATTTTCCAAAACTCCACAGATCCTACATCAACTAGAGGATCCTTACTTTGGCTTCTTGATCATACTAGAACTCGCTTTGGTAGACGACTTTTCCACAAATGGGTTTCGAAGCCTTTGGTTGATCCCAACCAAATACAGAGCAGATTGCAAGCAATAGATGACATGTCAAGAGAGTTCAACCATGTTTTTGATTCGTTTAAAACTCTTCTTCTGAAGATGGGCAAATCTGTTGATTTGGAGCAGTTGTTGATCAAGGTACATTATTCAGCCGCTTACAAGATTCCAAGAGTGAGCAGATATGAAGTATATAAATTGCTCGAATCATTAAATGAGGTTTTGAAAATGGCCAACAGCTTCGAAAGCGTTATTTATGGACTCAAAGACTCAAACAAGTCACCATTATTGCTTGGAATCTTCGAAGAACTCTTAAAGTACTCCAAGGAGTCGATAATATCCGACTTTCTTTCCATGATAAATACATCATCGCTTTTGAATGAAGCCACAGATGACCATAAAATTAATTTCTTTGATTTGAATTTCAAGAATTGGGATTCTATCAGTTTAGAGCTTGATGAAATCTCAAAAATTGAAGAATTACTTGAAGAGGAATTGGAAAATATCAGAGCACTTCTCAAAAGACCACAAATGAAATATACCACAAACAATAGAGAGCCATATCTTATTGAAGTACGAAATGGAGCACAAGTTGATGCATTACCTGCCAATTTCCAAAGAGTCAACGGTACACTCCTGGTATCGAGATTTCGGTCCACAGAGACCTCTAGGCTTTATAAATTATTGAAATATCACCAAGAGCGCTTGATGAACAATTGTGACGAATGCTTTAATGAATACCTCGCACAAATTGACCAACATCACAAGTATTTCAGCTCAATCATCAATTTACTTGCTCAGTTCGACTGTCTTCTTTCACTAACAGCTGCATCATCAATCAAGTCGAATTATTGTAAACCACGTCTTGTCAACACCCAAACAATCAATGTTGTAAACGGAAGAAACCCTATTATCGAAAACTTGACTCCTAATTATGTTCCGAACCATGTGAATTTAAGCTACGATAAGAATCGAGTTTTGATATTGACCGGTCCCAATATGGGTGGAAAGTCATCATACGTGAGACAAATAGGACTTTTAACCATAATGACTCAAATTGGCTGCTATCTCCCTTGTGATCAGGCGGAAATGGGAATTTTCGATTCTGTTTTCATTCGCATGGGTTCTACTGATAACATCTTAAAGGGAACTTCCACCTTCATGAATGAAATGTTGGAATGTTATGATATTATTACCGGAATGACCAGCAAATCCCTTATTATTTTAGACGAAGTCGGAAGAGGAACCAGCACAAATGATGGAATTTCAATCGCTTACGCCATTTTGAGGTATTTGATCGAATCTTCATTGAGACCAATAGTTCTTTTCATTACGCATTATCCATCATTGAATGTTTTGGAATCCAATTATGATTCTGTGATTAATTATCATATGGGGTACCAAGAAGTGGTGAAAGAAAATCAAAAGTTTCCGGAAGTGATATTTTTATACACTTTAGTCAAAGGAGTGGTGAATAATCTGTATGGTTTGAACGTGGCTCGATTAGCAGCATTACCTGATGAAATTATCACCAGGGCTTTTGAAATCAGTGAAGAATTGAAGAGGAAGATTGAAACAAAGCAGACTGAATCGTTCATCGTGAATTTTGGAAGGGTTTTGAAAAGTGTTATTAGTGGGAATGAAAATCAAGATTCGGTTCAAATATTGGAATCGCTAGCAAGAGAGTTTCTCTGATATATCATTCCAGTTACTATAAATATCACACATAATAAAATCTCATATATTCGTTAGTATGGACTGGTTTTTCATCTATCTTAAGTTAAAAAAGTCAATACATATCTCGTTAAAAGCGACAGGGTTGTCAAGGTAAATATGATGCCCAGAGTTAGCAATCATCTTAAACTGGGAAGATCCAGAATGTAGGTCGTTCAATTTCTCAGAAATGTATTCTCCACCTTTGTTATTCATCCAATCTTTTTCACCATATAACCATAGCGTCTTCACATTGTATTTGTTTAAAAATTCGATAAAACCCCGGTCACATAGGGGTAATTTGGCTAATATTTCATGATTGATAAATTTGGTTATAGCCAACTCTCCTGAACCCTGGTATTGATTGAAAATAGAATATGAGTACTTGTGTAATTTTAATATCAAATCAAGTGAGCTTAATTCTTTCGATTCTTCAGATTGCTTCAATTTCGTACTGGATCCGATATCTTGACCTTCAGTTTCAGCTTCCTCCTGGTTAGTCTTCAAATTTTTAAACCGTTGGAATGACCAGTAGGAAAGCAATTTAGAGTATAATGGGCCAAAATGCTGAAGTAATTGGAATGGCGATTTATGATACTTCCATATTTGCTCAAGAATAGCATTTTTAGGGAACTTGGGTCTTCCTAATCGTTCCCAAATCTTTTCTATACCGTCGTTGATTAAGACATTGTCATTTTCATCCTGAAAATGTAGTTCTTGGAAGGGGTCACCTCCTGACTCGTGATGATTGAATTGAAATTTTTTATTGTTGAGTAAGCTGACGCAACTGGACTCCGTTCCCATGGGGCTTATCAATATAAACTCCAGCACGGTCTGTAGTGTGTTATATTTCATAAGATAACAGCTTGCGATATACGCACCCATTGAATGAGCCATGAGCTTGAACTTGTATATCCCCCATTTTTGACGCCAGACTTCTATTTTGTCTATGAACCAGTTCTCAACCTCCAATAACTGCGAGATCTTCAGTGGGATGGTCTGAGGCTCCGTGAGGAAGTGGGATGGAAATTTGGGCCTGGACGAGTTTCCGAACCCAGGCAAATCGATTATGTGCAACCGTATGCCTCGCTTCGACTTCAAAATCGTCTCCACGTTCTTGATGAAATATCCAATTGCTGCCATGTATCCGTGGATAATCACCACATGTGTCTGCTCGGGCTCGGGAACATCGGGTCCATTTTCAAGGTAGAACTCGTGGATGGTGCTGCAATCATCAACTACTGTATCGCGAAGCTCCCCCCAATATTCATGTTCTGTGCTGCAAAAGGAGTCGGGATCCACTGGACTCTTCAATTTGATGTCGTCGGACAAAATGGTCCTGAATAAATCGTACTCGATTTGACGATTCTGAAGCTTGGCCTTTGCAATGCTCTTGTTGGAGGCATCCTTGATGGTGGCGGGTCCTGATAAATACCACGAACTGTTCCACCAGTCCCAAAAAGAGTCACAGAAGGATATTGATGTGGGAAATTCCTGGCGAGTGTTAATGCTAGAGCCGGAGTATACCGAGGACGTAGAGCCCTTCCGCTCTTTAGAAGGGCTGCCCATGGCAGTGATCGAGTCTCGAATAAGGGAGGCCATTAGGGATAAGATTACGAAATTGGATTGCTTATCAGTAAATCTCTCACGTGGGAGGGGTCACGCGACTAAAGGATCCGGGAAGTCCGTCTATTATCTATAGAAGGGGAGAAATGAAGGGGTAAGCTATTAAGAAGGTTTAACTGGGTAGAATGACGGAATGAGGCTCAGTGCAAATGCGGGGGTTACTTGGTGGTTTTGGCGTCAACTTCGGTGTATGCTGGAGGGGCATTGCCGGAAGAGGAGCCCTCGTTGACGGCACCGTAGTTGGGGGATTGCACAGCACCAGGCTCAGATCTGAGAGGCTCCTGTTGCTGGTGGAAGTTGACGTTGTGATGGTGGTGGTAGTGATGCTCGTGTCTGTGAGGAGTTTGGTTCTCGATGTCGTTTCTGTACACATAGTATATCTTGGTGTCATCGTCGTCAAATGGCGGATATTTAGCAATGATGTACCACGAATGAATCAATCCCGGTAAGTATCCAAGAATACATAACAAAATGTTGACGAAGAAGTCAGCAGAGCATAAACCTCTTCTTATGGCCACAGGCAATGGGGGAAAGAAGATCGAGAGGATCACGAGAAAGCAGTCGAAAAGACATCCACACAACATTTCAATGAAGCTGGTGTAAAGGCTGGACGAGTAGGTGATGGAATATGGTGAGACTCGGGATTTCAACCCTTGTGGATACGGAAAGGTAGGATAAGGGGGGCTTCTTTTATAACGAGTGACTATAGTCCTGTAGAAAATGGGCGTGTCCGTACCGCAACACTACATGCAGGTCATGGATATGGAGTGGCTGTAGGGCTATTGTAAGGGTACCGCTAGAGGCAACATACAACACCAGAAACGATTTGCATGACTGGTAGTATCGAGTTGCATAGCTCAGACTTGACTCACACAGAGTAGCACTGTAGTGCAGGTTTTTGGTGCACATTACTTGGTGAGCACATGACTCAACAGGCCAAATTTGGGACCTCAGGTGGCAAAATAAATTCAAATCCGAGGCAAATATGACCCATTCTTTTCATTACAGTAAGGCATGAGTAATTCTGTATAGGAAAGACTATAAATTGGCCTTTGTTCAGTTCTGGTTTAAGTATGTTCTACTTATTGTAGGACACCTTATGCTCACTGGCAGGGCAAATAGTACAGAGGTGTGAGACTAACTTGCGAAATCTCCAGCATTTTACTTCACAAGTTTGATTTTGAGTTCAATTAATATCACCTAATCAATTCAATAGTTAGCTCGGTACTCGTTGTATTTTTATGCCTGCCTTAGGCTATTTCTAGTCCCTTCTAAGCTATCAAAGTGCCACCCTCAGCTCTATAAAGAAGTGTACTGCATATAGAACTCCGTGACTATGGAGGTCAGATTAACTTACAACTTGGGCCTGCTTATTCATCTGAATTTACAGGAAGAATAGTTTACTGTGACAAATTTCCACTAATAGCTGCTTTCCTCGGATCCACAAACTTTTGTTCTCGCTGAAAGCCTCGAAAGAAGAAACCAAATGGCTTCAATCGCTCTTAATATCACATTCAAGTTTAGCACCAAGAAGTTAACCTTCACGAGGTCCACCTCCCTTAACCAGGTGGCAGAGCAGGCCATCCAACACTTCGGCATCAAAGAGCTGGGTGTCAAAGGTCAGCTTGAATACAATGGCAAGGCATTAGATGGCTCCTTGCCACTCAGATTAACCAGTCTTGGAAATAACTCGAAATTGAAATTGGTTTTGGTGGCGTCTACATCTACCAACACATCCATTAACGTCAAGTTGATGGTGGAAGTCTCCTCACAAAACAAGACCATCATAGGCAAAGTGCAATCCAGCTCCACGTTACGTGAAATGCTCGAACAATTCCAGAATGCAGAGAGCATCAACTTACTCGACGATGAATCAGCATTGGTCATTCAGAATGCAAAGTTCACCAGCGCAGAATATGCATCGAAAACATTGGGTATGATTTTAGGAAATGTTCCAAGCATAGTAATTCGTATGAGTTTTGTGAAAAATCAAGCAGATGCACTGGCAAGAGAGAAGGAACAAAGGGAGGCCAACATCAAGCAAGTACAGTCTCAAAAGGAGAGAATGGAACGGTTGAAATTACAGAGACAAGCTGAAGCTATTGCCGCAGCAGAAAATGCAGCAGCTTTAAAAACAGTTGAATCTACTGAAATCGCCGAAGAGAAAGCTACATCCAATGAAACTGACCGCATGGAGGTTGATGATGAAACCCCCGCTGATTTGAGTAAGGTGACAGCTACCAAAAGTACCACCCTTCAGAAAAGAACTCAAGATCCTATCCTTGAAACACTGAATAATGAAGACGAAACGCAACCCCAATTCCAAACAGAGGAAACAGAATCCCCTCAATTATTTGTTCCTGGAACCAAGAGTCTTCCCAATTACGAAAACCCCGATGATGACTACCGTATGACTGTTGCACAAGCCAAAACTTATCAAAAATTGGTTCAAGATTCTGGCAAAACGAAAAAGAAAGGACCTGCCAATATTCCTACAAAGTACTTCTTGAGGATAAAGTTTCCTGATAGAAATATCTTACAGATCAATTTGCTTCATGATGTTCAACAGGTCAAGTTTGGTCAATTGATAAAGAAAATTGATGAACTTATTCTTGATCAATATATTGGTAGATACAACTTGAAATTAGGTTTTCCACCATTTCAAAAAATTGAAATGTCGTTTGATAATAATAGCCGTTACTTGGTCGAAATGTCTGAATTTCAGAGTGAAAGAAGCATTTTGATGTGGGAGTTCAACGGTTCCGAATCCACCACCGGTCCATTTGTCAAGACAGATGTAATTGATATCAAAGACTCAAGCGAACTTCCAGAAGTGGTGTTAGAGAATCACCGGGGTGAATTACCGGGAGAAGCCCCAGAAAGACCTATTTTCCACAAGGATACCCCTAGCGAAAAATCGAAAACCACCAAATCTGGAGGCAAGCTTCCCAAATGGTTCATATCAAAATAATCACACAGAGATAGGAGATAACACCAAAGGCTACAGCGTGTCTCTTGTGAACTACTATCCACATAGCCTCAATAGAGTGAGTCATCAATTTTGAGGTATCTATTTGTCATACTGGTAAAACAGGAGGGCTTCAGCCACCAACAGGGTTCGGAAACCTTCCAGAACTTCCATGGATTTACTTTAATCTACATTCCTTTCAGACAATCTTCCAAAACAAGACAATTGTTACCATTCCGTAGATCAAGTGAAAATTCTAGCCAATTGCCAACCCAACCACCGATAGGGGGCCCAATAGGGGGTAAAGAACCACTTTTTTGCCACCAGTTTGATCCTGTCTTGAAATGGAACACAATAGATGTCGCCTCATGCTCCAGGGCTTCGGCATACGTGGCCACGGCACACGGCTATAAAGGGTTTACGGGGTAGCTGCCTGGAATGGTCCACGTGACTGTGCATAACCACGTGACCTTGGGTGGTTGACCACGGGCCGCCAGGCACCGCAAGCACGCTGCAGGTGGAGGGCCAGCGGGCCTGAACCGGAAATTGCAGCGGCAAGCACTGGCCGGTTTCGCTTCTGTACCGCTTATCGATGCATGTTGGCGGGTGGAGTGGGGGCCACCTGTTTACTTTGGCAGGTTAGTTCACCATGACAGCTGTCTGTGGAGGCCGTGCCAGCCCAGGACCAGTTCACGTGCCTGTGTCTGTTTCTAACCATGGGGTTCTCCACCATGATGAGTCATTGCGATAGGAGACGTATTAATAAGACAGGCTGGCGTTTACTGCGGAGAATCCCTTTACGAGAAGATCCGGTAAATTTGATACCGCAATCGTGTGCGGCGCGGTCCCCACCTACCGTAATAGGCAAGAGCGAAAAATTTTTACCCGCCGCGAACCACGCTCATAAACTATAAAGGCAGGTCAAATCCACCCTTGCGTAATTCTACTATCCAAACAACAACAACACCAAACTTTATCAATTTTACTATTTTCCCTATTATTTTCCCCATCGTATTATTTTGAGTGATTGATTCAAAATGTGTGCTTAAACTAGTTTACCCAACCAGTTATCTTGATCGTTTTATTATAAAAAAAGAAGATCCCCAAGTTTATTATCGTATAAACCTGTTGTTGTTAAATCCCCTCACAAAATGTTAACGTGAATATCAGTTATCCCGTCCACTATGACGTTGTCGTTTATTAAATTATTTTGCTAGGTTCCAAAGTTAAGTTTACTACTGCTGCTGCTACTACTACTATTAAGATTAATTTGCCCCAAATCAGTTACAAGAAAGATTATCCAAGTGCCAAATTTAAAATGTCCGCTCCAAACCCTATGATACTATCAGGTGACTCCATCATGTTTGAGTCTGAAGACCTTTTCTCTCCAAGACCTTTACACTTCAACCTTTTCGAAGGCCAGGAAGTTGTGGCTGCAGACAAGAGTGTCCCAGAACAAGCCTTGACCGGAGCTTTGCCCACTTATAAAGCCACTGCCGCTGATGCTCGCAATGTGGAAGTCACACCAGCTTCCCCATTCCAGATCCACACCAGCGTGTTAGAGTCCGTTTTCTCCAACGTGTTGGATGAGAACGACCAACTCCAGGACCAGTCTCCTATGTTTGACGAGCTCGATTTCATCGTAGATGGATCCAAAGTCAACTCAAAGGACGATTGGGTCTCGTTGTTCGGCAACGAAGACTCCATGGTCCCTCTTGAGGAGACTGCGGAATCCTCTATCGGTGCTCCACTCTTGACGGATGCCCCAACTGTTCTTCCAGTTGAAGAGGAATCTTTGACTGAAGCAGAACCAGTTGTCAGTGCTCCATCCAAGAGACAGTACTCTGAGGTCGAGGAAAGCCTCGAGTTTGCTCCTTTCAAGCAACAGAAGAGAGAACAGCCTAAACAATTGTTCACCCCTAACCCATCATCTACTATGCCTACTCCTTTGTTGGACGGCGCCTCCACCGAGAAGAAGCTCGACCATCTCGGTGTTGTGAGCTACTCTAAAAAGTTACGCTCGCAGCCCTTGATGCCTGTCGACACCGAGACCAAAGACCCTGTGCTATTGAAGCGTGCTAAGAACACCGAAGCAGCCAGAAGATCTAGAGCTCGTAAGATGGAGAGAATGTCTCAGTTGGAAGACAAGGTAGAAGCTTTACTTCAAGACAAGGACCTGTTACTGCAGGAAGTTGCTCGTTTGAAGGAGTTGTTGATGGCTAATGGTGTTTCATTCTAAAATACAAAAAAAAAATGTATACTGTTCTAATAAATATGAAAAGAGTAATTAACTTGTAGATTAGCGTTTCAATATTTAAGGAAAGGATCGGTCGGGAACATTGCCGTTGGAAGAGACATCTTAGCGGCTTGCGATTTTAAGTTCTATCCTCATTTCCAGAGACCACCACAATGCAACATTAACAATCTGAATCGACAATCCAAACCGACAATCGACAATCCTTATTACTTTTTACATACCAAGATGTACGGGATTTGGAGGTGTAATTGTGACAAGGGGCATGACAGGCTTGTGGAAGGCTTGTGACAGACTTGTGACAGACTGTGACAGACTGTGACAGACTTGTGACAAACTTGTGACGCCCTTCAAAACGGACTTGTGAACGGACTTGTTACGACCTTCTCAACGGACTTGTACTGGCTTCTACGGGCCTCGGGCTTGGCTTCGTTACAGTTCCATTCCTGTCTGGGTCTCGCTTCCAAGACGCCAAGGCCAATAGCAGAGCCAACAGTGAAAATCTTGCCCTTGCCACTTGCAGGATTCTATTGGCCGGTGGAAGCAGCCAATGCAGTGTGGAAACGGTCCGCTGCATGCTGTTCTGGACTCTGGCCAGGCCATGGTCACAGGTTACTGGCAACCTAGTCAAGTAGCCATGACGTAGGGCACATCGGTTGTATGCAGAACCAGCGGGTCACGTGATACAGCCACCAAGAAAGGTGTTTTAATCTCAAAGGGGTCTAGTGGGGTCGCCGGCCCCATCCCCACCTCCATTCTGGGCCGCCGGGTGGAGCCACGATCTGCCCCATCGGCCTACAACATCGGGCCACCCGATTGTGCTGCCAGATCGTGCGACTGCTGATGTCCGCACATGCACCACTGGCCAGACAGGAACGGGGCGTCGTTGCTCCGAATGCCGTCACCGACCCAGCGGGCGTAATCGCCTTTGCATTTTTGCCTTTTGCCTTTCGCCTTTCGCCGCTGGCATATCTCGTTGATGCCGCCGCATCGACGGCACTGGGAACTCCTCCACCTTATCAGCCTAAGCTACTGCAACTTGCAACTTGCAACCTGCCAGCTGCAACCTGCAAATCAGAGGAGGGGGGCGAGGGGCACCGTTGCTACACACGCCGGCCGCAGGTATCTGCGGCTCACGTGCCTGTCAACCCTGCGTTGACTCGCTTTATGACTCGTGGAGCGAACTAATTAATTAGCTCCAATTACTCAGTAATGGGCCTATCATAACCGCACCAATGGGGCAGCGCAGACCAACACAGGCATCGTAGGCGAGACACCCGAGACACCAACGGCGCACCATGCCCACAAGGGCAATTCCTGTCGGCACCGGCGTGCTGGCGGCAGGCAAAGCTTCCGCTGCCAGGGAAAAGGCCGATCCCAATGTGAGCCAGGGCCGCCTGTATGCAGGCGGCGGTGGGCCGGCATACCAGCCCACTCTGTGCACGCCCCAGTGGCAGCATGGATGGCGGTCGGAGGGGCTGCCAGAGGCATCTCCAGCGGTGCCTTGGGGTGGGGAGCGCCTGGGGTTGCCGACCCTGCCGCCATTCTCCTCTTTGGTGCCTTGTGGCCTATCTGCGGTAAGGGCCTGGCTTATCTCTAGAGAGCTAATTACGCACTAGCTTATCTTATTGGCCAATGATCCCGCCGCATGCAGGAGGCGGCTCACCTGTCAGATATCTGGCCGCGGGGCCGAGGAGCCTCCGGCGAGGTGTCAATGGAGGTTCGACCCAAGTGACAGCGTTCGGGCTCGTTGGCTGGCCCCTTGGGTCGCTTGCTGGGGTGCCCAATGGCACAGTTGGCACCGTTGCGCCTGCGATCCGATCGCAGCACCAGCTCGGCCCAGCTCTTCTGGCGGTGGAATTTGGCCATACTGCAGCCCGCAGGCTGCAGGTTCCTCATGCAATATGGTGATGCACTACCGCATTTTGTGTCGCCGCGCGTTTCTTTTGCCCATCACTTTTTTCACTTACTTAAACCCTCCCGTCCCTCTTGACATCACGGATCTTTACTCCCAAACCCCACTCACCATGAGTTACGACCACGAAAAACTCGTCGGATCTTCCACCGACAAGAAACCGTCCGTAGACTCCTACGAAAAGTCCTTGGAGGACCACTCGGGCACCGCCGAGGTGTCAAGCCAGAAGCTCTCGTTCTTGCAAAGAACTGCCGTGTTCTTGAACGCAGAGACCAAGGGTGTGGACTTGGTCACCGATGAGGAGAAGACCGACGACTCCATCTTGAACGCCGCCACCATGTGGTGGTCGGCCAACTTGGTCATTGCCACCTTCTCATTGGGTGCGCTCGGTGTGGCAGTGTTCGAATTGGACTTCTGGACCTCCGTGTTGACCATCATCTTCTTCTCCGGCTTGGGTGTGTTGCCGGTAGCGTTCTTCTCCATCTTCGGCCCCAAGCTCGGGTTGAGACAGATGGTGTTGTCCAAGTTCTTGTTGGGTAACTACGCCATGAGAATCTTCGCCTTCATCAACATGGTGGCCTGTGTCGGATGGGGTGCAGTCAACATCATGGCTGCCGCCCAATTGCTCCACATTGTCAACAACAACACCCTTCCTCCATGGGCCGGGTGTCTTATCATCGTGGTGTGTACCATCATTGTCAGTTTGTGCGGATACCACGTTATCCACACCTATGAGAAGTACAGTTGGATCCCTAACGCTGTTGCCTTCATCGCCATCATCGCCAGAATGAAGATGTCCCACAACTTCACCTTCGGTCACATGCACGGAGGACCAGTTACCGCAGGATCGGTGCTCTCGTTTGGTGGTGCTATCTTCGGTTTTGCTACCGGTTGGACCACCTACGCCTCGGACTACACCGTTTACCAACCTAGAAACGCCAACTCCTACAAGATCTTCTTCGGTATCTTGTTCGGTTTGTGGTTCCCTCTTTTGTTCACCCTCATCTTGGGTGCTGCCTGTGCCACCGGTACCATCACCGATGCCGCATGGAAAGAAAACTGGGACAAGAACTCTGTCGGTGGTTTGGTTTACTCCATCTTGGTCACTGACTCCTTGCACGGATTCGGCCAGTTTTTGTGTGTCCTCTTGGCCATGTCCACCGTTGCCAACAACGTGCCAAACATGTACTCCATGGCCCTTTCTGCTCAAGCATTCTGGTCGCCAATGGCCAGAATCCCAAGAGTGGTGTGGTCTTTGGTGGGTAACTTTGCCACCTTAGCCATTTCTATCCCTGCCTACTACCGTTTCTCTTCATTCATGTCCGAATTCATGAGTTTGGTTTCATACTACTTGGCCATCTATTCATCCATCTGTTTGAGTGAACATTTCATTCACAACAAGGGTAACTTCGCTGCATACGACTACGAAAGATATCTCGACAGAGAAGCCTACCCGGTTGGTATTGCTGGTACCTTCGGCTTCTGTTGCGGTGTCGCTGGTGTTGTTCTTGGAATGGGTCAAGAATGGTACTTCGGTGTTCTTGGCCGTAGAATAGGAAATGGTGGTGACATTGGTTTCGAATTGGGCTTCGCCTTTGCCTTCGTTGGTTACAACGTGGCGAGACCTTTCGAGAAGAAGTACTTTGGACGTTAGGATGTAATATAGAGAGCATAATAGATAATTTATTAATGGCTTCAAGTAGTGACAGGTACCCCTGTTAAGAATGCTTCTGTTTGAAATCAATAGTGTGTTTAAATTATTGATTAATTTCCCAACCTTTCTATTAGATTAAGAAAATTAGCCATTGTTAGACTCCCTTGCTACGTCATTTAGGCTGTGAGACCATGTAGATCTCATTCACTCGTGTCTATTAAAAGTATGTACAAGGTTATGCTAGAATATGCCGATACTATTATTCAAGTATGGCATTAAATTTCAACAGGTCATCGTAAGCAATAAGCTTTCCTTCCAAACCAAAAGTATTCAATGAGATGTAGATCTCGTTGATTAGATCTGGATCCAATGGACTAGTTTCTAATTGATTCATATTAATGTGCTTCAAATGCTGCTCAAGATTGTTTTCGATGTACTCATCCAAATATGGCAAGAGCCACATGATTCTCCCTAAATCATCAGATTTCGTACTGGCACGAAGTAAAAGTTTGAAGACTTGTTTTGTGAAAATCTTCGATGCAAATTTCTGGAGATTGTAGGATTGTGTTATCAATAATTTCCATGAGTATGCTTCATTCTTTATGATATCGTCAAATCTAGGACCCAAGGTGAGCGCAAGTTTGATAGACTCCTCGGAGGCTCCGTGGAAATTTGGCGGCCCTGGGTTCGGCCCGATATTTTTCTCCACGGCATGAATTATTATCTTGTTGAATAAGGAATCGATGTGTTGGAACTGCTCCAATTGGATACATCCGTCGATGGTATCATATACGGCTTCCATGGGTATAATCAATGGGTTCTCACATGTAAACACGATTGGTTCTATGCCCAATTGCCGTTCTTTGGTTCTGGAAAATCTTGATTTTGAAAGTAATGGAGAACAGTAGGACTTGGAAAGGACGTTCTCGTGATGAATCACATCGTCAAGCCTGAAATAAGAAAGTAGCTGCTCGAAAGATTTTAAGTCCTTTCTATGTATATGGTATTTCAAGAGCGATTGAAGTAGACCTGGATTTTCTTGAATTTCTTCCTGGACTTGATAAGCTAATTTGGGCGTTTTTGTGATCGATAACTCTCCCACAGGAGCAGCAAGAACTGTTTGGCGGAATTTATACTGAGGAATTGCTTGGTAGGCGAGGGTTTGGTAATTAAACAAACCTGCTTTCCCGAATCTATCCATCAAGTCTTGAAAAATTGAAATGGTGGGGGTAAAGCTATTGCATTTCAATAAAACTTGAACTAACTCAATAGCTAAGTCCAAGTGGGCAAGTTTTACTGACGACTTAGATCTTTCAAAGTCGGCAAACAAGTCCTCAAACTTTCGGATATACTCCGAATTGTCTTTGGTGCTTGAATGAAACTGGATGAAATTATTGTTTTGAATCGAGTTGCAAGTATCTGAATGGTCGTAATTGAGATATTGCAAAGATTTGATTTCCTCGAAGAACAACCGGTACGAGTCAACGGAATTGAAGGAATCGTTGGTTTTATAAGCATCAAACATTTCTTTTACCATCAGTTCGTCTAGATTGGAAAAGAATTGGTCAAACGATTCCGGCACCCCTTTTGAGCTGGAATCGTACATCGAGCTTATAAGCTTCAAGATCTCTACCTTGGACTCGGTGTTTTTTATATGTTTTATCAAGTCTCTGTATAGGAACGAGTTGGTCTGAGTCATTCTGGGTAAGTCTTTGGTATTGAACATGCGGCGTAAATTGATCTCTACCAAGATGGAGTTTATGAGCGATGTCACTAGCAACATAATGGAGGATTTCATTTTTGAGTCGTTATATGATAAATTCAATTTCTTAGCATCATCAGGTGTTCTGTTTAGTAACATTTGTTTGAGTTTCTCGTAAGATTGGACTGCAACGGTCGGGTTGCTCTGCTCGAACAAACTTGCAATGTTATCTTCGTTCTGGAAGAGTTCGACTACCGCTTTTCTGTGCTTCTGAAAAGTGGCTGCCAACTGACGGTCCTGAATCATGGACTCCTTCCGAGAAGATGACTTCTGGTTCCCATGGAGGACTCTTTTCTCGTTCCGTATTCTTTTAAGTGTGTCTTCAGTGTTCAATCTCGGTTGACGAGTAGGTTTTTGATCCTCTATGATGTGTATGATTTCCGGTTCGGTTTCGGTGTAGCCACTTCGTACCAGATAGTTTCGGGACCCCAAAACTTGGGGGATTCTCAAGCGTCGTACTTCAAGTGGCCGTCTAGACCGCGTGGCTTTGTGTAGCACGCCATTCACCTTCATGCTCCTGTGGCCGCCGCTCATTCATGTACTCTGGTAGATGTCGGTGTGTTTGAGCTCTTTGGTGATGGTTCGATGCGCACGTGATCTGAAGTCTGGAGAGGCCAGACTAGGAGAGTAACTTACACCAGAAAATGAAAGAGATGTTATTGTTGGACCAGATGGTAAGCATCGTGGTTATCGGAAGATTGTATGGGCGGTGAATTTATTGTGTGGGTTTTAAGGGGTCTACGGTCGAATCACTTCTTCCTGGTGCTATTTTAGTGGCCCTGAAAGGGAACAAAAAAGAGCCTATATGTCCCGATTATTACGTCAATTTGCTTGGTAGCTCAGTGCCTAGAACCTCTTCCTTCAGAATCAAAAATTCGATGAAACGTCTTTACAAATATGAACTGGAGTATTCTCTCAAAACCCAACAGGTGAAAAAAGTGAAAAATTCACCAAAACTTCAAAAACCGTTGGAACACAAACCACCCCGTTAAAAAACAAAATCGACGGAGTGCAGTTCATCTGTCCACACCCAAACCAGCCCGATTACTCTTGCCTGCACGAAACCAACTCCACCCCAGCCACTTCCACAAATGCCCCATATGTCGTCACGTGTGCTCCACCAAGACCACGTATGGTACAATCGGACCTGCACATATTGGGGAGTTTTCCAGCCTGGCATTTCCAGTTCTTCACCACCACCTCTACGAAATGAAGTTTTCTTCGATTGTATCCAGCCTCTTGTCCGTGGCCCTTGTTGCCGCCGCTCCCCTTGTGGATCCCAACGCTGACACCGAGCTCATCAAGCTTCCTATTCTGTACTTCATCCAGGAGTACCCTGACGTGACGCCTCAAGACGTGGCGGACCTCAAAAATGGTGAATCAATTACCTTGAACTATGAGGTAGAGAACCAAGAAGACACCGAAATTGCCATTTTCGGGGTTGGAGGCTCGTTCCGTGACCCCACCAACTTCGAGGTGGTCACCAACTTGACCACCGGGTCCATTGGTCCCATCATATTGTCCCCCGGAATGTCCCAAAACTTCTCCCAAAAGGTGGTTTTGAACTTGAGTCCAAACAACTACTTGTTGACCCCCGAGGTGTACATCCAAATGAACAAGGAGTTGAAGTCGCTCCCCATGAGAGGCCAATTGGCCGTGGTCACCAACGTGCCCATTTCTATCTTCAACCCACAATTGTTGTTCTTGGAGTTGGTTTTGTTGGCCACCATCGGAGGCTTGGCCTACTGTGCATACTTGACCTGGGGTGTCAAGTACTTGGCCGGAACCGCTCCTGTGGCACCAAAGGTCACCAGCAAGAAATCTGCCGGTACCTCGGTGGACTCCTCCTGGTTGCCAGAGGTCCACACCAAGCAAAAGAAGTCCAAGAGAGATTAGTCGAGCCTGTATAAATTAGCATTCAATTGATTGGTCTGTTTTGCCACGTGTAGTGTTGCTGGCGGTCTGGAGCCAGCGTTATTGGACAGAGGTCTAACGATGTTGGCCATTCTCAACCGTTTGTGGAGCGATTTTCGTCTTGGTGGTTTTGTGGGGTTGCAACTCGCCAACCATTCAAAAGTTTCAGGTGGCTGCAAATACGCCGAATGAACAGCCCAGACACTATTACGTGAATAATTAGCTCCCAAACACGGCACTTCGCCTGTATTGTTGTTTCGACGGTGTATCTTCTTTGTTGGCCATATTGGGTGGAAGTTCCGTTTTTCGCAACTGCCTCAAGATATAGACACCACAAAGACAAGGAGAGGAAGATGGTTGAAAATTCGAAACAAAGACTGTTGGAGCGAGACACGGGGCAAAAGGGATGAAATGCATCGCAGAAGTGCAGTTCGACTCTCCAAAGCAGAAATGCAATTGCTTAGCAAGCAAGTAGGGTATCAGCAGCAAAAGGGAGCGAATAACCCGAGATTCTGGGATCTACATGCAGCGACACTGGGGTTGAACAGATAGATGTGGCGACGTTGTTGTGTCTTTGGTGGCCCCATGCTCTGGTGGCTAAAACTGTGGTGGGCTTGTCTCTCCAGGACACGGAGTTTTCAGTTTATGAGGGGATAAATGTGCAAAAGAACCCAAAGAACAAAAAAGGCAAACACCTAAAGAGAGTCCAAGGGTCCAAAAAGCCAAGGGCCCAAAAAGCCAAGCACCCAAGGGCAGCACCGAATGCCCCTACGCGAAGCATGGCCTGAGAGAACAGGGACCCCGTCAGAGTGCTCAATGTCCAAGGACCCAAACATGTGTGTTCGATGTCCAACGTGCCGTTGCCATACACGATGTCAGAATTACACCAACTGGCCCAGTGCCCCGAATTGTGCGCACTCTACAATAGCAATTACAACTACGCTTCAAAAGTGATGGAAAGAAGTACAACACCATGGAGTCACTGTTTCCTCTACCCATCCGCAGTCCCTATCCACCTCCCACCTTCTTCTTACTTTCCCATACCTTTTAACTTCGAGAGGGTCCCAGCCCACCGTGTTTCAATGCATTCTCACCCCGTAGCATCTCAGTCTCACTCCATTCCATTCCATTCCGTTCCATTCTCAATCTCACGCCAAATTCTATCTTATTTCATCTATTCTCTGGCCCTCCAGCCAATCCCCAAACAAGGCCAAACGACACATGCAAAATCATGGCCAAAAACCAGAAACCCGAACCAAGCCACCCATACTGCGCTGTCTAATCTTTCCTCACACTTTCTTCATGCTCTTGAACGTTGTTGTAGCTCCTGATTCTGGAGCCCTGGGGGCCCACGCTCATACGCCCGCAATGGTTCCTGGCTCGCTTCACGGCGGAGGCTGCGAATCTCCCCCCACTGCTACCGCCTGGCCCTGGACCCTCTGGTGGTAGGGTGGCCACATCTCCCGGCCCCCACCGAAACTGCCCAAGTAACAACATGGCCAAACCCAAAGTGTCCCAGCCAAAAGCCCCAGCCACAAGTACAGCCCCGGCTCCAGCCCGGGCTCTCCAGCACTGATAGGCGTGTCTGTGACCTTCTTGTTGTCCCTTCGCTGCGTCTTGACCTTGGGCAGGTCCACCGCGACCCAACATGCAGTCCCCAGTGGGTTGCTAAGCCTGTAGCTCTATTTTTATATCAAACCCTCCAATTGACACCATCGGCTCTTTCTCCTGCTCCAGTCAAATCAGTACAGCGTGGCTCCGGTGCTACCGTCTCCGTCATCCATGAAGATTTACCTCAACGAAAGGCCGCGGACCTTCGTGGTGACCAGTGAGTCCCATGCGTTGATCATCCGGCACCCGTACCCCAAGTACAGAGGGGCCCACCATATCCACCTCAATCCCAAAGCTCTCAAGGGCAGCTCTTCGCTCATTGGAACAAAAGTGATCGTGGAGTTCGTCAACAAGTCGTTGGTCAATGTTAATAACTTCAAGGACATCACTCCGAGCAAGTCCCGTCAAAACAAGGAAATCCTCGGGTTCTTGGGACTCTTGAACGTAGGCTCCAATATCTACCTCGGATTCATCACTAGAGCGGCTACCGTGGCGTGCCCCACGGTAGGCGAAAGCGTCCATCGGATCGACAGCGTCGATTTGTTCTGCTTGAACAGCGACGAGTGGGATTATCTCCATGGCTATAGCGACGATTCCACACAATACTCCCAACCAAACCAGTCCCACGACAAAGAGAAATCAGGAGAGTACCCGGTCAATTCTGTCCGTAAGCTTCTCTCCTCAGGCACGTTTTTCTACTCCCGGGATTTCGACGTCACCTCCAACATCCAAGAGAGAGGCCTCCAGCACTGTCTGTCCGATACAAAGTTCACCTTGTTAGCAGACTCGTCTTTCTTCAAAAGGTTTATGTGGAACACCTTTATGAACTCCGAGCTTATCGAGTTCCGTAATCGTCTCTCATTAGACGAACAAGTGGTATTTGATAACTCGGGCTTTTTGATCACCATTACAAGAGGATACGCTAAAACCCTAAACACTTTCGTGTCTGATACTGAAGAGGGCCTAATTACCATAATTTCCAAGCAAGGGTGTGCTAAAAACGGCCCTTTATTTGGTGATTGGGGTTGTGACGATGAGGGATCGGTAGCTAATTTTGTTGAAACAGAAATCATTGTCTACACCCCCAAATTTTGCTTCGCGTATGTGATAGAAAGAGGTAATGTTCCTGTTTACTGGGAAATCGAAACAAACTTCTCGAAAAAGAGTATCATTTCGTCCAAGAAGAGTAAAAAGGTCATTTTCCCGAGATCATTCGAGACAAGTCAACATGCTTTCACCCGTCACTTTGCACAACTAGCTTCCCAATTTGGGGAAGTGCATGTTATTAATTCAATCACTAGAGATCCTAAAAATTACAAGAGTGAATTGAATACTGCATTTGAAGATCACATTAGATACTTCAACGTTAATAGAGAACAAGAATCAGATGGTGCAATCGATCCGATCAAAGCAGATATGTTTCCCTTACATTATCAAATTGGTTACACATCTGTTCCTATCCCTACTTCCTCCAAAAAGAAATTCGGGTATTCTCCACAAAATCCATCAGAAGTTGTTCACATGTTGGCCAACTCCATCATTGACTATGGTGCATTATTTTATGACATAGCCAAAGAAAATTATACAGGGAAACAATTGGGAGTATTCAGAGTGAATTCTTTCGATAGCATGAACAAGGCAAACTTTATTTCTAAAATCATTAGTCAAGAAGTTATAGAGTTGGCATTCAGAGATATCGGAATTAAACTTCATCATGATCTCATCATGAAGCATGCTAAATTGTGGTCAGAAAATGAAGATGCATTAACAAAAAGTACCGCAAACTTTATTTCGTACTCTTGGACTCCCAAAACATCTTCCAAAAAATTCATGAAGTCAGCATTGAAGAAGAAGTACCTTACTGGAATGATAGTAGATTCAAAGCCTGGTGAGCTGTCTATGATAAAATTATTAGGGAGACAACAAGAGCAAGTAACCATAACTTTGCATAATCCTATTCATGATTACGTTCAAAAAGCATTAAATCAAAGAGCTAGAGAGTACAGTTCTTATAAAGACATTTCAGTATTTGCATCGACATTTAATGTCAACGGTGTTTGTACAGATGATGATTTAAGAAATTGGCTCTTTCCAAAATCAAAATATAAAATCGAAAGATCTTATGATGTTGTGTTTGTGGGTTTTCAAGAGATTGTTGAGTTAACTGCAGGTCAAATGGTCAATACACAATCTGCTAACAGAATAGAATGGGAGAAAAAAATCAAACAATGTTTGAATGAAAATAATCCTGAAAATCAAAAGTATATCTCTTTATGGAGTGGCCAATTAGGTGGTATTGCAGTGTTGTTATTTGTTAAATCTGTGGAACTCAATTGCATCACTAATTTAGAAGGCTCTTTCAAGAAAACTGGTTTGGGTGGAATGAGTTCTAACAAGGGTGGTGTTGCAGTGAGATTTTCATATTCAAATACCGAAGTGTGTTTGGTAACTTCGCATTTAGCAGCAGGTCATAGCAATATCGACGAAAGACACCATAATTACAAAACAATTGTTAAAGGTATAAAGTTCGCAAAGAATAAGAGAATTAAAGACAATGACGTTGTGATTTGGTTGGGAGATTTGAACTACAGAATTGGGTTAACTAATGAGCAAGTAAAACCTTTAATTGAGAAAAAGGAGTTCACTAAATTATTTGAATATGATCAATTGAATGTTCAGATGGCTGCCGGTGAAAGTTTCCCGTTCTTCAATGAAATGGAGATCAAATTTCCACCAACCTATAAATTCGACAACGGAACAAAGACTTATGATACTAGTGAAAAGCAAAGAGTGCCAGCATGGACTGATAGAATCTTGAGCAGAGGCAAAGACATCAAGCAATTGGTCTATGATTGTGAGGAGGATTTAATCTTTTCAGACCATAGACCAGTGTACTCAATTTTCAAAGTTTCTGTCAACATGATCAACGAAACTGTTAAGAAGAATTTGTCCAACAGCTTGTACGAAAGCTACAAGAAAGAGTTTGGTGGAGTTAATGAGATATTGAACAGCAACAGCAATCTTGGATTCTTACTCGATGATGACGAAAAGAAATTACCAGCTCCCAGTTCAGAAGCCAAAAAATGGTGGATTGAGGGTGGGTATGCGGCAAAGGTCAACATTCCAGAATTAAATGAAAATGCCGAAAAGGAAGAGATGGTCATTAATCCAAGATTCCCCGTGAACCCATTCGATCTTACCAACGAGCCTGAGTTCATTACTAGATCAGAGCTAATGGAGATGCTCGAAACAACTGATGTGGAGTCCTGAGTGTATACGATTGATGATTTATATTAATATAGAAACGAATAGATATATTTATTACCTTATAAAATTTTGACTAGGAATTAAGACGCGAACCCTAATAGATTATGAAATTGTAAAGAACTCTCTTGTGGTGAGCTCAATGTTCGTGAGATCAATGTTCGGAATAGACATGCCTGTGAAGTAGTAAAGCGTTGAAGTCATGATACTTCATGTTCTTGGATGACAATTATCAAAGTTTTCCAGCTATCAAGGTGACATGTAGATCATTTTAATTTCATTTGGATACTCTGTGTGGTTGATGGTTCGTTTAACACCGTTTATTGTTCAGAATTCTTGTCTTCGGAGCCCATTTCAACGTCCTTGCTTTCAGCATTAATGACCTCAGCTTCCTTCAAAATGGCATCCATTTTGGCATCCAATTGATCCAACATCTTTTCCAAGCTGGCAGCTTGCAGCTCAGCTTCGGTGAGTTGCTTGTAAGCGTCAGCAACGCTTAATCCTGGATTCTCTTGAGTCATGGAGTGATAGATAAAGTTGATAATGAGTTCGCACGACTTGTTAATACTACCAGGACAGGGGAATAGGGCGAAAATGTAAGTATATCGAAACTTGGAAGATCACCAAAGTCTTTATTGTATTTTAGGCATTGTTGCCAATAAATGCTTCTTGATGTTCACTTGTATATAAATTGAAGATTCTAAATAATTGAATCAGTCAATCTATTGAAAATTGGAGTAAATTCATAAATAACATTCAGAAAGAACAAATTGATTAATAGACTCATGAACGATGAAATAATTTCATTCAACCTCAAGTTAAAAGTTAAAGAGTATGAAAGGTAAAAGTTAAATTGGAAAGAATAAATTTTAGATAGCTGAATGAAACATAAATGAACGGATCAACTGATATTCGTTATGCTAACCAAAAAAAAAACTCTGAGCTCTACAATAACTCAAATTCTCCCGATTAATTTTATTATTAAATAACTAAATACATTAAATTTGCTTGTTGGCTCTCAAACCATTCAAGATGGAAATTAAAGATAAGAAAGAAGCTTGTGAAACATCAGCGTGAATACCAACACCCCATCTGGAGATATCTCCTCCCTTCAAAGTGACCTCAATGTAGGTGGCAGCTCTGGATTGCGAATCAGAACCCAAGGAGTGCTCGTGATAATGCTTGACATCGATGTCAGAGTTAAGATAAGACTTGATTGCTTGGTTGAAGGCAGACAATTGACCGTTACCTCTACCGGAGACTTGAACGGTTTGTCCATCCACCTCCAAAACTGCATCAACTTGCTTGAGACCCTTCTCTGGAGTGGAAATACTGTAGTCAATCAATTTGAATGGATACTTGGTTTCTTCCTCTTCGTAATCGATGAAGTACTCTTGCTTGAAGAGATCACACAACTCGTTATTAGTCAATTCTTGACCCTTGATTTCGGCCTGGTCCTGGACTACCTTAGAGAAGGCAACTTGCAAACCTCTAGGCAAGTCCAATTCCAAGTTTCTCAAGATGACCCAAGCGGAACCACCCTTACCAGATTGGGAATTGACTCTGATAATAGCTTCGTAAGTTCTTCCAATATCTTCGGGGTCCAATGGCAAGTATGGAAGTTTCCAGTGAACTTGCTTTCCACCGGCCGATTGCTTGGTATGCAAATTGAAACCCTTCTTGATGGCATCTTGATGCGAGCCGGAGAAGGCACAAACCACCAAAGATCCACCGTATGGAGCTCTGTCATGAACAGGGATTTTATTGCATTTTTCGACAATTTGTACCACCGAGTTGATATCGGAAAAGTCCAATGCTGGGGAGACACCTTGGGTGTACAAATTAAGGGCCAAAGTCACCAAGTCAACGTTACCGGTTCTTTCACCGTTACCAAACAAACATCCTTCGATTCTGTCGGCACCGGCCATTTGACCAAGCTCTGCAGCTGCAACAGCACATCCACGGTCGTTGTGAGGATGAAGAGAGATGCAGATTTTGTCTCTGTTTGCAACGTGGGTGGAAAAGTATTCGATCTGGTCAGCATACACATTTGGAGTGGCCATCTCAACTGTGGCAGGTAAATTCAAGATGATGGGTTTTTCGACCGATGGACCCCAGGCCTCGGAGACAGCCTCACACACCTGAATAGCGTAATCAAGGTCGGTGTCGGAGAAAGTTTCTGGAGAAAACTCAAAGTCCCACTCGGTGGCTTGCTGGGATGGGTCATCCTTGGTCAATTGTCTGACTAACTTGGTACATTTCACGGCCTTTTCCAAGGCTTCTTCTTTGGTCATTCCAAAAACGACGTTTCTGAAACATTCGGAGGTGGCCAAGTAAATATGCACGGTGGCCTTCTTGGCTCCTCTCAAAGACTCCACAGTCCGGGCAATCAACTCTTCTCTACAAGGAGATAAGACTTGAATCGAGACATCGGCCGGAGCGTGCTCAATGGCATATCTTGTGAAATCAAAATCGGTCTGAGAAGCAGCAGGGAAAGCAACCTCGATCTCCTTGAATCCAATGTCAACCAACTTGTGGAAATACTCTCTCTTTTCTTCCACTGACATGGGATCTGGTAAGGATTGGTTACCATCTCTCAAGTCAGTTGAAAGCCAACGAGGTCTCTTGTCAAGAACCTTGGAGGGCCAAGTTCTTTGAGAAAAATTTATTGGTGGGAACGGTTTATATTTGACCGAAGGGTCTTGTAACATAGGCATATTGGTGGTGTTTGACTTTCTGGGGTCAATATCAGCATTTTATATTTGGTGGCCTGAGTGAAAAGTTAGTCATAGCGATTACGTAACACCGCCCTTAATCTTACGTAAAAAGCTGGGGTAGGCCGAAATCGCTGGGGTAGGCCGAAATCGCTGGAGGGATACCCCGAAACGCACCCAATGTGGGTCGATTCGGTTACACACGGACCGGTACCGCTCTAACTCTCCGGTTTTCTTTGCTTCACAGAATGGTTTTCCAGCATCAGCTGGCAAGTTCTTGGTAATTACAGACATGTGTGGGGATGTGTCATTATAAAAATGCTGTCAAGAATAATCGTGCAGAAGATTTCTAAAATCAGGTGAAAAATTACACCATATTTCCGGATAAATTAGAGAGAAAACGTGATTTTTCCGATACTAACCAGAATAGATACATCAACCACTAAGCTGCTTTAGAATTTAGCGTCCAATGTAAAGCCTGGAAATTGTATTTTTCGGACAAGTTGGTCATCGCTCTGGAGCTTTCGGACCAAGTCGACGATGTGCGTGTATGCAGGACAAGTCTTGGCCATAGAAGAGCATTTGGCCAAAGGGATTCGACAGTGTCGAGACTCCAAAATCCTCAATAAAATAGAAGCGAGTTAAGACACGACATAGGAAACACGACATATAAATCGACAAAAATGACTACCCATGATATTCGGTAAAACAACTTCTCTTAAATTAATATTGTATTAACATACTATTAAAAACACAATTAGCTAGAATAAAATGCTGCACTTGTTACTTTTGTAACTTATCAAATTTCAAACTTGGAAATCTATCAGTATACATGATCAAGTATCTTTTAATGGCGGATACCAAAGTAAAGACCCAAAATAAGGGCAAGGATAACAATAATAACAAGAATGATGACGAAACACCAAACTCTCTTTCTTCTGTACTTTTTAGCACTGACCACAGCCTTGTCGGTGTGGCCGACACCCTGCTCGATGTCGTGTTGGGCGTTACCGACTTGCTCGTCGATTTGCTGGATGGCCTGGTCTTGTTCGATGACCAATTCTTCCATGTCATGGAACAATTGGGTCAATTCGGCCATGGTCTTCTCCAACTTCAATAATTCACGGTGTCTGACCTCAACCTCGTTCAACACGGTTCTGGCCTCACCTCTTCTGTTGGATTGCAAGAGGGCTTGCTGGAAGTATTGCTGGGAGCTGTTACCACCGTCCTCGACCACTGCCTTGATTTCTTCTTGGGTTGCGTCGGGCTTGATGATTTTGTACTGTCTTTCGGCCTGGACCTTGGTCTGCTCACGGTTGTTGGCCTCGATCAAGCGGTACTCCTGAATGAGCTCGAGGAAACGCTTTCTGGAGGTTTCTGCTTGGTCCAACTTGGTCTGGTTCTTGGACTGGACCGCCTGGGTCTGCACGTTCTTTATTCTGCTCTTCAAGTCGAGCTGCACCGACTGGGCCTCGGCCACCAACGCATCGATCTGGCGCGAGCTGTACTCGGTGTCGTCCTCATTCAAATCGAGCTCTTGCATGAAGTTACGCTGCTTGTTGGAAATCAAGTTGATCAAGTTCAGGTACTGGTCCAACTGGTTGTTGATGTCCTGGATTTCGTTCATGTATGCAACGAAGTCGTCCTCGCCAGACCCGGCCGAGTACTTGTTGTAGTTACTCATCTCGTATGAGTTTGAGTAAGGGTTGCTCATGGTGGTAGGATGAGGTGGTGCAACGAGGTGGTTTGTGTTTGGATACTTCGTCTCGCTTTTCACGGTGAGAAACGAGCAAATGTCGCGGATGTCGCGGGTACTGAGGTGGGTGCGGTGGGTGAGGGAGGAATGTCACTGCCACGGGCGAGAACAAACGACACGGCTTATGGAGAGATCAGACGACAGGCCCGATGGGGCGGACCGGCTTGTTTATAGCAGCGGCAGGTGGTGGGGTGGGATGGCAGGGCTGCGACGTGGCCGAGGAGAACGCAGCAGCGGCACACGGGACAACTGGGCACGGTAGAGGGCGGTGGCCGTGGCCGTGGGGGTAGCGGAGGGCCAGGTGAAGGAGGCCGTGGCGTGGTTTTGTGTCGAGTTGCGGCTGGGTCTGTGACTTTGGCTGCCCGTTTCGGGCGAGAACTACCGCGAAGGCCCAAGCCTGCGCCCAATGGGGACAAATAACAAACCAAGTGAGGTGGGCCAGAGGCAGTGGTTCTAGGGGTAAGGGCAGGGGCCTCGGGGGTCCTGGGGTCTCGGGGGTCTCGGGTTGCGGGTCCTGAGGACGCTGGTAGCACAATTGGTGCACAGCAGCTACAGAATGGCCCAGGTGGCCGGGGTTCCACACATCTACGCCCATCAAACCCATGCTGTTGGAGGTGCTATTTCGGGCAGGCGCGATGGGCGAAGTGCGCAGTGCAATGGGCAAAGTGAGTGCAAAGGGCAAAGCCAAAGGGCAAAGGGCAAAGGACAAAGGGCAAAGGGGTCAAACCTGGGCCACCAGCACCGCCTGGGGCTCACTGGTATTGTAATTCGCCTGACCTGGTCTGCTAACGGAGGCCATGGTTCCGTAGCCTGTGTGCTGCTAGGGCCATGCAGCGATACCTCGCAGTGCCAGGCAAGCGCAGCTCGTTTGGGCGGAAAATGTCACCAGCATAGCCCCATACGGTTGGTTGCTAGGCATTGCGAGGGCCCTGGTTAGGGCCCTGGTTCGGGACCTGGTCAGGACGTGGTTAGAGCCTAGGCCAGATACTCACCAAGGGAAGATTCTGCATTCATGACGTCGGGCTAAAAATAGCCGGCAATCCCCCATGTCGTACCGTACCGACAGTACTGGGTTGGTGCAGGGATGTGGACTACACCAGTGGGCTCTCACAGCCTGAATGTGGCAACGGATTTCAAGCCAGCGGCCTCGAGGGTCACACCTGGAATCTGGCAATGGGCATCAAACTACAGACTACGAGACGCGGCTCTGCCTCGGCCGCTGCTTGGTTCTGGTGCAGTGGTAGTTCCGTGGTTACTGGGGGGTGAATTTTTCACTGGCCGGTAGTGGAACATTCCAATGCGTCAACTTGCTTGACACGTCTGCGCGTTCTGTGGGGCCACCGGTGCGTGGTGGAGGCTTTGTGGGTTTGGGGTTCCCCCTGGTCCCACAGCGCCCATGCGCCTTTTTGGCCATTTGAGTCCTCGTCCCAACCGGCGGTACTCTGTTCCATCCAGATCGTCCTGACGGCCTGAGCCTCGTCCTCGATCTCGGGTCACGTGACCCGTGTGGTGGGTCAAGGGACCTGCGCCAGCGGCTCAGCCAGCCCAACCTGCCCTGGTGGTTAGGACTGTGTCCCGCGTCCCACAGCACGGCGTGACCGCAGACGCTCCCATCTCTGGCCCTGAGGCCTGTGGCCATTGGCCCTTGTGTGCTGCCAGGCGTCGCACCCCGAACCTCCACTGAAAGATCACCTGACTTGGGTCAGGTGACCCCATATCTATGATGGATCAGACTAGTAATCTACCATCATGACGTTATCCGGGATCCTGGACGCCCAGACCGCCCGCCATCAGGCTGCTGGTCACCCTGGCACCCTCACCATTGCGGACGGAAGCTTGTTCATCAAGCCCACCAAAAAGCAGGAGGTGCAATTTTACACGGAGCTCAGTACCAGGGACGGAGACCTCGAAGCGAGTCTTGGGTCTCGGTTGTTGGACTGGGTTCCAGCATTCATGGGCACTTTGGCCGAAGGAAACACATCCCAAGGAACATCGGAAGCTTCAGTACTTCCACATACTCCAGACACTCCACAACTTTCGGCCCACTCCACTGCCTCTTCATCTCCCACCAAGGAATACATTGTGCTTCAGAACTTGTACCACGGCTATAACCACCCCAGCATCATAGACATCAAGCTTGGTCTGAAGCTCACGGACGATGCGGTGACCGACGATGCCAAGATTGCACGGTTACAGAAGGTCTCCGATGAGACTACCTCGGGGTCTCTCAACTTCAGAATCTGTGGGATGAAACTTTTCGATGGCACCAAAAAGACCCCAAAATCGATCTTTCCTACCATGAGTGACACATATTCTGCTTCCCAGGACGGCAGCGATGACTATCTCGAGTTTGACAAGATATTCGGAAGAACATTGAGTAAAGAGAATGTCCATTTGGCACTAGATCTCTTCTTGAGTCACTATTTCCAGAATATGCCCAACGGATCCGAAATGATTCTACTTTTGGCCACGACATTCTTGCACCGTCTACAGTTGTTATACAACACCCTTTTGGACTACGAGATCAGGATCTTCTCCGGCTCTCTTCTCTTCATGTATGAAAATGACTCCTCGCGATGGGATATCGAGAAGTACCTGGAGTTAGATCCGTTGGTCAGTGAACCTGTCATAGAAATAGATAGCGAGGATGAGGATGAAATTGAAGATGAGGAGGTCGAAAAGAAGCCAACCCTGGCTCCATTAAGCAGCTTGAACTTGATCGACATGGCACATGCAAAGTTTGTTCCAGGAGAGGGGCATGACGAGAACATAATCCAGGGTGTGGAGAACTTGATTGATATATTCCAAAATTTGGTGGATATGAGGACAAATCGTAGTTAACTTCTACTAGATCAATAATTAATCTCTTTAATTCTTTAATTGCCATATTCATTTACATTTACGTGTAAATCTGAAAGTGATCATTTTACATTACCGATTATATACTCTATGCAAGCAACTTGGTGATCTTACCAATAGCGATGGTAGTACCTTGATCTCTCAAGGTGAATCTACCCAATTGTGGGTAGTCAGCGTAAGTCTCAGCACAAACAGACTCAGCTGCCTCCAAGACGGCAATAATCTTCATACCCTTCTTGGCAAATGCTGGTGGCTTCTTAGATCTTCTGTTAGTTCCCTTCTCCAACTTGTGCTTCAATTCGACGAATTTAACTTCTTCAATTGCAGTATGCAAATGCATGACACAGGAGAAACCGTTGGACAAGATGGACTTCAACTCCACAATAGCAATTTGAGCCTCGAATCTAGTGACGGTCTTGACTGGGTTCTTAATAGAGGTCAAGACGTAACCTTGAGATAAGTCTTCTTCTTCGACACCTCTGATCTTCAATCTGACTTGCTCACCACAGTAAGCAGCGTCACATTCTTGTTCGGTTTCGTTGAAAATGGCCACAACTTCAACGTTGGTCTTGTTAGGCATCAACAACAAACTGTTGTTCTTCTTAATATGACCAGATTCGATTTTACCTTCAACAACGGTACCCATGTCCTTCATTTTTCCGGAGATTGGCAACATGAATGGGGCATTGATCTTACGGTCCACGGTTTGCATGTTGTCTAAGTATTCCAACAAGGCAGGTCCACTGTACCATGGGCAGTCCTTGGCATCAACTCTTTCTTTCAAACCAGCACCAGTGTAACCAGAAACTGGCATGAAAACGATATCTTCCTTTGAGTAACCAATACCCTTCAAGAAAAGACCCAATTTAGTGGTACAGTCCTTGTAACGGTCTTCAGACCAGTTCACAGTTGGGTCGTCCATCTTGTTGACCACAACGATAATCTTGTTCACACCTTGGGTCTTGGCCAACAAAGCGTGTTCTCTGGTTTGTCCACCCTTCTCGAAACCGGTTTCGTATTCACCCTTTCTGGCAGAGATGACCAAGATACCGACATCGGCTTGGGAGGCACCACCAATCATTTCAGAGACATACATCTTGTG
Source organism: Suhomyces yuchorum (assembly GCA_030571845.1). Classification (NCBI taxonomy): domain Eukaryota; kingdom Fungi; phylum Ascomycota; class Pichiomycetes; order Serinales; family Debaryomycetaceae; genus Suhomyces; species Suhomyces yuchorum. Next base: position 199,394 of record JAJLYW010000007.1, on the reverse strand, counting down.
ACCTGGGGCATCCAAAATGGTGTATCTTCTCTTATCAGTCTCGAAGTATGCCTTACCGACCTCAATGGTCTTACCGTCGTTTCTTTCTTCCTTGTTGGTGTCCATAACCCAGGACAAGTACCAACCTTGTCTACCGGCATCCTTGGCTTCTCTCTCATACTTTTCAACAGTACGCTTGTCAACGGAACCGGTCAAGTACAAGATGTTACCACCCATGGTGGACTTACCAGCATCGACGTGACCCATAAAGATGATGGAAACGTGGTCCTTACCACCAAACATGTCCTTGACAACTTCTTCGTCAACTTCATCCTCCTGCTCCTTGACAAGAGAATCGGAGTTAGCGGATGGGGTGGATTCTTTAGCCTTCTTTGCGGCCGCAGATGGGGCAGGTGATGGAGAAGCGGCTGGAGCAGCAGCTGGAACGGCAGCTGGAGCAGGAGTTGGGACAGGAGTGGCCTCCTTCTCGGACTTCTCTTCTTTGACAGCAGCCTTTGGAGCAGCCTTGACTTCCTCCTTAGCTTCCTCCTTAGGAGCTTCATCCTTCTTCTCATCCTTGGTTGGGGCCTTGGTGGCATTGGCTAACTTGATATTAGAAGAGCCAGACAACTTGAGAACCTTCTTTGGCTTGTTCAAGGCAGCTTGAGAAGCAGCCTTCTGCTTCTCAAAATCGGCCAATGACATACCTGCAGCTGGAGCAGCAGCTTGTGCGCCGTAACTGTTGTTGGCATTGTACTGTTGGTAACCACCTCTGCCTCCTTGGTAGCCTCCTCTGGCGTTGTATCCTTGGTAGCCTCCTCTGGCGTTGTATCCTTGGTATTGTTGGTATTGGTCTTGTTGTCCTTGGTATTGTTGGTAGCCTCCTTGGTATCCGCCCTGGTATCCGCCTTGGTATCCACCTTGGTATCCGCCCTGGTAGCCTCCTTGCTGGCCTCCTTGGTACAGTTGGTATTGCTGTGGTTGGAAGTTTTGGTACTGGTTGAACTGCTGAGGTGTGAAGGCAGAAGCACCTTGTGGGTTGTAGGCGCCAGAAGCGTTGGCGGCGCCTGGAGCTCCGGATGCGTTGTTGGAGTCTTCAAGAGATGCGTTTTGCAAATCCTGGCTCAATTTTCCTGTTTCATCAGACATTGGTGGGAAGAAATGGGTCTAAGAAGAATTCAGGCAACTTAAACATTCGAAAAATTTTTCGGAGTGTACACGTGCAGGAAGCAGACCTGTGAGAGAAGGAACTAGTTGCTGGCGACTGGGCACGGCTACGGGGAAGTCTTGCTTGGGAAAGGGCCACAGAGCCTTGGGGGGTTAAATTGGAGCGTTATGGTCTCACCACTGTGCCCATTGGTGCGCAGAGGCTGTGATCTGGTGATGGAGTGCGGGTAGAAGGTGGGGGACTTCGTGCGAGATGTTAGTGCGGGTGGATCAATGCGGTGGTTGGTGGGAAGAGTGAAAAGCACCGCCAGCAGGAGCTGAGTATAGAAAATGGGAAGATTTTCTGTGACGGGTGCTCTGTATAGGAGATGGCTATAAACTGGTGTAAACAAGGGGCAATTTTGAGGTTCTAGGGATCGGCAATGGGGTGCAATAGCTCATCTCGGTGGTTCCAAGTGATGATATTTCAGGATGATATTTCCGGTGGATTTAGTGCGTGACAATTATTATGGGGTACCAAGTGGAGCCATCGATGGCTATGTGCACTTGGGAATCGGGTATAGACATAGTTTCACGCTTTGGGACGTTTGGGGCTATTTGGGGTTATTTTTCTTATTCAACTCTCCCCAATATTGCCATGGCGACAAGCTTGGATACAGAGCAGGTAAATATGGCTACTGGTTGAGCAGTAGACTTCATCTATACAGTGGATCAGAAATTAGGCGGGGTGATAATAGTGGCAGATGCACGATTCTGCTGTCCAACAAAGGCTACATGACTGCAATTGACCTCCATTGGCGCTTCTGATAGTATTGTGGTGTGGTTTTCCATGCCTAGTACTTTCGTAGTAATTCAACCCCAAAACGCAAATTAGGATGAAAGATCCGATCCTAAGCAAAACTCTCAGATCAAGCTCCTCTTGTGATGATTGAATCACTCTAGAAGTTGCCAATGTGTGGAACACTGGGAAGACACAGCTGGATATACTTTAAGCTTCGACGCAGCATGTACGGCTGAATCGAACATTGTTCACTTTCCAGTGGCAGATTTAGCTCTAGCCTCCACGAGGACTCGCTCCCAGAAAATAACTTGTATTAATACTATGTAGCGTGCTCTAAAAGAGGCGATTCGTGGGTGCTGGGTTTGGGGGCATTATTGAAGGGAATGGGGCCCCATTTTTTAGGTACCCTTGGATGATTGAAGCTGGGGAGTGGATTCAGCATAGTGCTTCTCCTGACCATGCAAATACTGAGCATCTTAGGTTCGTGAATCCTGAGTATCTGAAAGAATAGAGGTGTAATTGCATCTGTGTATGGGACTTTCGAGGAGTGGGATTTCCAGCAATAAATTCTGAAATCGATACCAGCTTAGTCTGGATTAGAATTCAGTATGTCGGGAACCGGATCCACACGCAGCTTCCAGTCCTCGAAGTCGACCTTATCGTTCAATTCGCCAATGGGGATGATCTTGTCTGGATCAGCCATCGATTCTCTGATAGACTCCACCTTGCGAAGCATGGCATTCGTCACCTTCGCTCTGGCCACCATCACCTTGTTGATCTGGAGAATTTGATACACGATGAACAAGAGCACTACTGCAAGTGCTGCAATCCGTTTGGAGCGCCACCGAAGCATCTGTGGTATGCTTAGACTGTTGGGTGGTCCATAGCTATTTTAAGCATATCCGTGTCACGTGAGTGTTGAAGCCGTTTGTCACGTGGGTGCCCCGGGCTTATCGTCGTGTGGAGTATCAACCCTCTAAGCAACACGCCGGCCGCTTGACTTCTTGACAGTCAACAGCAGAAAGTTCCTCGCATTCATCGCCGTAATCAAACTCCACGCTCACCACTGAGCTTTTCCCGTTACAAATACCGTTCTTGCACGTGCATTTGCCTCCCTAATGCCCATTTTCAGAGAACATCAAGTCACTTCGGTGACGGTCAAAATCAATCAAATCGCCCTGTCGAAACGTGACGACATCGACGACTCGCCTGAGCTCTTCTTGCTGGGCTTACTTGAGTTAATTGGCCTCCAGGGACTGGGACCCACTGAGGCAGCCAGAGCAATTCGGAAAAAGATTAAGTACGGAGAGCCCTACGAACAATTAAGGGCATTACAGGTTTTGGAGTTGCTCATTTCCAATTCGGGCCCCAAGGTCGGTCCTACCATTGCCAAGGATGACAAGCTTCTTGATGTGCTCAAGGGAATCGTGAATGGTAATGGAAAGACGGGCTCGGGAGGCTCCTATCCCAAGGAAGTACAAACCCAAACACAAGGCATGGCACTCGAGTGGAAGAACGAATTACAAGACTTGGAGGGCTACAAGTATCTTGGACAGCTCTGGCAACAGATCCCCAAGTTCAAAAAGGCGCATTCCAGGACGTCGTCTCGGCACGTTGAACCCAGACACGATACCAACGTGTTCGACTCGGAGCTCGATAACATGCCCGCCACTAAGTCCGAATCCCGCTTTCTGTCGCCCAAGGTGCCACCTCCACGCCCAGCAGCTTTCCATGATGGTGAGACATCGAAAAGCCGTCGTAAATCAAAGTCCAAGAAATCGAAACGTTCCAAGCGTGGTAGCTCAAAGTACGCGGATGATGAGTTCAAAATTCCACAGATCAACTATAGTGTCGAGGCACCAAAAATTAGGTCGGTTATCGCACAAACTCACACTAACACGACCGCCTTGAGTAACCTCTTGATCCACCTTCCACCAAATCAAACTCCATTGGAAGACAGCAAGTGCGTGGAAGTTTTTGAGAAGTGTAAGTCCAATAGAAGGAAGGTGTTGAGATATTTGCAGTTCGTTGGAGCTGGAGGAAGTGATAAACAAGCCCTGATTGTGGCCATGGACGAGGAGTTCTTGGGCAGTCTTATCTCCGCTAACGAAGCGCTTGTTGATGTGTTCAAGAAATATGATGTAAAATGTGGCTACACTGATGCTAATCCAGCCCCAGTATACGACGATGATGAAGACAGCGATGAAAGCTACTACACTGAATCCAGTGAAGAAGAAGAGGAAAACGATGTTGGAGAAGCTTCAAATAGATTACAGGATGTAACAATCGGCTCCTCCAGTGATGCTGCGAAAAGAGTACCTCCTCCTAGACCCAGCAAGCCATCACAATTGTCGTTTTCCCGTCCACAATTAACAAAAACCGACACAAATGCAAGTACTGCTAGTGATCCTTTCGGAGATAGTAAGGGTGTCGGCAAATCGATCTACGATTGAGTAGATGGTTCTTTGAATACAAATGCATTTGTTTGAGATTTGGTTAGTTTGATATAGATTCCATTGTTATTACTACTGTTTTTCTTGAAATTGTCAATTTATATGTTAAAAGTAATAAAGGAGAAACCCCCCTGGAAAGTAGAGATTGCAGTTTTTGATGAAAAGTATGTGGTAAACTAAAACAAATAAATTCCTGGTGGTTTTTAAAAAGATGTTTTCAAAAAATTTTAAAGTTAGACATATTTTGGAAAATTATGGAAATCTTACAATTTTATCAATATCTCCCCTAAGTTCACAAACTTGTAGGTAATTGAGCCAAGTAATTATAATTTATAATACATCTTGAATCTAGTCAAAGTAAATGGAAACAGGTGATTTCAATACTGTGTAAGGCGTGGTTCCAGTGGTTGCTAAACACTACATGATTTACCAATTGTACCGAACAAGCGAAGTTTTATTAAACACCGTTAGTTCATATTCCCCCAATAAAGTCCAGTGCAATCAAGATAAGAACTTGGAGATACCAGCAGTCCTATACTCAACTGGTCGTTACAGCGTACGACACTTAACCTAGTTAGGACTAAGAATGCCACGTGATGTAAAATAAAGCACGGTGGGTGCACGCCCCATGGTGAATACACCAGATATATCAGACTGGCAGCACCGTAGTGACATCTGCGTGAGATCACAGAGATAGAAGCGTCCATCACTAACCCCAGAACTTTCATTGCCGATTTTTTTTGGATCAAAATAAGCCTCTTAGTTCCATCGTCATGCAAGTTTTGACGTCGCAACCAACGAGAAAGAAACCGAGAACCTTGGCAATATTTCACTGTGGTGGCTCGTTTCCTCCCTCGAAGCGGCAGCCCCTCTAGCCGTTTCAACTGAAAGACCTCCGTCTACACCGTCTGTCACATCTTCACCGGCCTGCATACAGACCCAGAGCAAAAGCCAAAAGCACGTGCCAGGCTAGAAGCTAGGCAAGAGAGCCATCTACTGTGGCGGTTCCTGGCTGAAACTTTAATTTCCCAGCAACATCCCCACCTAACACTTCCCGAGAACTCCCAAACAGCACTTTCTCCGCCCTTCACCCTGGGATTGACCCGTTTGGGACAGCTCCCGAGAGATAAACATCTGGTCCTGCAGGCAAGCAGGTGGCTTTCATGCACCACCAGTGCTATTTCGCTACACTTTCCTGGGACCTGCTGATAAGCAGACATAGGCTTCCAGCCACTAAAATCACACAAAAGTCTGCACTTACAAGAGTTTGGTTGCTGAGGATAGTGGGGCTTACCTTGCGCCTTCCTCGTACACAGCATTCCCTAGTAATATTGAGTATCGGATTATCTTTCCCGGGGTAAAACACTTCCCATATGCACGCACAAAAGATCTTTGATATATCTCACAGTCTTCCACAAATTTCACTATTTTCACTATTTGCACCGAACTACAATCCACCCAAGAAACCAGTCTTCCAGTGGAATGTCACAGAAAGACTTCCAGCCCTCGTTTCAGGCGCCGGCAATCCCTTCCATCGAAGAGTTCCGTTTGGATCGGATCTTGAACCATGCTCTCAAAGACGAGTCCAAGCAGGTGGTGGACCTGGTGCTAAACGTCACCAGCAACTACCAAAACGATCTCCGGATCGAAATACGAAAGTCGCTCTCGATGGAGCAGAAGATCCAGTACAAGAACATCAAGATAGCGAAGCATATCAGTAGTCTCAACCATCAGATCAACCGCCGGCGGAAGAAGATCAGCAAGGCCATCCATAAGAACGGGGATGCCAATGCCTTGGATACAGAAATAGGCGAGTTATTTGATGCCTCGGTCCAGGCAACCGATTTGATTCACCAATTGAGTGCCCGTTTAGTGGCGTTGGATAGCCAGAGCCTATCCAAGTATCCTGGATTGGCCAAAATTCTCGAAAAGCCAGCTCCTTCTAGGATCCACACCCCAGACGAGGCGAGTGCCCCTGTGAAAGCTGGAGTAGAGCCGGAGCAAGCGGAAGCTTCTGCTTCAAAAGGTGATTACTTTCATTCCAATGGCCTCAATGGGAACTTGAATCCCCAAGATTCATACCACGCAAATGAAAGCGGAGATGAAATGATGGAAATTTCACAGCCCACCACTGACTACGTCGATTCAATGAGTTTGGATGAGTCTCCACATGATAAAGTACGAAATGGGAATATGAAGGCAGGACCTACTGTACCCGAGAGCTTGAACGGGTCACTGTCGCAGGTGAGCTCTTTACACAAGACCCCCAATAAAGAGAACAAAATCATTTTGAAACAAGACTTTGCCATCATCCCACAGGCTTCAGATGGGTTGCCGTCTATTGACAACAGCATTCTTCCCCAACAAACTTCGTCAAATGGTGACATACAGCCAGAAGATTTCGAATCGTTTCTCACCACAAGCATACAGAAATACAGAAAGCTACAACACAAGAAGTACGACAGGTACGATCCATTCCGAACTTCTGAAGAGCCATCAAGCAAGGAAAAGCCGGGCCAAAAATTTGCCCATAATCCCCTCAGCCTACTTTATTCTTCTCTCATCACAAATCCAAGCTACACGGAGTCAACCGTCAATGCCCACCCCTTTCCTACCACTATTAGTATCAAATCGTCTGCAACCATCAAGCTGACATTACAGACGTCCCACTTCAAGAAATTGCGTATCAATGGGTCACCCATAACGTCAGAGACGTTCCGAAGAATGCAAGAACAAAAGAACAAGGCTATGCCCCAAATCAGCATCACTACAGAAGGGAAGGAAGAGGCCAAGTCCAGTAGCACAAACCCCATAGAAGACAGTCCTCCGGATATGACCTTACTCGATGGACTCAAGTTAGGGTCTGATGATGATACTTGGGCATCTTCAGGGTTGAACTCGGAGACAGACGATAACTCTGAGGTGATAGAGGAAAATATTGGAGTCTCTGATTCCAGCGATTCCGACTCGCTGGCTTCGGATGATGGTCATATCACCAAGACCAATGAATACTACAATTCGCTCCAATCACAGCTCAAACGGAAGGTGAGATCCAAGAGACGTCAACGGAAAGAGTTCCAAGCAGAGCAGTCGCCAACTCCGAAACATCAGCCCTCCCACCACAAACTAAAGCCCAAAAGGTCCATTCTCAAGACCCCCAAGGGAGTACCCAGAGTTTCCAAAAATACGCCGGTCTCCATCATCAGCCGAGTGGGAAGTCCGGGGTATAGTGAAGAGCGGAGTAATATCTCTGCTCTCAACTGTGCCTACGACAACAGCAACCGATTCGAAGTCAGCAACTTCTCTGCCCTTGGAACGTTTGTGACAAACACCAGGGCCGAGGTAGAATACGACGGAGAGAACTCCGAAGATGACGATAGAGACGATCAGAGTATCCGGTCCATTACGAGGCTCAAGAACTATATTTAATGCATTTTGAAGTAGTTAGTGTTGATATGTAGAATTAAGTAATGCAGAACACACCCTAGGAAACCGGGCCTAGGTGAGCCAAACCCAGAAGAACCAAATGAATACTAGAAGAAATACCAGAAGCCACATGCGCCATGTGATTCCTGCCCTCTGGCTCATCACCACCATCTTGTTGTAGGTGTTTTTCAAGGTGACTGTTCCCTTCTCGAAGCTATTGGTAATGTCCTCATTGAGTTTGATTGATTTGTTGATTTCGACGCCCATCTTTTGGCCCAAGGTCTTCAACATGGCAACCTTGTTGCCCATGCTGTCCATCTCGTCGTTGTTCTGCGATTCAAGCAGCAGCAAGTATGATTCGGTATGTTTGGCCAGGGCTGTGGGCACTTGATCGTAGGGCGATCCGGTTCTTGACGGCGGCTTGATCAGGGGCGTGAAGAGCTGTGTTCTCATGTCTCTCTGATGGGCGCCATTGCCCATTGCTGAGTACCGGGAGCTCATGGTTATGTGTTGGCAGTTGGTGGAAGGTGAATGATATCAACGAAGAAGAAATGTCGTGGGTGTCGTATGTCGCGTAGCACTGGATAAATGAAACATTGTGACCGCGATTATGTGAAGGCTCTGGGGCAGGCCGGTCGTTTAGATCTGTTGGGCAGTGAATGTGGCGTGTTTGGGTCCTTCATGGTTCCTAGAGTGCCTGGACTGGCTTGGAGTCGTGGAGTTTACTTCTCTGTAGCTGCTCGTCTGGGCTATTGGGGGAGGTGTTGGAACTGCTGGTCTGGTGTATTTGTGCACATTAGACGTAAACTGTAAGATTGCTTTGTTCCTAGGATGATTACAAGAGGCACCAGAAATAAGCTATCTAGGTCGTAACTTCAGTTTGGCCTCTGCTGTGGTTTTGAAGGTCGCCCAAGAAGCCACCAACTTTCGCTGCTCCTTGTAAAGCTGCCTATTGTAATTATCATGGGCCCAGTCTCCGAACACTCTCGATATACCGTTCCTGCATACAGTTGGCCCCAATATGTCAGCATATAATCAGTAACTCGTAGATTACAACCTCCTACTGATCTCCATGGAAGCCCAAGAAGTGCCCCAATCGCTACAGAACGTCAAGCATGTCGTGTTAATTCTTTCCGGAAAAGGAGGAGTGGGAAAGTCTTCCGTCACTACGCAAACTGCCCTCACATTGGTCGGAAAAGGCTATAATGTCGGAGTGCTTGATATAGATCTTACAGGCCCTTCGTTGCCCCGAATGTTCGGTGTCGAAAAGAAGCAGGTTCACCAGTCCACTGCGGGATGGGTGCCAGTGTCGGTGTACAAGAACAGCGGCGAAAAGGCTGCTGAGGGCACCAAACCCAGAGGTAATTTGAGTCTCATGTCTCTTGGATTCTTATTGGGAGACCGTAACAATTCAGTGGTGTGGAGAGGACCAAAGAAGACTGCAATGATCCGTCAGTTCTTGAAAGATGTGTATTGGAGTGGAAGCGAGTCGGGAGCTCCTTTGGACTACTTGTTAATAGATACTCCACCTGGTACCTCCGATGAGCATATCGCCATTGCAGAAGAGTTACGTTGGGCCCAGCCTATAGACGGTGCCATTATCGTCACCACTCCACAACAAGTGGCCACTGCAGATGTACGAAAAGAAGTCAACTTTTGTCGCAAAGTCAACTTCGATGTTTTGGGAGTAGTGGAAAATATGAGTGGTTTTATTTGCCCATATTGTGCTGAATGTACCAACATTTTTCTGACTGGGGGTGGTAAAGAACTTTGCGATCAGATGAACTTGCCATACTTGGGAAATATCCCCATTGCACCAAAGTTCGTTGAGATGATCGAGACCCAAGACAGCCAAAAGAGGAGATCTTTGGTTGATTTGTACGATGAGTCCGAACTACAACCTGTTGTGGGGGCCATTATTGATAAGATTTTGGCCAAAAATTTGCCATCCCGTATCTGAATGGATTTCCAATATTTTCAGGTGGATTTCTAATTACACATTACAATGTCGACCGCAAGTACGGTCAGTCACACGTTTACCGATCATCTCGTGCTATTAGAAATGCTCTGATGTCACAAATTTATTCTGGGTACCTTATAGACTAGTATACAAGCTAAATTCCATTTTCCTTTCTCCACTTAAGCACTCTGCGTCTGATATCGGCCACACTTTGTTGGTTGATGTTCAACTTCTTGTCCCACATCATCTTATCGTAGTTGTCGCCGTGCTTGTCGTAAAGACTCTTACACCATTCGGCTTCCCTGTCCGAGATGGTACGAACCTTGACGATCTGTGCATGCTTGTTTGAGTACTCCTCTAATTGGTCAATAACGGAGGTGATTTCGGGCTTTTCTGATTGGGATCCTTCTTTGGTGACCTTTTTGGTACCATATATCACTTTCAACACATTTCCCTCGTCATCTCTGATTAAACGTGCTTCTCCTTCAGGAATCTGGGCTGGGTCTTCAGTGTTTTCGACGTCTTCCACAGTCTCGGCCTCAGCCTTCTTTGCTCTGTAATCAGTAAGAGTTTCCACCTTTCTCTCCATACCTCCGGCCAAGGTACCAAGTTTAGACCTCAATCCAAGTCTCTTATAGTTCTGTTGTAATGTCAAGGATTTGTCCCAGTTAGCCTGTATGATGGGGTTGGTGGCAATATTTATGTCTCTCTTCTTGTCCTTGACTCTTCTGGTGTTCTTTTTGACCGAGGACCTGGCCATCTTTCTCTTTCTAACGGAAGTCATGGTGTCTTAGTGAATGAGATGAGATGAGATGAATTTTTTAAAATCACCGATGTAGTGCGAACATTTTGGTACCGCGATAGTTGGACCTTCTAGGACTGCGAATAATTGCTGCGATAAAGAAGAGAAATGGTAGTTTACTCACCAAATAAAGCTGAAATTCAGATCTGATGGGTTGAATTGCTTAAAAATATGAGGCATGAACAGTAGCTTGTGTATTTCTGCATACTGGTCTTTAATTCGTCAATATCAGTTCATAGATTGATAGTCTCACTACGCCCTAGCTGCACGCAGTATTGCTTGTGAGTCTCTCTATTTAGGGAGAGCACTGCGAAAAATGCCATTTTCCGGGGAAGAATGCAACCTTCTCACCAATTTAGTGAGAACCGAAAGCCATTCCTTGAATAAGCTCCTCGAGATCCTCCCGTGTCGATAGCATATTCTGGCATTTTGCATCTATTTCCGTAGTGAAATACTAGGGCTGGTCTAGAGAGCGTTTGTTCTTGCAATTTTATCACCAAACAGTACGCAACCGACTCCACTCCAAACTTTCGATGGAACAGTATGGTGAAATTTCAGTGCTACATATGTTTCGAAGCTAAGCTTGTTTGGGTCAACTATACCACGTTGCTTATTGAAACAGGCGGTGCAAAATCGCAGAAATGGACTTCCTAGAGCTATGCCGGGTCCCCTAGCCAACTATCTAGTGTTGGTATCTATGTAGGACCCTCTCTTCGCTCCAGTACATTCATAACTGTTGGCCAAGCAGCAAGACCACAACTACTATCGAATGATAGATCATTGAGTAGATCGATTGATTCCACTGGAGCATCCAATGCCAGTACACAGGCCCAATTGGTCAGAATTGGTGTGCCAGAACACCGAAGTGACCGGCGACAGTCCCACCACGCAGCATGATCTGATCCCAATCCTACATAGCTTCGACCTGTTAGGCATGAATTGACATCAATTTCACTATACGTATTGCAATGGCTCATTATTCCTCCGAGACAGCGATGGGGGCAGAGGGTCCGTCGCTGGCCTCAACTCCTGGAGGCTGACTGGACCCTCTGCCACCTCTGCCACCTCTGCCACCTCTTCCGCCTCTTCCACGGCCCCGGCCTCTTCCCCGTCCACTGCCCCTACCACGCAGAGCATTGCGGGCCCTGTATCCAGGCAAGTTCGTCCTCTTGGGAGTCACTCGAACCTCTCTGCCTCTGAACACTTGACCGTGCAATTCTTCAATGGCCCTCTGTACGCTTTCGCTCAGTTCAAACTCCACGTATGCGTATCCCTTAGGCAACCCTGTGTATCTGTCGAACAAGATGGTCACTCTTTCGATCACTCCTACGCTGTGGAAGAATTGTTCCAATTGTTCGGGGTTGGACTGGTAGTCCACATTCCCCACGTAGATCGACCGGGAGTCCACTTCTCTCTGGGCTTCTAGTTCGGCCTCGCGGTCTCTTTCAGCATCCAAGACCTTGGCTTCGTTACTGGGTGCCTGATTGGCTTCTTCACTCATTTTGGCGGTGGTGTTGGTGGTTGTGGGTGATTAGTTTGTATTGCCCCAGGATATTATCGTCGCACAAATCCGGAACCGGTTCGCTGCGGGCCAGGAACGGGAAATATGGAGTGAGAGTTGAGGCAGCAGTTGAGGAATGGCCAGGCGTCGGCGGTTTTATTTGGCTTGGAAAGTTACAGGGACAAGAATTGGGGGTGGTCAAAGTGGCCACAAACAGCCTAACAGGGCATTGGCCCTGTTCTGGTGCCAGGGTGCTTGTTCTAGCAGACAACTGGTCGCTGGGGAAGACGGAACTTTTAGTGAAGAGGCCACTAAACAGGCGCGTGCCGCGCCCTGGGTACAGGAAAGTCTCGGTAATTCTGTGACATTAGCGAGGTCAGGCACAGGGTCTCGTGGTACCCTGGGCGAGGCTGTTGATAGTGGCACTTGTGGACAATAGTCCCAATCCTCCCCTGAACAGTGCTGTACCAGTCGTAACAAAGCCCAAGCAGCTCCCAGAACAGAAACCCCTGAAGCCTAACTGCCCAGGAAAGGTTTCCTGCTGGTGTGGTGTCACCCTTCGGTAGGGAGATTTGGTGGTCCGAGGCTCTCCGTATCACATGAATTTCCTAACCAAGTAAGATAGCACATTACCTCCAGCACACTAAAGGTTATTTGATTTTGTGCCACCGTGAACGGGTTCTAGAAATCCCCGTGTGGTGGTTGGGTGGTCTTGGGTTTGGAGACTAAAGGGTGATATTTGTATGTTCTTACTTACCGAAGGGATTGCTCGTATTTCAATGCTAACCAGCGAAGCATTCGGTGTGTAGGACTTGCGAAGCGGTATACTACCATAGCAGTAGTGCTATGAGACTTGAGGACCGCCAATTGCGTCGAGGAAAAATAATACATCAAGTGGAATTCTGTTGCTGGCCCCTCCATGAAATTAGACAATAACGTGATTCTTGGTCTAAAATCGTATCCTTGTTTAGAACAATCGGGAGTGTTTTAAATAGTCTGCAGGGCGATAAGCGAAACTTCAAGCTACAAAAATCTACATGGCAGTGAAAAATTCGTTGTTCGAATTCAAATTTGCCTGATTCGTCTGGTATGTTGATTAATATAGTGACCGGTTTTCGGTATCCTGATTTTGTTATATATTATTGAGTGAATTCTCCAAATTTACTCCACGAACGCTCTGTAGGTGGTGAAATCGTCAGAAGTAGACTTGATTTCGACCTCAGCACCTGGAGCAACAAAGAAAACGTAACCGGTCTTGACTTCTTGTGGTTCTTGGCCCTTCAAGGCAATGGAACCGGAACCCTTGGTTGCAATAACAATAGATGGACCATCGAAACCGTCGTAAGATTGAGTGGCATTAGACTTGTCGAAAATGGTTTGCAAAACGGAGAATTCGGCAATTGGTGGGTCGTACAAGACAGACTTGGCTGCCTCACCTCTAGACTTGGCGAATGGTAAAAGAGGCATCTTTTGCTTCTCAACAGAATCGTAAGAGTAGGTCAACATTTCAACCAAGTTCTTGACATCCTTGAACTTTGGAGTGAAACCTGCTCTGACAACGTTATCAGATGCAGCCATACACTCGATGATGTCACCGCTAATGTATGCGTGTGGGTCCTTGGCTTGAAGGAACATGGCTTCACCGGCATTGAGGTTGACGTGGTTCAACAACAAACAACCACAGAACAATCCGATATCGTTAGGAAATTGCTTGTTCAAACGAGCAATCAAATCTGGCAAGCGGGAATCGATGGCTTGGAACAAGGCTGGGTCTTGCGCAGCTCTGGCAACCAAGGAAGCGGCCTTTTCGTTGATGACAGCCTCATCGGTGTTCATCAACTTACCGAAAACCTTTTGCAACAACTTTCTGTTGCTGATGTCATCGGAACTGCCGACTTGGGCTTCTGGCTTGATGCCGGCCGTGAACTCGTTGACCAAGTCCTCGCCAATAATCTCATGAAGTTCAGGAATGGTCTTCAAGGTGGTTGCCAATTGGTCCAAAGGCTTGAAACCGCAGAAACCTTCGAAGTCGGTGACGGCGATGGCCATCTCTGGCTTGTGGTTGTCGTCTGGGTAGTTCTTAGGGTCGGCTGCGTGCAAGATAGCACCCAACTCCTTGTCTGGGTGGGCTTGGATAGACAAAACCTTCTCGATAGACAAAACCTTGAACAAGAATGGCAACTCCTTGGACAGACCGAACTTGTCGATGATTCTCTTGTCCAAGAACTCTTCGGGGTGTTCTCCAACCAACTCACGCAACTTCTTGCCCTTCAAAGGTCCGTCCACGGCCACAGATGGAACCGATGGGTGGGTTCCCATCCATAACTCGGCGTATGGCTTGGATTCGTCAACTTGGGTGTTTGGGTTAGAACTGGCAGCGAACTGGGCCACGGCAGATTTGGAGCCGATTTTACCCCAGTCGTAGTTTTGGTAACCACAGTCGATTCTAAATAATTTATCCATGATGCTTGACAGACGATAACAGCTTTGGTGGGCCAAAGAAGTGAAATAGAGTTCAAAAGAAAAGGTGTTGATGTTGTGACGGTACACGTTGACGCGACGGAGGAACTCCGATGGTCGTGGGGGTCGTGGTGGAGGAACGCTTAAATTCGCACCACCAGCCATCGAGTCTCGTTGGGACTTGGTGTGTAGTGAAGGGCCAGCAATAACGACCACATTGGGCGTGGTGGCGTGTTGGAGTAGACTTAATCATTCTGGGTATGTTTTGATTGACATGGCATGGCAAGGATGCTTGGGAAATGGTTTTGATTGAATTGGGGTGGCGTATTGACAGTAACCATTCATCCAATAGCTCTGGATGTGATTGAGCTTACCACGAGGGGCTCTCGCTAAATCATTTTGTGGTAGCTAGATCTGGGAGTGTTCCGGGGAGAATCGCGGTATATTCCGAAACGGAGGTACTGGCGGTAGCAAAAGAGTTACCGTGACGCGTCTCGCTAGAGACTTTTTAATCAACTAAGCTCCACCCACGAGGCCATACCAGTCCGAAAGCGTATTTGTGGTGATCGGTTGCGCATAACCTATAGCTTGATATTCCATAGTTCAACTTCGAGGATTATCTCTCTGTTTGACCAAGAGACTATGACTGGCTGATTCTGCAAACGATATCTTCGATTATCAGCTGAAAAATCTGAAAAATAAAGCTAATTGACCAACTAGTTGAAAAATCACGACTCGATCTACTTCACAGTACTTCACCCATCTCATTGAACCCCCGGCAACCCAGAAATGTCCGATAGTGCCCTGGCGTGGATAGAAACTTCTTCCGGAAATAGGATCTCCAGAAGTGCAGTGATCACAGGTTCAGATCATATCGCCATCAATGGCAATTGTACCGTTAGCTTCGGCGTTAAACTACAGGGAGACGTGGATCTTTTAACGGAAACAGGAAACCCCACCATCCAAATTGGCAAGTATTGTTATTTTCACCCAAACGTCCAAATTATTCCCCCATCGCTTCAAGATGGAAAGCATGGTCCGATATCTGTTGGAGCATACTGTATCATTGGTGACAATTCCGTAATTCGTCTGGCAAACATTGGGAACAGAGTCATAATAGAAAACGATTGTGACCTTCGAGACTTGTGTATCATATATGACTGTTGTTTAATTCGTAAAGGGACAGTTATACCGCCTAAAATGGTGATCCCACCATTTAGTGAAGTGCTGGGCGTGCCAGGAGTTAACTTTAAAATATCAGAGCTCAATAACTCGTATAAAAAGTTGATCGAGATCGAGGCTAAAGAGCTACAGCTTTTACAATAAATACATTATGTTATTTCTTTGAAGAACTGGATTTAATCTTTCTTGTCAAGATTGCCAATGATTCCACCTGGACCTCTGGTCTTCTTCTTCATGAAACGTTTGACGAATTGGTTTGCACCCCACAAGAATGCAAAGAATGCTACGTATCCAAAGAATCCACGGTCGTGAACATAATCCATAAAGGAGAAGACACCCCCATACGGAGTACCAACCAACTTCCTCTTGATTCTACTGCCATTGGCCAAGCTAGCATCTAACAAAGAAAGAAGAACAGGTTTCATGAGTTGAGGTTCGTTCCGTAAACGGTTTCCATTCTCATCTTGATCCCAATAGTATCTGTTATCTTTGCTAAGGATAATAGTGTCACCAACTTGATAATCATCAAGGTTGATATCCCATCCCTTAATCTTCTTATACTCATCTTTCTTGGTCATATCGATGAAAGTGAATAAAACTTCGTCGTGGTCAAAAAAGTGTGGAACTTCTTTGGCCATCTCAGCAACAATCTTGGAGCCAGAATTTGAATCTTCCAACTTCTGAACTCTTGCTTCCTTTTCTGCTCTCAGGTCAATGATTTTCTCATAATAATACTGTTTTTTAAGGTAGTGATACTCATGTGCTGCCAAAGAAATATTGTACAAATATTTGTTGGTCTTAATAGCATCAGTAGATTCAATGAATGTTACGACAACTTTGTCGGACTTTTCAACGGACTTTGCTTGGAAATAGTATGGCATTAATTTACCAGTTAATTCTTGATACAAAGGAAATTGGTTTCTGTTGATAAATTCTTCGATCTTTTGATAATTTCTCATATCTTCAGGTGCAAACGATTGGTAAGTGGTGGTGAACAAAGTATTATCTCTGAAAATATAAAGGTTTGGCTTGGAAGTAATTGAAGAAGACAAAAACATACCTTTATCGTATTCGTATTTGTTACTCTTGTCGTAGTTAATATAATCGATAAGACTCTCTGACTGCTCTTGAATATCCTTCATGATTTTGACATGTTTTGCTGTGTAAAGATGAACGTTGAATGGAGACTTGGTAACATACTGAAGCAAGTATGGCAAAATATCACGGTCTTCATCGGTCACAGTATCAATATCGAAATAGAATACAACTGAAACCTTGTTGGCTAATGGATAGTATGAATCTAATGGTTTATGAGGCAAATGCATTCTGAAATCCATTACCTCGCTCAATCCTCTGGAGGTAATTCTCTCATACTGGAAATTTTCATATAAACGATCGGCAAACTGCTTCAAATCTTCGAGTAAATATGGTCCTTTATAGTCTGTTCTAATAACTCCGGCTTCCTTTGGTAAGAACATAACGAATCTGGGTCTTTTGTACTCTGAACCTCTGGCCCCAGGATCACTGATGGTGTGGAAATCCAACTGTTTACAAATGGTTGGGTTATCGAAGCACAGAAAATGTCCAGTTTTCACTGTGGCTAAGATTCTATTCGATAACTTGGACCAATGGTGCTGAACTTCCATACAGTCCAAACAAGAAGAGTCGAATTGATTCTTGTTGGTAGCATCAGTCTCCGAAATTTGTTTGGTAGTAGCAGGGTAGAACATGACGAAATGTGCCTCCTCTATATCTCCTGCGACGATCTTAAGCATTTCATCGGCTTTCAAGAGCTTGGAGGATGAAGGCAAATCAATCGATCCACTG
The DNA here is from genome assembly GCA_030571845.1 of Suhomyces yuchorum. Taxonomy (NCBI): domain Eukaryota; kingdom Fungi; phylum Ascomycota; class Pichiomycetes; order Serinales; family Debaryomycetaceae; genus Suhomyces; species Suhomyces yuchorum. The sequence goes on along the minus strand of JAJLYW010000007.1, from coordinate 181,856 downwards.
TCATATTCTGCCACTGCATTCTTCATGAACTTCTTCAAATTGTCCGCGGTTCTGATCACAGTACGTGGAAAGCTGTCGACGAACTTCAGCCCCGATTCGGCATCCTTGTTTGGGGTGTAAATTCTCAAACTGGGATATGCATCCACATCTTCTCTGGTACACAAATCACCACTTTCGATACAATTGACTTGTCTCATCTGGATGTTGAGCTTACGGAGCTCCTTGTGGAACTCCTTGTAGGTCTTTTCCCAGGTTGGATAGAATTCCTTACAGTGTGAACAGTAGGGTGAATAAAACTCAATGAACGAGAGCTGTTCATGAGTTGATTTGTCGAACTCGGCTTCGGTCAACAAAGGAGGAAGCTCCACGTCATCAACTGTGCTTGGCTCCGGCTCATCTTCTTCATAATCTTCGGGGTTGTCCTTAGAATTGATCTCTCCGGTCCCAAGATCCCGTGGCTCTGAATCCACATTGGTGGCCTTTACAGAGGAGGATTCACCGGGAATGGCGATGTCAATGGACTTTGACTCGGCATTCGAGTCATCGGGGTTGGCAGAGGCCGTCACGACCGAAGTAAATAGCAATACAGCCGTTGCCCAGCTGCCCACAGTCCACTTCATTGATGGAATAATCAAGTGGGGTTAAGATCTTCGTTTTGATTAGGGGATTCGCACGTGACTCTAAGGAGCCAGACACGGTAATGTGGAAGGTATTACGTAATATAAATACACATGATTATATCTTGCCTGTTAATTCAAGCAAATAAGTCTTGAAGTACTCAAAACTGACCAATGTCACAGCACTGGCAGGCACGGTCCGCGCCAAGTTAGTGACGTAGCCGGCATAGAAACCTTTCAATCCCTCGCGGGCATAAATATTCTTGATGGTGGACACCAAGGTCACCCGGTGACGTCTATCTTTTGGTGAAGATTGGATCTGCATTCTAGTTCTTAGTATTTCATGGGGGTATGTGATGGTGCTTGCTATCATCTTGGAGACCGAAGAAGCGACAATAAGCCTCCAGAGTAAATGGGAGGCATCGGAGGTGGGCAGACAATCGAGAGTCCGTTTGATCTTCTCGTACACCGGAAAGTGGATCCCCACATGTGCCAACCCGAAGAGCGATGGAACCAATCCCTTGTAGAACACTCCGATACCTTCTTCTTTGTACATTGTGCGGAAAGCGTCGATGGTTCCTTTATAATAAGTGCGTTGTTGGGGCGGGTTCTTGGAGTCAGCAGTGGTACTTTTGATTTGATTCACTCCTGTCTGAATCATGAGCCTTGTTTTGACCACCCATATTGGATTTGCGGCGACTGAAGAGGTGGTTCCAGCAGTAATAGCGGCCAAGAAGTGATTGAACGAATCGGCATGGATGTTGAAGTTTCGAGCCATAATATCGGGATAAATGAGTTTTGCTCTCTCGTAGATGGTGAAATAAATAGTCCAAGTGGGCAAATAACCCACAGTGATGGGCACTAATCCTCTATAAAGCCCACGAATACCTTCTTCACGGAAAATGGTTTGAAATGCACCCACGAAACCCTTGTACTTTACCGATGAAGGATTTGCATGATCCATGGCCCCCTGTGCCTGTAGTCTTGTCTTCACCACGTCTAGTGGGCACACGGAAACCCCGGCGATGAAACCGGACGCTGCTCCTGCCAATGTTACTAGTTGGTTCTCCAGCAACGACGACAAGGTTCGGGGAGGAGGTAATGATAACGCAGGGATTCTATGCTTGATCTCGAAGCTCCTGGAGGACGACTCGCGGAACTCTAGGTCTTCTCCGTGAACCACGTCCGAGAAGTCTCTTTCCCGGTCTTTTCCCATCATTATATGTCTATGCTAAGGGTCTATGATGCGATGGAGGATAGGATTGGCTCATACACGGCGAGATTTCTCCAGTAAATCCGCTGTGATGTCCAGAATCGATGTGGAAGGCGCAGGACTCGAGATTGGTCCAGAATTGCAGGATTTGTAGTGTTGACGGCTTCGTTAGGTGGTTGATTCCAACGGTTCCAAGGGCCAAGATGAGTGTTCTTCGTGCAGGGCAGCTTCTAAGGAGCCAAAGGGAACAAGGTGAGTGGAGTGGAGTGGAGCTGCTGGCACGCCCTGGTGTGCTCTGTGTGGTAGGAGGCGCGAAGGACTTGGTGGAATGGCCTGCTTGGAGTGTCCGAAGGTCTGTGAACTTGCTTACAGATTTTCACCTCGCTTGGTTATGCCAGGGTAGTGGCGGGCCTACTTCGTGGTAGTCAGTAGGAAGGTAGCGGCTCGGTGCGGAACTGGGGGTGCGGGTTGGCGCGGGTCCGGACTCTACGGCCGTGGAAGTAATAGTCCGTAGCGGGGATGGGGGGTACTAGTCGCGCGATACTAACAATTAGTGGGGATATCCGAAGTCGCACTAGCATTGGATGGTAATGCTGGTGGCACTACTGGCGGTACTGTATGGTGCGGTATGGTGCGGTATGGTGCCAGATGGTACTGGAGGTGGCTGAAAGTTCAGGGAGTTTGGGACAGGCGCTACTGGGACTACTGGGTGAAACTTCACATGACAAACTAACCAGTCTGCCAAATCGCAACCATTGGTTTCAGGCGTGGGAACTGCTTGCTTCCATCACTGGCACCAGGCTTTGGTGGCACGCTCTACTGAAGATGGGCACTGGTGGGAATTGACTGTAGTTGATGGTAAGGAAATTTGGATAGACCTGGCTGAACAATAAATTGGGCGATGAGAAAATAGGCAAGGAGGCAGTATGGCGAAAAGGGCAAAAAAGGCAAAAAGCGAAAGATGGAAGTGGGTGCACTCCCCGAACCACAGGTAGTGCAAATAAACGTGACGTTGTTTGGTGGCTCGTTGCAACTGGGCTATAGCATTCGGTTCTGGCTTACCGAGTAGCGCGGTATTTGTTGGCGGTGGTACGGTGCAGCAACCATATGCACAGAGTAAGATATGAGGCGTGGGCCGAACCGTTAGCGAGGGCGGTGACTGTTCTAGCGAGAAACGAGGCAGTGGATAGCGAGCGCTGGCTATCTAGGGAGATTTGCACTGGCCCTCGCCCTAGCCCTGTCAGGGTGTGTGCACTGAGGAAGTCACTTGGTGCACACTATGCCCAAGGAAAGAAAATCCACTGGGCATAGGGTCTGTCTTACCCAAAAATTGTAATCAGAGCCATAATTGGATTGTACCTTCAAAGGCATGATACCTGCCCAACTTCACTAGCGTAGAGTACCTATTTCTTGCGTGGTAGTGGGCTGTTTGGTGCTGGCACTGGCACTGGCAGATAGCGACAGGCGGTGCCGCGCAAGTGTCTCAAATTTCTCGCTAGGTCCCCTGCCAGTGCCAGCGAAGTTGCGCGTGATATCCCAATCCTCCAACTGCCAATTTGTCATCAGTACCACCATGGTCAAGTTTTATCTTAAAGTATCAGCCACCCTTAGTAACGTGACCGATCTTACTACCCACGACACCCCAGAGGATCCGTTCGAGTACAAGTTCAAGATCGAATGCACGGTATGCAGAACCGTCCACGAGAAGCCAATCACCATCAACAGATTCGAGACCCATGAAGAGCTGGGCTCCAGAGGCCTGTTCAGCTTCATCTTCAGATGCAAGGAATGTAAGAGAGAGCACAACGCCAACATTGTCCGTACCTCCAACGTGTTGACCGAGGACGACAAATCTGCTGCACTTTTGGAAATCGATGCCAGAGGCATTGATTTCGTGGAATTCATTCCCGATGGCCGTTTCCAGGTGGTCGGACTGGAGTCCGGTACCAAGTTTGAAGAGGTTGACTTGGAGGAGAACGAATGGTACGATTTCGACGAGAAGGCCGGCGATGAAGTGAGTGTTACCGAAGTCGAATGGTCCATTTCCAGATCTTGAATGGGCCCCTTTCTGCATGTCATTTCCACACAACAATCGAATTACCCATCTTTGGATATTCTGCTCCACTTAAGCCCATGAAGGCTTTTTCCAGGCGTATATGGGTCTGCTACTTGTCCTCAGTAACTACATAACTAGGCACGGCAGAATATGCCGGAGACTCAGCAGTGAATAGACACTAAATAAATTTCAAATTCCACTAGTGCGAGAACCTGGAACTAAATATTCACCTAGAGAACGGTGCTATGACCTCGCAACTTCCAGTGACAATTAATGTTCGCCTCTTTTCAATTGAATTTACTCTCTATCTCTCGCTACAAATTTAGTTGATATACCGAGCCAATAAGTTGAGCACCATCGAAAATACCACAGTGACTCCATTTGGTATTCTAGTTGGTCGTTGTGACTCGAGGACCGCAGCCGAACTGCAGCTCGGCGTTAGCTCGGTGAGTCACGATCGCTTGGGTAGTTGGACCGAGATCAGAAAAATGTCATAGCCGTAGATTCGGTGCATTCTAGAGTTATGGTTAGTATGACACATACTGAGATGTTCAAATTGCACTGGAGTACAGATAAGATAGATACCTGGTGCGATAGTCCTGGATTTTTGAATGGTATCTAGTAGTACTGTAAATAACCAGATCAGCAGGAGTTTTCAAATAGTGAAAAACCTCGAAGTAGGCATAGTAAAATTCAGTTCTACACCTTGATAAAGTCACCAAGTATATCACCCACTCATTCTTATGAGTTACTGAATGGTTCTTCTACACCCAGCGTAGATCTTCTCTTGTGAGAAGTCTAAGTGTGGAGTACTGATTATCACCGAGTGACTCAATTCGGCTCGGTTTTCGCAGCCATCTACATTCCAACTACAACTGCCAGTCTACTATAAAAGTGAGCTAAGTGGCCTACTGTCGGCTTCATATCAAACAATGTTGACATACACTTTAAAGGGCTCTGCCCAAGTTACAAATGGCTTCAAATTGGAGCCTTTAGACCATATTGAGTATCCATTCGACTACAAGTTTACTGTGAGGTGCACTAGATGCCGTGCATACAGAGAAAAGCCTATCCAAGTAACCCGTTTTGACCTCTTTCCTGTCACCCAATTCGTCAATGCAAATCTCATCATCAGATGTAAGGAATGCAAAACAGAAAGATATATCAATATTGAAAGAATCGCCGGTAGCTTGGAGCAAAACCTAACCCCGATCTTGAAAATAGTTACCCATGGCCTCGAAATCTTAGAGTTCATTGCAGACGACCAGTTCACCTGCACAAACGACAATAATGTCATCGAAGGAATTGATTTGTCCCAAGGAAGTTGGACGAACGAGACGGTTGATATTAAAGATGTAAGGTGGGAGGTGGTGTTGGTCAGAGGTGCAGCTGCTTTAGCTCTATAGCCAGATATAAACCTATTCGCCAATTGCCTTTCTTTTTAGGAAATTAATAAATGTTTTACTTTGGCTAGTTTTTATTATTGTTGAGAAGTATTGTTAGTGATGATAGTTATGTTGGAATAGACAACTGACATGCAGAAATTTAATTAAATGCATAGATTAGCCGGAGTGGATTATTTCTACCATACTTTTTCTCAATTTAACAGCCTATTTTATTCAAACAATATAGAACAGAGCTCCGGCACATAGGTTATCTTATTGATACTGATAATGTACACACACAATGCTCAAAATTCTCAACAATAGAACTATCTAATTGTGTTTTGAGCATGAAAGATAATGCCTCTTGTCTACGTAATTAAAAAAATAAAGCACACTTGTGAGAATTCTTTTTGAACTATTATCAAGAAGATCGGTGATCGAGTTAAGTTGGCCTAATCAAATAATCAATATCGTTGACGTGAGGAAATTTACTTCCTTGGACATTTAAAGTCACAAGATGGTTGCAATTGAAACATTGCCTTCCGAAGAAGATATCTAAATCATAATTCCTTTGCCTGTTGAAAGTATCTGATACGTCTGATAATTGTTCCGTAGTAGCTCATTAAACTATAATACATTTAGCGTCTAAGGTTGAAAATATTTTTGCTAATATCAATCCAGACGTATCGACCCACAAATTACCTTTGGAGTTACAGTATATGAAAATCTTGTAAGTCTTGACAACTTCGTTAGCAAAATGGTGAACCAAATTTTCACCTTGTGTTGAGTAACATAGCTTTCAAACATGCTCCGAAGAGCATATTTGTTATGAAATGTTACCAGAATAGCTCTTTGGTATCCTCTGGAGAAAGAGGATTCTCAATTATAACTACATGCATATTAATGCATGCACAATAATGCAACTCGCGCAGCAATACTACACTGGAGAATCATACCACCAGGTTGATTCTTGATCTTTGGATTTTCAACCTTCTTAGGCTTCACAGGATAATCCTTTCTCGCCAATGCTTCAGCAGTCGTGTGGCTATTATTTCAAAGATCGTAATTTCTCCGGTGGGTTCCGGCTGCTTTCATGGATTGACATACTGCATACACATGTCAAAATGCACGCGTGTGTCAACCTGGGATTTCCCCTCTCCTTATCTTTCAACACTGTCCCCACTGCTAGCGCCATCATAAACCAGCTGTAGGTTCGGCGTCACTTTAACCCGTCGGTAGTAGCCGCATTACAGCCCTACGGCTGAACATGACATCATATGGGACCCTTCCCGGCTCATTGCTCGGTATTTTCCCAATTAGGAAGTGCCGAGCCACCAGGTTCTTTCCAGGGCACAAATTGTCCAGTAGCCGGCCCATCCTGTGGAGCAATACTCCGCATGCCGAGTCAGCCGCAGCAAGTATAAAAGGGAGTGTACCCGCTGGGAGTAACTATATAGAGTTCATTTCTACTCAATTGAACACACCAGTAGTTCAATTCATCGGCAATCTCATTTTAGAAAGAATTGGGGCTAATCTATTCAACTCCCTAGACAATTGTGCCATAATCTCCCTTTCCCGCAGTTGTTTTTCTCTTTTCAACAACCCCTTTAATTCTACAACACTAGACTATACAACATGGGTATTTCCGATGCTCTTACTCAACCGGTCAACGACCAATTGAAGAATGTCAAGGACAAGGTGTCCGGAGGAGTTCCACCTCGTGGAGGAATCGAATTATTCAGTCCTGAATACTACGCAGCATGTACCATTGGTGGTATTGTTGCTTGTGGTCCTACCCACTCTGCAGTCACCCCATTGGACTTGGTCAAGTGCAGACGTCAAGTCAACCCCAGTCTCTACAAGTCCAACGTTCAAGGTTGGTCCACCATCTTGAAAACCAAGGGTGACTCGATCTTCACCGGTATTGGTGCCACCTTTATCGGATACTCTTTCCAGGGTGCCGGAAAGTACGGATTTTACGAATTTTTCAAGAAGACCTATTCTGATGCAGTAGGTCCTAAGATCGCCAACGACTACAAGACCGGAGTGTATCTTGCAGCTTCCGCCTCTGCTGAATTCTTGGCAGACCTCGCCTTATGTCCTTTGGAAACCATCAAGGTCAAGACCCAGACTACCATTCCTCCATATGCTAACAATGTGTTCGAGGGATTCCGTAAAATCACTGCAACTGAAGGATTCGGAGGTTTATACAAGGGTTTGGTTCCATTGTGGTTCAGACAAATTCCATACACCATGGTGAAATTCGCCTCTTTCGAGAAAACCGTGGAAATGATCTATAGCTACTTGGGTAAGCCAGTTTCTGATTACACCCCAGTTCAACAAACTGGAGTTTCCTTCTTGGGTGGTTACATTGCTGGTATCTTCTGTGCTGTGGTATCCCATCCTGCTGATGTCATGGTGTCTAAGATTAATTCAGACAAGCAACCTGGAGAGAGTACAGGTGCTGCTTTGGGAAGAATTTACAAGAAGATCGGATTCAGCGGTGTCTGGAATGGTCTCCCAGTTAGAATTGTCATGATTGGTACCTTGACCGGTTTCCAATGGTTAATCTACGATTCATTCAAGGTTTACGTCGGATTGCCAACCACTGGTGGTCATTAATATATATTCATTATATGTTTCGGAGAATAACCGTAGTCTATTAATTCCACACATTTTTGAATAAATCGTCATCCAAGCTGGTTACCTTGAGGGTGCTATTGGTGGCCGAAGTTGGCAATGACGAAGACGAGTCGGTCCATTCATTGTTCCAAGAATTCTGCTGGGACGTTTGTGGGATCTTGGGCTGAGAAATATTGGTGTTGGACCCGCCATGAGAATTGAAAGACGTGGTGGAAGCACGAGCACTGTTGTTAGAGTTTGGACTGCTGTTATTGCTATTGTTGGCTCCGTAAACTGATGCTGGTTGTTGATATGTAGCTTGGGATGGAGTATTAAAATTTAACCCATTCAACGAATTGCTGAGGCTATTAACATTAGCAGCATTGTATGTTGATCTATTTTGAGGTTGCTGCTGGGGAACGAAACTTGAAGAAGAAGATGGGGATGAATACAAAGACAAAATGGATTTCTTGAGATCGGGTCTGCCATTGCTGGCACTACTCATGCTACCTCCAGTAGATTGAGCAGATTGAGCGGAAGGCTGTTGAGCAGGTCTCGACACGCTCTGGGGCTGATTGGAAGGAGTGGATGGATGTGAAGGTTGAGGTCTAGGCGAAGAGGACGAGGTGAAATGGCCAAAGTCATCGTCTAGTAAAGATGAGTTGGACTTGTTTTGTGCGGGTGCTTGAGGGGCCTGTGCAAAGGACAACAAATCGTGAGAATCTGAAATAGGAGTGGATGACTTAGAGGCTGTTGTAGAAGAGGAGTGTTGTTCGGGTTCAGCCAATGTAGGAGTAGAGCCTTTGAGCGTCATTGGATCTGGGATCTTGGGTGATAAGGCCCATTTCTTCAAATCATACTTGGTCCGGATGAAATTCTCAATTTTCAGCTGGTTGGGTACATAGCTATCAGGGAGCTGGGCCTCCCAGTACATGTTACACTTTTCGTTTCCCCACTTGATCATCAGTTCAACCTGCTCGTCTGTCCAAGCATCCAAATCAACCGACTTGACCTTCGAAATATGAGTTCCCATGCTTCTGTGGATTCCCGAGCATCTTATGCATACGAAACACCCCAAATTCCACGAAGCCCAGCGGGGGTTCTTGGCCACCTTACAGTCCACGCAGGTCTTGTTGGCAGGCTCCTTGAGAAGCTGCTTGAGGATCTGCTTGTGCTTCTCTGAGTGGGTCTTCTTGGAAGAGGGCAATGCTGAGGATGATCTGTTATGCATGAGGTCAAAATGCGAAATTGGGGCTAAGAAACAGCGGGAAAATTGCACTCCAAATTAACTGCGATGGTGACGTGACTTCACAAGGGTCAATAGGGTACTAGCAGCAGGAATGGACCGTGGATCTCTGACTGTCAGGCGAAACTTCCTCTGTCAACATTAGCGGTATTCGGCGAGGCTGGGCGTGAGGGACACGACCGCCTTCCACGGTTTGTGTCATCCTGCATGTAGGCCGTTTTCAAACTTTCACTTTCACTTATAACCAGGCAAATATCCGCAAACTCCAATTTATCCCACCGGTTCCTTCCGTTGTTGGCCGATTTCCACGTTAGCTGTGACGACAACATCCCCCCTCAAAACAATAGCCATTCAACAGGGACGATTTCTCTTGTTTCGAAGACTTTCATCCCGGCTCCACACTCCGGTCATTACTCGTCATCCCTGCGGAGAAACATCAACCGCTGAAGCTCTCTTTCAAAGAGAAACCATCAAAACGTTCTCTCGGACCATAATCCGGGAAAAATACTCAAAACTCCGCCGGTCTGCGTTTCTGAGTGTTTTCCTGCCCTTCAAAACATCCACAATAGTCAAATGATCATCATATAGATGTCCACCATCACACAACATCCAGGGAACGATCCCATACGACGCCGTCGCTACACTACAGATGAGGTGCGAGAGCACGATACCCCCGATGACCTATGGATGATCGTCTACAACAAAGTGTACGACGTGACCAAGTTTGCCACAGATCATCCTGGAGGTGTCGAAGTGGTATTCGACTGCGGAGGCGTCGATTGTACAGAGGCTTTTGAAGATGTTGCCCATTCGGACGACGCAGTGGATATGCTAGCCCCATTCTATCTCGGGGACCTTGTTCCTGAAGAACACAAAACTTTTGGTAATTTTCGAGTACCCCAAGCACTTGTGGAAGCCACTTCCTCAGACGCTGAAAAAGACATCCCAGTGGCTTCTGCAAAACACAACCCAAAAATCCCTTCAATATCACGCAGGAAAAAGGATAGAAAGAAGAAACTCATGGTAGAAAGGCTCACTTTACTCTTTCTAGCATTATTGGCATTATTAGCATTTATTTTATGTATTGGCTTACAAAAGCTCAAGTGGACCGATCATCTTACAAATAAGCTTGATCCCGTCACTAGTTAGGTAATGGTTTTAGTTCTAAGGTTAATGAACATATTTATGGTTTTTTGTACGTTATCAATGTCCAACTTTTCCGGGTATACAAACTCGGAAAAAGAAGAACCTGCTGCAGCCGTAAGCCTGGATTCTGTTTTTTGTGCCCTGGTCTCTTTGATACGTCTCTTCACCTCGTGAGGGCCAACAGCAACCAATTAATGCCGATTAATTGAGCAACTACGTAATTATACTTCACTTTAGCAAGCTTAATCTGTTTAGTATAGGATAGAATCTAGGGGATCTAAACAACATCGAAAAAACAGGATAGAATCTACTGCACTCCAGAGTGATTTACTTCCCCTGATTACCTTAGCTAACAATATCGTTGAACAATAGGCTTACTAACAAAAACTTCCAAAAAAGAAAGCCCGATGCGGGGGTCGAACCCGCAACCTTTTGATGTCCTGCATAAGAGTCAAACGCTCTACCGATTGAGCTAACCAGGCCTGTTTGTTGACAGTATGATGTCTCATATTAACATGTCTTGCATCTATCAGTCCCCGGGTTCTCCGAAGTCTCCGAACTAATTTCGATTGAAACATGTAGATGATACAAGGTTAGATTTGGCACCTGGCTCAAGTGCTAGGGCTATCCACGGTTCGGATCCGTAGGCAGAAGCGCAAAATTGGGGTTGTTTCTGGTAGTTTCAGGTCCCAGCATGTTGAACCACCCAGATCCTTCAAGCTCTGAATTTCCGGAAGTGTGAAAGTGAATCTCACACCAGCCACTTGAAATGGTACTCGAGTGCTTATATTCTAGTGGCTGGATCATCACAGGTATTCCCAAGGCAATTGCATCTAGCTCGAGCCCTGGAGTTACAAGTGATTTCAAATCTTAAAAAATAATCTGTGTATCTTGAACTGAAGAAAATTTCTTCCAAGGAAATGTTTCGAGCAAGTGCCGTTTAATTCGCTTATAATTGTACCTTGACATTAGTAGGCCCGTTCATGTCTAAAAAATCAGATATGGAAGTTGCAAGGCATGTGATATTGATACCCGAGGAAGCACCTCTTCCTATTCATTACTGCTTCTGTCTAAATTTTAACCTATTGTATTCTTCAATAGTTACAATACTTGGTCAGTGGGACTGCAGAAATTTCAAGCATAGCTTCAAAGTCTCTTCTGTCAAATTTCAGGTCCACAGAATAAACACCAACTCTAGATATTTTCATATGACCGGCACCCTGAAGCATCTGAAAAACGGTGTGGGGAAATCTGCAACTGGGTCCAGTATCTCTCATAACGTGAATTAGAATTTAAAGGGTGCCAGACTAAAACCAGATGGCGTTGCGCAACTGTACGGATTTAGATTTGAGACTTTTGTTATTGCCCACGTACCCTCCATCCGGTAATTTCTTAATTTCGAATTCCGCTTCACGGCATAAATGTCCCTTTGGCCTCCTGGGGACTTTATTGGCATAGTTGTTTCCCTTGAGTATCGATAAAATAAACTTTCAGTGGTTCTATTTTTATCATTTCCTAGTAGTGATGTCACGAAAATTTATAATTTTTGGCTCGAACAATACCAAAAGCCTAAATTCTCAACTTGGCACTAATTCCAGAAGTTAAACCATACAAGCTTCTATTTGCATAGCTGATGAATATTTTATCCCAGCAGGTTAGTTTTCCATAATATGCTGAGGCCCATGAAGCCCAAATTAGGGTACCATGTACCAAAACCTTGCGAGCTAAACAATATTGCGCATTCCGAACCAAAATTACACTACAGAATCACCACAAGTCAATGTGCGAGCTAACGCTCTAGTGAAGGTTTGAAGAAGTAATAAGTATCACTCGAAGTACACCTTGCTCCGAGGGTTCCTATCCAGTGCATAGTGCACGTACTCTCAAGGGTGATGCGGTGGCTCAATGGTAGAGCTTTCGACTCCAGATCGAAGGGTTGCAGGTTCAATTCCTGTCCGTGTCAATTACTTTCTTTTTGCTAAATAAACCAAGAAAATGTCGCAGTATTCTCACCGTAATAATGTCGTTTGGGTAAGTATGTAAGATAAAAAAGAATTTTCCGATACCGGGAGTCGAACCCGGGTCTGCTCGGTGAAAGCGAACCGTGCTAGCCGTTACACTATATCGGACTTCTTGAGGATTAAAAATGCAGCAAATGCTATACTCATATGATCCTGTATATGCAGTACTCCATAGATAACTAAGTGATAATTATTCCTTAGAAGAACAACCACATGTCGGACGAAGAATTCTACAGTGAAGAGTCCTACGAGTTTGAATTTGAAGAAGAGGAAGAAGATGGAGAGGTAGAAGAGTTTGAAGGTGATGATTCAGAGAATAACAAAGAAGAAGATGAAGGAATCGTATGTATTCTTGTAACCTGATGATGAATTCGATAAGGCTTGGGTTACCATTTTCAATACTGGAGCAATTGAGAGAAATATAAATTATGCATTGGAATCATTGGGCGATTTCAGGTGCCTTAAAAGCATTACTAACAATTAGGAGCAGAAATACTATACTGCCAAAGGATTCAAGTTTGATGATCCAGACATGGCCATACAATCATTGAACGACTTGGTTGAAAAGAATAAAGCCGATGAAAACCCTTCAGTAATTGAGTGGGTGTTTAAATCATATAAACAACTCATTAAGATCCATTTCAATGCTTCCAAGTATGACAAATCCATATTCTACCTCCGAGAATTATTGAAGATTTTACCTAAGGTGGGGGCAAATGAAGGAATGGAGTCGCTCAGTCGAATTATCAACAATTATTCTCTTTCCAACGATCAGAAATTTGTTCAAGAATTGTATGAGACTATCTTGAAATTTCTCAATAGTTCCCAATGTATCCAGGGATCAAATTATAATAGACTATGGATCAAAATCAGTCTTAATGAATTGACGCAACATTTGGAAAACAAGAACTTTGACCAATGTCCCCAGTTGATTGATTCCATAAACAAAAAGCTAGATGAGGTACCTAAGCAAGTCAAGAATTCATATGCATTAGACATGATAGCCCTTGAGATACAATACTATTCAGAACAGGAGGGTTATTCGAATCGGTCAATTCTCAATCAGCTCTACAGGAAAAGTATGGACATAACTACCACGGTGACACATCCCAAGATTCTTGGAGTAATAAGGGAATGCGGAGCCATAATACAATTTTACAGGGGTAATTATGAAAAAGCGAGGTTGGAATTTTACGAATCATTCAACAATTATGATGAAGCTGGCTCTCTGTTGAAGAAAAAAGTCTTGAAATATGTGATCCTTTGTTCACTTCTCACAGAGAGTCAATTCAACCCTTTTGAATCACAAGAAACTAGTACTTATGCATCGCTACCAGAATATTCGAACTTGATAGACCTCATCAAAGCTTATGATAATTCTAACATATCAAAGTTTAATGAAACTTATTTGAAAATCAAAGAGGATAGAGACCCAATCCTCCAGGACGAAATAGTCAAGCTCGCAATAGATCAAATTTCAAAAAACTTGATAAAGAAATCAATCATGAATTTCTTGAAGGCATACAAAACACTCAGGTTCAACTATGTGAAAGAGAAGTTTGGCTTGAGTTCTGAAGAGCTTGAGTCACTATTAATCAAAATGATGAACTCTGGTCAACTAAACAAAGTTAAGATCGATTTTGTTAACGAAGTCATAATCTCTCAAGAAGAGTCAAGACAGACATTACCTTTGAATTTATCAGCTAAAGATATTTTGATGAACATGAAACTTTCGAGCCAATTCGAATATCATTTAATGAGACTGTGCGGAGAAGAAGATAGGATGGAAGTAGATGAACCAGTGGCTACTGGGCTTACACAAGATGGGGCAGAAATTTTCAACCATGAGTTTTTAGCTCAAACAAGTATGCTGAATCTGGATTCGGGAGAGTTGGTTGCGAAAGAAAAGTTAACTGATGTCAACTCTAGCATATCAAAATTACTATTCTTTACTGAGCGTCCTCAAAAGGATTCAGACTGGCTCAAAATCATCAATAGCTGGTTTCAGTTGCTACTCACAGCCTTTCCAGACCCAGCTAAGGATGAAATAAGTCAAAAGGATCAAATTAAGTTCAAAAAGAGAAACGAAAGCATCACAAATAATTCACCTTTGAAGTTCAAGAATGATTCAACAGACGTCAATCCTGGTATACTAAATCCAATCGAAGATGTGGCAGATGATGATGAAGAAGACGAGAACGAAGTAACAATCAATAAAGTTGAAGTTTTGAAGAGTTGGAAAAAAGAGTTGGACGACTACTATGCCAGTTTATTAAAGCTACCATGAATACGTAAATCGCCATAATTACATATGACCCCATAGTAAAGAAATTTAGACAATTTGCAATTGAAATCACTAACTATAATCGCAATATTTCTGGTCTGCATGAGTAATTTTCAGAACGCACATCAATAAAAGGGTCAGAAATTTCTGAAAAATTATTCACCAACAACATGTAAGTTTTTATGCCTAAAGCTTCAGTATCAAATGATTAGAATTTATGCGTTATCGTCATGATGCATCCATTTTGACAATGTTTTCGGATGCAATTTGAAATCAACCAACACCTACATGAAGATACGAAGCAAGTGTCTAGAAATTTTTATACTAACAAGAAGAGTACAACTTTTCAGAATTAGGATACTTAACCAAGTACGGAGCAATTGGAGAAACTATTTGGTTCAACAGCAACTGTAGATGATTCTGCTGTTTATCAGAAGTTATTTGACTCTCATTACTGGTAAATGTTCTTTATCGTGCGTTGATGGTTGTGTCAGAATTTTCCGCGATGAGCATACCAGCTGTAGATGAAAGCAATTTGTTTTGTCGGTTTAAGTGCCACTTGGTGGCTATTGAATCTCTCCAAGCATGATTGGTCATTGAGTAGGCATTTCGAGTCAATTCAAGTCGCCATCCCGTGGTGTTGGACCCGTTGTGCCTGTGCTTCACAGTCACGTGACAAGCGTACCAACGGGTACCAGTTTCAACTATATCGAAAGAACCATGTTACAGTGGCCAAAACCATCCCAGCTATTGGGAGTTTTGAAAAGACAAAAAAGAATGCGCAAACCCGGAATCGAACCGGGGGCCCAACGATGGCAACGTTGGATTTTACCACTAAACCATTTGCGCTCAGAAATTTGATTCTGCCCAGGATCGAACTGGGGACGTTCTGCGTGTTAAGCAGATGCCATAACCAACTAGACCACAGAACCTATTCCTTGTGATGGAAACACCACCCAAATTTCATACCCCATGTACCTAGAACCAATTATACTTGAGCAGTGTTAAAACTACCAGGAGCTGTTTGCCTATCTTTGGCCATTGGCAATATGTTTTCATCCATTTTCTGTTGGACTATTGAAGCACCTAAAGGGATGTATCTCCGAACATTCTTCATTGTTTAATAACGAGAGCCATCTAGTCCACACATACTGCCATGACTTCACACCGAGACTTTATCTGACGAATACTTACCACATTATTGACACCTTTGCCATCTCATCTTGGGTGTTGTGCCGACCCGATTGGGTATCTCCATGGCTGCTGGTCCTACATTTGTAATCGGGGACCCGCCAGGACTTATTGAGTAAATTGCAAACACGGCTTATCGGGCCCTATGCATGCAATTGATAGATCGTCATAACCACCAAGTGGTGAATTGACCCGAGCCAATTTACCGGGATTGTTAGCAACACTATTAGGCCTTTAACCCCGAAACCGTGGCGGAGATCACAACACATACAATACCACAAAACCACAAAACCACAAACCCACAAAACCCTCGATAGCGTGATTATTTGTCATGGCACAATTTTAAATAGGGGGATCTGCCTCGTCTAATTACATTAGCAGTAATTGAGAAAATAATTCTCGCTAACGAGTTTAGAGGGAGGTCGCAGTGATAGCTGGAGCCCCCTGACCCACCCAGTGGGCAGTGGGCTATGGAGGTCGGGGAAATCATAAGGATTAGAAAACAATCTGGAGGCGGTCCGTAAAAGCCCTGGTCGTCAAATTACGGTTTGGTTGATGGGGTGGGAACACGCGGCATTTCCCTTCTTATGCAAGATGTAGATCTCGGCGAAGAGTGTAACCAGGTAGTAATTGGCCGTGAGTGCTTTTGAGCTATTGGGCGATTGGACGACTGAGCAGGCTATTGGAGCCATATGGTATCAGTGGGGAATTTGGCCAGATGACGGCCATTCGAGAAACGGCACTTGGAAAACGGCGCATGGTGGGTGGAGAAACGCGTCTCAGGGGAGTGCCAGTGGGTGGGGCACCACCGTCACCGTTGAGGATTCCAGGGTGAACTCCCACCACTTCATTCTAGCTGGACCTCAGTCGTCTTATCTTGCTGTTTGGGCACTACCAGACTCTATTAGAGATATTTATTTCATCTAAATCGATAAATAATGAACGTGGTCTACACGGTTCGTGTCTATTGTCTATTCAAATAATTCTTCAATATTCAAATTAAAACAAGTAGGCCAAAGGAATCAAAGCCAAGGCGTAGACGGAGCTTCCCAAGTAGTTGGCACCGTTGGCTTGGTCGTAGGTGGTGACAATGCCTGGGGCCTTGACGCTGGAGGAGGCCACGCTGGCGAGAGTAGAGGCGTGGGTGGTCACTGGGGCGGCGGTGGAGGCTGGGGCGGAGGTCACTGGGACGGAAGAGGCCACCACGGTGGAGACCTTGGTTTCAGTGTGGGTAGATTCGTGGGCTGGAGCTGGGGCTGGAGCTGGGGCAGAGTGAGAAGCCACTGGCACGGAGGCGGCGCCGGTGGCAGGCTTGGCAGGAGCAGCTGGGGCAGCTGGGGCAGTGTAGTTGGATGGGGTGGTGTGGTTGGAGTAAGGAGCAGAGACTAAAGCGACTGGGGCGGCGGAAGAGTGAGAAACCACGGCTGGAGCCACGGTGGTGGAGTTAAGAGGGTATGGAGGAACAACGGCGGAGGACTGGGCAGCAACAGTAGTTGGGGCGGGCTTTACGTTGGCCACAGTGGAAGGCAGTTGTTTGGCGTAGGTGGTGACAACCAATTGCTGGGTGTAGGTGACATCGACCTCGGACTTGGAGGTGACCACGGCTGGGGCAGCAGAGGAAGGAGTCACGGTAGCGGCAGCAGAGGCCACGGAGGCAGAGCTGGCTTCAGCTTGGGCTTGGGAAACAGGACAAACGGTGGTGTAGATGTACACGATGTCGTTGACGGTGACGGTGGTGAGCTTGGTGGTCAACTCGGCTGGGGCCACGGACGAGGCCTTGGACTCGGTGTGGACGGTGACGGCTGGGGCCACGGAGGTGTTGTTGGTAGGGAGGTAGTAGGCAGAGGCAGAGGCTGCCATGGCGAGGGAGACTAAGGCGAATTGCATGGTGTTAACGAAAGTAAAGAGTTGGACTGACTGGCGGACAAATCTCCGGCCGAGCCCGCCTATATATACGGCCGGGGGCTTTAGTTGTCTGGCAATACCGCAAACATCACAAATGCACCGGCCCCACCACAATAGGTCTCGTCTAGGATCGGGTGCAAAATATGTGCCACAAATTACCTCGTGCAAATTCAATTAGGAAGGATGCGACACGACATCGACCGTTGACGGGCATTGTGAGGCATTGGGGAGGATAATGGCCGCAGGGCCTGGTGGGGACTCCCATTGAACTGGCCTGGGCCAGTGTCCGTATTGGGGTGTTTGGCTTGGGCAGCATTGGCACTGGGCCATTGTGGAGGGCGGTGGAGGGCGGTGGTGATGGCCAGAGGCCTCGGGAACGCGAACTCCCATGCGAACCGAGCGCATCCACTGGGATCGGGGTGAAGCCCGAGCACATGGCTCGGGTGGTTTGATGACAGGCGTCGTCTGAGCCATGGGGCCTTTTTGGGTCGGTTTGGGCCGGTTTGGGACGCCCTGGGCAAAGATCATTTCTGCGGTTCGGGCGGTGGTGCAGGGAAGTGATTTGGCTACGTCCCGATTGGGCTCGGGTAAATGTGCCAACAATAGGCTTAGACGACCATTTGGAATTAAACCCTCGATGGCCGGCGGTGTGTTCCACGGCGTGGCGTTGAAACGGCGACCCGTCTACCTGCCACAGTCCGTCTACCTTCCAACTGGCCTGGACGCTTATCTGGCACCATCCGTGTGCCTATCTGTGGCCACCTGCTGGAGGCCATTGGTGTTCGCATTATGTGAAAAATCCCGTCACAATACGGTGCAACAAGCCTTGGTTTGGTACCCACAATGCCCCGCGTCAAGCATTGTGCACGTGTTGTTTGATGGAGATCGAGAACACGGATCCGTCCAGCTATTGTGGCCACCACTGGGTGTTGTTCCTGACCGCATTGGAGCAGATGTTAGTGGGGCCCGGTGGTGTTGTCCATTACCGCATTGGTGGGCTGCACTGGATCTACTCCACGAAGGGTCGGTGGCCGGATCTGCTTGCAAAGCAGCGATGCAACAACCATGCCAGGCCTGGCAACGGGAATGGCAACGGGAATGGGAACGGCATCTGGCGGTCCCCGCCACGGCACCGGAGGAGATGGGGAGATGGGGAGGTGGGTTGGTGGTTAGTAGAGTGTCGCGTACTGCACACAGGCGGGCCATGCGATATACCATTGGGACCTAAACGCGAGTTGGTCGCGTCGCGATGTTGATGGGCAACGCGTGGTTAGGCCACTAAATAGAGGTGAACGGGGCCTGGGCCTGGGCCGGGCCGGTGATTGCTACGGGGATGAGGGTGGGAGGTTAAGATGAGCCGAGTTGCTCCAGAGGGAACATCGAGATTGCGAACCTGGACCCATCGGATTCCATCGAGTTCGCCGAATCGCAGCTGAATTCACCTGAATCGCACTTAAACTTTGTTGCCTACCTGAATCGCACTTGAATTCACCTGAATTTACCTGAATCGCACTTAAACCTTGTTGTACCACCTCGGCCACCAATCTGGAAGCAGCTGGGTCGGCAGTCTTGGCCGAGTAGGCTCATTATATCAGAGGGGCTGGGAGAGCGCAGGTTCCAAAGAGGTAAAACTACGCGTCGGATTATTCATTGGCATTAGCATTGCTTAAGGCTGGGCATAGTCTTGGGGTTTGAGGTTGGAGGGTTACAGTTTAGGTTTGGGATTTGGGGTTGGAGGGATGCAGTTTACGCTTAGGACTTGGGGGTTCAGTTTAGA
Organism: Suhomyces yuchorum; assembly: GCA_030571845.1. Classification (NCBI taxonomy): domain Eukaryota; kingdom Fungi; phylum Ascomycota; class Pichiomycetes; order Serinales; family Debaryomycetaceae; genus Suhomyces; species Suhomyces yuchorum. The sequence goes on along the minus strand of JAJLYW010000007.1, from coordinate 162,393 downwards.
CCTGGGGTTTGGGCATACAGTTTAGGTTTGGGGTTTGAGGATACAGTTTAGACCTGGGGTTTGGAGGTTACAGTCTACGCTTGAGGTTTGGAGGTTACAGTCTATGCTTGACACAGTTAACCCTTGCGATTTGGGAGCCACAGTTTACGCTGGGGGCTTGGGGGATACAGTTTACTCTTATGCTTGGGGAATACAGTTTAGACCTGGAGTGGGGGGATACAGCTCACTCTCGGGGTTGGGGGAGCACAATTTAGGTTTGGGGTCGGGGGTTTGGGGGCTTCACTTCACGCTTTTGGCTCCGGAGCTAGGCGCATGTCTCGGCACCGCACCTTCACTGAGGCGCAGTCGTGCATTTCGTAAAAACTGGAAGTATCTTGCCTCCTCGAGATGATGCGATCCCCATTACTCACCCGCTTGGGGCAGCCACCGGCACCAGCCGCCAAGTAGATGTCTGGTAATGTTGTCGTTTCACACGTCAACCTCCAGGCAGCGCTGATGCTGCGATGGGCAATATCTCCTCCCATTTCCACCTAGATTGCGAGGTTTAAGGTTGGAGCTGCACTGCAGACGTCACCTTGATGCCCACCGGTTGCAGATAACCCAAAACTCAAAAGCTTGTTTTGAGGTGAAGATTCGGTGCATTGTTTGTAGAGATCGAACCCTGGTGGTGTAAACACCCCTTCGTGGCTCCATCGCGTGAGAACAATGCATCTGACCGAAAAACACGGTTGTGGGAGGGTCTGGATCACCTCTCACAACACAACTGTTTACTAAAACTACATGCACTGTGGATATGCGCTGTAGGGACGGTATGCGCTGTAGGGGACTATATGCACCTGCGGAATGTGCAGGTATTTCCGTCGGGGTTTGCATACTGCACACAGGCTGCGGTATGGGCCATTCCCCAAGGGGAGCACTCGGTACCAGCGCAGTACATGACACCACCACATCCTGAAGCGGTATATTGCGTGATTCCCACCACACCCACTCCACTTGACATTCTCCCTCCTGTTTGTGTTGCATTCCATTTTTTCCACATATCCCTCCGTATTTTTCGCCTGCCAACCATCTCCCACCTACTGAAAATATAAGCTATGACACAAAATCCCCCGGTCGCACTACGAACTATTTTTTAACCTCGCAGCACCATTTTGCATCCATTCCACACACTGCGACTATGACAGAATTGAGGGACCTGTCACCGCACCCTCTCAACAAAGAAGCACGAGACCTCCCCAGGTAATGACTGTTCATGACAGAAGCACCACCGCCTGATCTGTAGGCTTTTGCGGGAGTTCTGTATCGTTTTTTCCGCTTGTTATGGCCCCGTTTAAGATCTGCTCTTTGCCGGTAGGCTGGCTGGGCCCCAACTACACCAAGACAACAAAATAAACCGATCTGATCAGCTACAATTCCGGTCAACGGTATTTTTACGGTGAAATTCTCTTGACTATCGTCGATGTTTACAAAGGGTAATAAATTTCATACATTAGAATACAACTAGAGAAATTAGAACCCCTTTAAACAAATTCCGTCAATTACGATAATGAACTGAATGTCTGTATATTAGAAGTTGGGGTGTATATCGAACAGGGTAAGAACCAAATAATACAACATCATGTTTGATGAACGAAATGCTAGATTGGATAAACGAGATCAACAGCTGGCCAGAGTCTTGCTGCACTGACTTGCAGGCATCCACTCCAGTCGAATGCTTATGTGCGAAATGAAAGGTATTAGTAGTGATCAAAGTGATGCTGCATCAGACTACTTAGATCAAGTAAGCCAATGGGATCAATGCAAGAGCGAATAAGGAGCCGGCGGCGGAAGCAGCACCGTTGGCGGTGGAGTAGTTGTTGATGGAAGCTGGGCCAGCTGGGGAGCCAGAAGCTTGTGGGTTAGCCTTGACGGTGGAGTGGACCACGACGGTGGTTTCACTGTCCTTGGCTGGAGCACCTGGAGCAGCTGGGGCACCTGGAGCAGCTGGGGCACCTGGAGCAGCTGGGGCAGCGGTGGTGTGTGGGGCACCTGGAGCAGCAGAACCGGCTGGAGCTGGAGCACCTGGAGCAGCAGAACCGGCTGGGGCGGCTGGAGCACCTGGAGCTGGAGCACCTGGAGCACCTGGGGCAGCTGGAGCCTCAGTGGCAATGACTGGCTTCAAGGTGGTGTAGACGGTTTCCTTACCACCGATGGTGGCAGTGGTAACAACTGGGGTGGCTGGAACAACGGTCTCGTGACACTTGTTGTCGTTACAGACAGTGACGGTGGCAGATTGAGTGTAAGTAACGGTACCGGTGATGATTGGGCACCAGGTGGTGTAGACGGTTTCAACACCGTTAACAGTGGCGGTGGTGGCAGCTGGGGTGGCTGGGACGGTGATTTCGTGACATCTGTTGTCCTTACAGGAGGTGATGGTGACAACGGTGGTGGAGGCTCTGGTGACGGTAGCAGTGGAGTCGCCAGTAACGACTGGAACCAAGGTGGTGTAGACGGTCTCGTGGCCGTTAACGGTGGCGGTGGTCACAACTGGGGTAGCTGGAACAGTGGTCTCGTGACATTGGTTGTCCTTACAGGAGGTGATGGTGACAACGGTGGTGGAGGCTCTGGTGACGGTAGCAGTAGAGTCGCCAGTAACGACTGGAACCAAGGTGGTGAAGACGGTCTCTTGGCCGTTGATGGTGGCGGTAGTGAGGACTGGGGTAGCTGGGACGGTGGTCTCGTGGCATTGGTTGTCCTTACAGGAGGTGATGGTGATGACGGTGGTGGAAGCTCTGGTGACGGTGTTGGTACCGGATGGGGCAGAGGTGACACCTGGAGCGTTGGAGGTGACAGAAGCAGAACCAGAAGCAGAACCGGAAGCTGGGACAGAGGCAGATGGAGCAGCAGAGGAGGAGGAAGCGTCGGTAGCGTTACGGACTTCCAATTCAATGGCACCTTGTGGACCGGCGACTGGCTCACCATCACGGCCCTTCAAGGAGTCGACGAAGTCGGAGACGGCGTCTCTGGAAACCAATTGGGTACGGCCCAACAATCTTCTTCTGATAGCAGCGGTGGAGTTAGAGGCTGGGGTTCTCTCGTCGTGGACGTGGAAGAGAGGAGCGGTACCGACGGCAGCCAAGAGTCTGGCTGGGATGTCGATGATTCTACCGGCGTTGGCAATGTCGTTGAAGAACTTTTGGCCGCTGACTGGGACGTAGTAGAAGTCCACGAAGTAGTCTTCGAGGGAGGTGAAGTTGAAGTTGACTGGCAAGTTACCTGGGATGGTGAATGGACAGACACCAGTGTCCAAGTCGACAGTGGCAACACTGACACCATTGATGACACAGTTGACATCAACGGCCTGGGTGGCACCCCAGAGGGCAGCGATAGTAGCAATAGAAAGGAACTTGACCATTGTAACGAAAGATTAGGCTGTTGGGTGATAAAAGGGGGATCCTCGATGCTTAAATAGTTGTGTTCCAGGGCCATAGGAACGGCAAATTTTCAGGCAAGGGGAAGTAATAATTAGCGATGTCGGGCTCTAGGATCCAACTACGGCCTACAGTAGGCCTGGCGTTATAGAATAAAGAAGGAGAACAGAGAAAGGACCAGTTGCAAAAAATATTGCGAATATTTTTTCAGTAGCTATAATCTTAGTAACCCAGGCCCGAATTAGGCTCGGTGCAGCAAACACTTGCAGGTGTGCCAGGCCTTGTGCGTAGGAATACCACTAACTTCATGCACCCTGTGCGAACTAATCCGGTTATGAAATTTCCGTATATGAGCGTGGGTGGACTGCTCCAGGAAGCAGACCGTTGAGGAGGCGCACAATACCGTGTCATCCGGGCCACGAGCTCTTAGGCAGTTAGGTGATTAGTCTACTAGGCGAATAGACAGGTTTAACTACCTAGTGGCCGCAGAACCACCATGGGGGCCGCGACGCGATCGCCCACACACCACCGTTGAGCGAAGGTTCGGGGATTGCCAGTAGTCCCCCATGCGTCGTGGACGCATCTCGTAGTACAGTGCCCTTGCTGCGCCCAGTGCAGGCCGCCCCTCCTGCACTCCGAATACAGCTGGTGTATGTCAGCATGGGCCGCATTCACCGTAGACCAGAAGCTTAATGTCTCAAGCGCAATCCACGGACGTTGCGCTAGGTGCTCCATCCCGCCCCCCAAGAAAATATTCTGCATTTGGCGGTGGTTTGCGCCGGAAATGATTGTTAACGGTGCCGAGTTCAATTACGGGGCTGACCAATAGTGACATCTTGGTGGGGGAATGCCATTCAGTTCCAAGTCTATTGTATCCAATAAAATCCGTCACCTGAGGCCCGCGGCCTCAGCCTGGAAGGTTGGCTTTGCCGTTTGCTGCCAGATTTCATTCTGATCTTAAGCCTTAGCCTAAGCCCAAGGAAACTCGCGGAATAGATCCGATCTTGTCCATGGTGGCTCTGCAGATGCGTGTTCCAACGCGATACTGTACCCGGCCCAGCCCCAGCCGAATTAGAATCCGAACCCCAATCCGAACCCCAATCCGAGCTGGCCCGAGTACTTATCCATAGATTATGCCTGGCAATGCATACCTTGCGTCGCCAGGGGGGCTCGAGGAACCGATTTTCCCCCTCCTCTACGGAAAAGTTCTACAACATGTCCACCACGTTGGAGTATTTTTTGCGGACGCATAAAAATACCCCCAGTTGGTAGGAATGAAAAACAAACGCCACTAGTGTCGTAGCGCGGTGAGCTCGTGCCGGAAATATCTCCACTAGACCAACTTTTGGGCTTGGGCCGCCATTGGACATTTTACGATCGTCAAACTTAGTTTGACGGGCTTTGGTGTGGCCAACAATGCGTTTACGTCGTCAAAGTGTCCTGGTTGATTGTATCAACGCTATTTGTTCTTGTCCCTGATAATGACGGGACCAACTCCCCTAACCGTCCTGCACCTGTCACCGAGTTAAATTAGGGTTGAAAGTTATGCACAGATGAATCTGGGCGGATCTGGCATTATGACGTCGCATTTGAATCAGAAACATGCACGACACGCAAATTTGCTGGCTCATCCCGATTCGGCCTTGCAATACCACCCAAATCCACCCTAGTGCCACCTCCCCATTCCACCCTGATGGCTATCCAGCGTGTTTATGTTTAGCACCCTGGTACCCTGATACCCTGAGACGGTAATCATCACCCGATGTTGCTGATCCCATAAATCCGCATGGAATACCATGGCTATTATACCTGGAAAACTGTTGATTGTTGGACCGGAAATACCTCAACCTTCGCGCTAATCTTCGGCATACATCTATAGTTGCTTCAGTGGGCCAAAACCGGTGCATAATACATGGACGGGAAAATATTCCCTCTATGCACCTACAACCTCCTTCTCTCAAATAATACATGCACCTACAACAAATGGTGCAACTATTACCTTGGGTCTATAGATTACAATAGTACATACGATAAAGATAACAGCCCTCCAACTACCAGATCCCCGTGGGCGCTGTCCTGGTGATCCTCAACTACTTCGATTGTTCAGACGCTTGATTCGAAAACGCTCGATGCATTGGGCAGGGCGATTTCCCCTTCGGTCCTGATCTCCGTACTCTTCTCTTCTCTTGCTTCCTCGTCCCTGTTATCACCGGCGATGAGGTACACCGTGGGCCCTACCAACATCTCCATGCTGGTGTCTATGATGCGCTCCATGAGTCAATCGGTGGAGCAAATGCCGACCGAAGCTCCCATGGTTTGAAATCGGGCTATCTGGTGAAATGAGGCCAGTTAACCCACGTTCACCTCACGCACTAGGGATTGAAGTCGGCCAACTTCTTGTTTTCGTGCTGAGTCTCATCGATCTCCCAGTCCTCTGCTCCGGACCAGTCCACACTGATTTTTCTTATGCCCGACATATCGGTGTTCTTCAAGAACTTGGCTCTCTCTTTGCTCCAGTCGCTTTGGACATCGTCAAACGCCTTGTTCCACACCTTGTCATACACCTTCTTGATCTTGGCCTCTTCCTTCTGTCTGCTCTCCTCCAAGGCCATCCATTCCATGTGCTTCAAATCGTCACTGGATGGCTCGTAGATATGCCAAATAACGTAGTGTGGCAACCCGATCACCGAATATCCCATGCGTTTACTCAATTTTCCGAAGGCCTCAGTTTCAGCATGCTTCTCGAAGGAAAAGGCTGGGAAGTGTGAACCAGTACGGAACACCTTGGCCTTGGTCAAGATAGAAACACCTCCAATACCGTCCAACTCCATTTCAACTTCAGGGTCTCCGTATGGATCACGCAAGTACGCCAAGTGTGGTCTCCACGTTTGGTACTCGACATAACCTTCAACAATACAGGCGTCCTCACCTAAGGTTTCTGCCAACTGTAAACCTCCATCCGATTCTTGCCACGAATTCAAATCGTATGGCTGTTGGTTTCCCAACCAATCTGGCAAAGGTCTCCAAACGTTGGGGACGATCACATCTTTGTCGTGATGCATTAAATCCTCAAGAATGGTTGGGGGGACGGTTTCAACATCCGCATCACGCCAGTAGACGAAGGAGTGGTATGGCTTGATGGCAACGGTCCATAACCAGTTTCTGGCACGAGCCATCAACTTTCTTCTGGGTCCTTGGGCAGCAAATCCGTGTCTGTCAGAGAAACCCTGGCCAATGACCTGGCCGAAATCCTTCTCGAAAATCTCTATCTCTCCGAATCTATTATTTGTGTTTGGATCGCTTTGGATCTCGTTAAGATGCTTCTTCAACACTCCCATGGTGTCATCCGAAGAGTCGGATACCAAGAATGCCAAATCAATGAGGTTGTGTGGGTAGGTCAAATTCTTCATGTGCCCGAAGAACATGGGTAAGTGGGCAGCTGCATCTCTCAACGGAACACAGAACAAGACCCTTTCGTCTTGTTGCCATCCGTTGGCGGTGCCGGCGTACTCATCCAAGTCGAAGTATTGCACTCGAGGTATACCTCCAAAGTTAGGTGAGTACACCGACGAAAATGTGGTTGTAATGCTCATTCTGACGAGCCCGATCACTGTTAGCACGAACAACACAAGCGAAACAAGCTTGGCCCTGCTGGCTATCAATGTAGACCCCACCTTCATCGTCTTTTCCGATCGATTCTCCAGGGTGTTCTCGTACTCATACGGTGTCATTTGTATTGATTGTGCCATCATTAAATATATCCACTACGCGACGGATCACCCAGAGCACGTTTGCTTCTGATTAAGATGCCGTTGGTGGTATTTGGACGTGTCCGATGTGAAGGATCAACGATGTGTTTCTGGTGCCACTTTTTGATGTAGTGGCCGTTTCAGATGGCAGAAAAAAGATCGTGCAATAAGACGCGTGGTTCTAAAAGCTTGTGAATCTATGGGGAGCCTGTGTGATCCACCAAGTGTTCTCTTTGGTAACCCCGTCAAGTGGTGTTGTCCTATCTGATGTTGAGTGTTAACTAGCCGAAAGAGAAAACTCGCTGTTACCTCGCGATCACGTGTTCGTTCGCACGTGTGTGGTTCTACTGAGGTGTCATCACTCGTACACATATACTCTACTTACATAACCGACACCACAGAAGTACCGTCTTGGAACCGCGTCCTAAACACCCTGTTGGCGTTGGTAAACATCCCCTCCTTCAACGAAACCACAATAAATTGCGATCCCTTGAATCGCGTCTTGATGAGATGGCCGATATTCTGAGTGTGCGATAAGTCCAACGCTGCATCAACCTCATCTAAAATATACATAGGGGCAGGTTTGAACTGTAGCAAGGCCATAATCAAGGAGAGGGCCACCAACGATCTTTGGCCTCCGGATAATTCCACCAAACTCTCCTTCCATACCTCCCCTAGCTTGACCTTGACCTCTAGACCTTGGGTGACATCCATCATGTTGACTGGCACCAATTTGGTGAACGATCCAGGCAAGAGGTCACTGAAGATTTGTCCGAAGTCAACAGACACTTTTTGATATGTAGAATTAAGCGTGTCTCTCTTGTACCCATTCAACTTTTCAATGGTGTTCACGATTTTTGTTTTATCCTTCTCAATGGTTCTCACCATATGCTTCAACGATGCCTCCTTCTTCTCCACATTGTCTATCATGCTCATGATGTTCACGTTCACCTTTCTCTTCATGCTCTGGAACTTCTCCTCGAGCACAGCTAACTGGGAGTAGCACTCCTCAACGTTGATATTAGGATATTGCTGAACTAAGTTATCCAAAATGTTGGGATCAGTGACCCAATCATGCTCACTAATGATGTTGTCTAATGATTCCTTCAAGTTATTGGTAATACTGGAAGACTTTTCGATCTCATGACTCAACTTTTGTGTTTCGAGCTTATGGTCGTTAAGTGAGTCGTTTTTGTTCTTGATGATGCGTATAAGCTCATTAATCTCTTCATCGAGGCCCAACAAGTTGGCTTTCTCCTCATCTAATTCAGCCTTAGTAATTTTCAATTCTTCTGACAATTGATTTATTTGTTCAATAGTTTGTGCACCTTTTCTTTGGAGTTCTTCAGAATTAATCATGCAGTTCTTGAGTGATTCTTGCAAATTGTTCAACTCTGATTTCAGTTGTTCACTCTCGATTTGTATTCCCTGGTATTGATCTGTTTGATTATTAATTTCTGCTTGCTTTTTGGATAAGACCTTCTTCATTGCATTAATCTCTTTTTTAAGGTCATTCAACTTTGAACCTTTATCATTATTGAACTCGGCAATATCTTTCTCAATCCTTCCTATTTCCATTTCGAATTGAGAGCAGTTTTGTACTTCATCTTCGATTTTTGCCGTCAATGTAGAAATTTCATTTTCATTTGCTTCGTTTTGCTTCAAGATCATAGATGATGGATTGTTATCGAGCTTCTTTTCCAAAAGTGATAATTCATACTTCTTTAAATCAAGAGCATTCTGCAATGACTTGGCCCCATTTATCACCTGCTCCATTCTTTGAATCTCTTCTCTGACGGTTTGTAATTTGTGATTAACTTCCTTCAAATTTTCAGAAATCTTGTTGAAACGTTGAATCTTAATCAAAATCGATGAATCGTTCTTACGTGATCCTCCAGATAAATTTCCTTCGGGATCATAAATATCACCCTCTAGTGTTATAGAACGAGATCTAATCTTTGGATCAAATGTGATGGTTTTTGCTGTTTGTGGATCATTACAAATAAATGTGGTACCGAAGATATACTCCATAGCTTTAATCAATTCATTCTCGAATTCAATTAAGTTTAAAGCCAAGTCCACCTTATTAGGTGCTAGTTCTTTAGCATATTGGATGATGTTGCTGTTGACTGACCTGGAATTTATCTTGTCTAAGGGAATAATTGTAACTCTTCTTCTCAACTGACCTCTTTCCAAGAGCTGACTAGCAACATCTGAATTATCAACAACCACATTATAAAGTCTGTTACCAGCGCATATCTGTAAAGCTAAGGCCTGCGAATTGGAAGTTTCTGGTAAGTTAAACAATTGTGCAACAATTCCACGTACCAACTCATCCTTGAAATTTGGAGATGGTCTAGAATAATGGAATCCAATATTTCCTACTTCCCTTTCCAAAAAACTTAAGTCATGCTTCAATTTGTTGGATTGAGAAAATAAGTTTGCTTCTTCATCTTTAAGTTGGTTAATCACATTGGGGTCGAATCCTAGCTTGAGACTTAATTCCTGTTGCATTTGATCTATTTCATTCTGATAGGCCATCTTACTCTTAAGGTGAGAATCATTTTCACTCTTTGCTTTTTGCAATTTTAATTGATCATTTTGGATTTGATTACTAAGATGGGAAATTTTTAGTTTGGAGGTTTTAATGAAATTTTGACTATTGTTCAACTTTTCTTTGACTTCATTCAACTGTGAAGAATAGCCAGTACTAATATTACCGCTTGATGATAATCCTGTGGATAAAGTTGAGTATAACTCTTCCTTTTTATTGAAATCCATCTTTAATTCATTCAACTCTTCATTTGACTTTTGGAAATTTTGCTCAAATGATTCATACGTTTGAAGATTTTTCTGCAAGCTTACTTGAAGGTCTTGTATCTGAGATTCTATCCTGATTTTCTTATTCTTTTCTTCATTTATATTTTCTTCCAACAAATCCCTTGAGGTAGTTAATCTTGTGATTTCGTTGGTTAACGATGCTTCTCTATGTTCTAATTCCTTAAGTTTACCATCATTTTGTAATTCTGATTCTCTTTGAAGTTTAACCTGATTCAAATCATCATTCAAATTTTTAATTTCATTAACCAATTTTTCATTCTCATGATTTAAGAAGGCCAATCTAGCCTCATTTTCACTTAATGCATTGGAATGGTTGGTAAAATTTTTGGATAACTTCAAATAATCGTGGGCAGCCACTATTCTCGACAACTTTTCCAAGTCAATTTGGGTTTGTTGGTACTCCAAGAAATTTCTCTTTTCGTTTCGTAACTTCTCTAATTTCGGTTCGATTTCTTCCTTGAGTAAATTTCTGATTTCGGTTAATTTGGCTTCTTTCTTAGCCATGGTTTTCTGAGCTTTATCTTTACGTTCCTCGAACGTTCTCGTACCAGCAGCTTCTTCGATTAATGACAATATTTCCGAAGGCTTCATACTAAGAACTTTGGTGATTTTACCTTGCATGATCAAGAAGTTGGGGTTGTTGATATTCAACTGAACTGATTGGAATAAATTCAACACCGTTTGCTGCTGTGCCTTGTGACCGTTGATCAAGTACTTTGAGCTTCCTCCAAGGATAATCTGACGTGTCACCGAGATGCTCGAGCAATTCTCGAACCCTATGGGCGACTTTGATATCTCGCTGTTGTTGAAAACAATCGTAACACTGGCCTTAGTCACACCTGCCTGACCTCTCTTGTAAATCAAATCCTGTAAGTTGGAGGCTCTGACGGTCGACATCGATGCAATACCCAACACAAAACAGATAGCATCCAAAATGTTGGACTTACCTGACCCATTAAGCCCGGTGATAGCATTGAACTGATGATCCCACCCTGAAATGACCGTACGTGTGGCATATGACTTGAAGCCATCAATGATGAGCTCTTCAACCTTCATTGTGGAAGATTTGGATTTTTAACCCTTTTGACGTGTACTTTCACTGAAAAACCTTGATTCTAAGCACGGATTACTTGGCGATTGCGATATTCGGTCCTCTTCTGTTGTTCTCTGGTTGCAAGAGTTTGTTTTGGATCCTGGTGATTATTAACGCGTGCGATGTCGACTTCCTATTTGGGCAGTGACCAATGCAGTTCGCGTCCTGGGGTTTACTATAGGTCTGTTGAGAATCGGACAGCTACGAAATGTGTAGATGAAAACAGTGTAAGTCCCCGTGTGTTTTTCCAATTGCGTAAAAAGAAATATAATCCTTAATTATCTGTATATACTTATCATTTTAAAATCCAATACTCATGATGGTTGATAATTTCTGAAAATTTTAAAAAATTAAGAAAATGTGGGTACACTGGAAAATTCAAATAATCAAAACGAGGAGCCTAAACAATCTACTTTGACACTATATGATCCTACTAGAAGTTAAGTCAAGCCACATGCCTGGTAGTGAAGTTGTCTGTGATTTCTTCTAAACGTGACCACATATCACGTGAGCCAACATCCATCTCAAAAAATCCAACCCTAATGCAACTACAATTCCAACTTCCCTAGTTAATGCTACGTAACCATACTAAATGCCACTCATGGGTGCGATATAGGTCGGTTTCGGCCGATAGGGGCTCTAGCTTTATCCCTCAAGAACTTCGGGACCGCCACAAAAACTTCAGCAAGTCAAAAGTTCCAGATGGATCCAACGATGAAAGTAGAAGAGGAATCCTTAAAAATTTACTTAAAAATACTGGAAAGAACTACAACAAATCTAAAGGAAGCTACTTTGATCCCGCAAATTCACGATTGAATTTATCGTTGAATAATGGTGTTTTATACGATAAAATATCCAGTGATACCATTGATAGAACATTGAAACGATTCGGAACTCCATCTAAAGAATGGAAGAAGGAGGTTGAGCAAATTTTGAAGAAAATAGGAGCGGAAGAAAAGAAGGGATTTGCCAGCATCAAGAGAGAAATTCATAATTCTATCGTTAACGCCACTATTAGCACAGATGTTGTCAACAACCCCACGGATATCGGTGATTTGGTCACTCTATACGATGATAATGTTAACTTATACTTGGTAGTTGAACTTCCAAACAATCTTTCGTCTTCCTCGTACACATTTGTCAATAATGAAGGAGAAGTTGTGTATGCCAAACGGTCAGCAATCAAGCTCAGATTTCCTGGGGTCATCCCAAACAAGTATCATGAGGTTGTAAAATCATTTGTAAAGTTGGAGAAAAAATACCTAGACATAGCTCCCATTGGAGTTTCCAACGACAAGTTTACAAAATCAGAAGAGTCACTTCCAAAAGAATTGCAAAAGGGCAAGAAGATTGCAAACACCTCCGAGAAACCAGGCACGAATGAAAAATCAATGGAAAATAAGGTAGATGATAATAATAGCGGATTATCCAACGATAATGATGACTTTCTAGTGGCACAAGCCACTTCGCAATTTCTCACTAATTCGAATGTGAACACATATCAAGTTCCTATTGAAGCTCGTAAACTATACTCAAAGGCGTTGACGGACGTTTCAATTAAGGCATTCAATCAGCTTTCAATCGTCAATACCAAATTAGAAGTCTTGCATCGAAAACTTCAATATGATAGTAACAACGATCTTATCAATTCCCCTCGGAGCATCTCTATTTTTGAAATTCTTTATCATATCGAGACTACAGATCTTACCAAATTGGAAGATCCCAAAATCTCAATATCTCAACTTGGAAAATCACTTCATCTTCCTAAAGGCTTTGACTTCAAAAAGTATGATGTATCCACTTTTTTGGCATTAATAATCAGCTTGAGGAAACAGTCAAGATTATGGAATATCGATAAATATAACAAGAGCTATCCACCAACAAGTGTTACAGTTTTACCTATCAAAAATGTGGAGTTAATTAACAGAGTGATCTATTATTTGAAATTCAAAAAAGGAGACCAAGAGTTTGCCAAGTATTGCATAAATCCTACGAAGGAGAGACCACCATTTTATGAAGATATAATTCAAATGTTTAAGGATTACATTGTTGGAAATTTCACAAGCGATCCAGTTTTAGAGACCTTGTTGGTTAGTATTATCAGACATGTTGACCAGAGTTTAGGTAATACTAATCAGATCTATTCTTATGAATATTCCAAAGCAAGAGCGTTTGATCTTCTTCATTCACTTTCAGAATCCAATCAACTCGAAAATCCCGGTACTTGGTATAAATCGTTACCAATTTCTAATAACCTGGGTATCATGACAATGTTAGCTGACGAATACTATAAATTTGTCGATACATCCCAGATCCAAACTAAATCGGCTGGAAGTTCAGCAACAGAAGAACAAGCACCAACGAATCAAACAATTCAGCAGTTGCCTTCTTTAGAAGATTTTGAAACGAAATTTGGGGGAAGGAGTGGTTCTTCTGTGGATGATTTTTTCGAATCTGATCCATTTGAAGCAGTCAGAGAAGACTTTTCCCAAGTACCAATTTATTGCATAGATGCTGCAGATGCACATGAAATTGACGATGGTGTTTCAATTCATCTTGAAGGGAAAAAGTACGTTATTTCAATTCATGTTGCAGACCCAGGCTCTTTTCTCAAGCCTCATTCAGTCATTAGCTCCATTGCGTTCAATAAAGGAAGAACCACATATTTGCCTGAGGGTCCATCAATGATGCTTCCACTGCTGATCCCAGATCTATCTGGTTTAGGTAAAGATGGCAAGGATACCAGGACGTTTGTGGTTCAGTTCGAATTAGACAAGAATACAATCGATGAGTTTATTCAAAATCAATTGAAAGACGAAAATTATAGACTTTCCAAAGAAAAATTGGTTCAAATACATGAACAAATTACCGCCACCACCAACATAAAAATGGGAAAAGCAAGCAACTTCCCATTGGGATACACGTATGAAAAAGTGGATGCTTTGTTGAAAACAGAGAGCAAAATCGCCCAATATCAGAGTGGAAAAGATCCACATTTTGAGAATTTATTCAAGCTTTGGAATATATCCACCATTTTGAAGGATTTAAGACTCTCAATTGGCAAGGGAACTCAGTTCTCGCTAAGTTCGTCTCGAATCTCGGTCAAATCTGATACCAAAAACGGCGGGCCTTTGTTCCAAAAGATAAAGGATGGCTATGAAATCAGCTTGGAAAATAACCAGAGGATTCAAGTAGTCTCACCTACTTATCAAAATTCCGAGTCGAGGTCACAACAATTGGTTTCTGAACTAATGATTTCGGCCAACAGATCAAGTGCCTCTTTTGCATCCAAGAATGAAATCGACATAATCTTTAGGTCCCAAGAGATGATCTTGGCACCGGAAGTCAAGCTTGCAATCCGAAAGATTATTGAGAGAAGCGTAAATGACAAAGAAATCATCAGTGAAGAGGATTTGAGCAAAATTTTGTCTATTTTGACGAGTGCAAAGACTCAAATAGACCCCAAGAGACATGAGTCTCTAGGGGTTGAAGCCTATACAAATGTTACTTCACCGTTGAGAAGGTATACGGATATTTTGAACCATTGGAAATTCCAGGAATATTTGTATAAGGACCACCTGAACTTGAACTTGAGCAAAGAAGATCTCAAGTTTATTGCAAGCCATCTTCAGAACACAGAACTCATCAACAACCAGATCCAAAGGTTTTCTTTGAAGTTCTGGGAGGGAATGTTCTTGAAGCAGTACTTGTCCTTGCTACAGAACGGAAAGATTGCCCCAGAGGAGAGGATAAAATTCAGATTATTGATTAGATCCAATCCAATGAACGGAAACTTCGTGTTGGTTGACGTGTTAGGTTTCAACAATTTGCATTCCAAGTTGGAGATCACTCCAAAATTGATCCAAATGTTTAAGTCCCGAGAGTTGAAGGTGGGCCAGATTTTGGAATCAGAAAATATCCAAATCAGCAAAGTTGATTTCATCGAAGACTTGCTAGTCTTCGAATACAAGTAATGTATATAGTAGGATAGACCTTGTAAATAATTATTAACCTCTACAAGAGCAAGTTAAATATTCAAACCACCCAAATGGGTAAACGTTGATAAATGTCTATGAAGAATGCAAATTAAGCCCAATTTCCAATAACACACATGGCAGCCGCTCCGATCATTAATAATACGAATGCTTTCAATGTGTGGGTCAAACCGTTTTCGCCCTTAAATTCCGGAGAAAAGAAAAAGTCGTACGCCATAAGTTCCACCAAACTGTTGTAGATCAACACACCGCCGCAAAGAGCATCGAACACCCCCGTGGTGATCAACGCCCTTCTGGAGTCTGGAGGATACGACTTTCTCACTCCGATTCCAATGGCTATGGCAACGGGGGTGGTGAGACTGTATGCTAAAGAAAGACACCACGGAATGTACCACTTGTGTTCGGGCCATGGGGTGGTAGCAAATCTCGTTCCCAATCCCAACCCCTCAAGCAACTGGTGGAAGGAGATGGCGACGTATAAACTCTTGAACTCATCGCCTGCGATGGCTAGGGACAACCCCACAAAAACCGAGTGGAATACGATTCCGAACTCCAAAAACAAACTGTTGAGCACCTGCTGATAGGCACTTTCCTCCTCCGAAGTCCCGATGTTCTTGGTGACGACCTCGGTGCAACAGGGGTTTTTGGGATCCACATATTCCACCATCTGTTCTCTCTTTCTGAAGCGATTTTCTGCGTTTCTATGGGCCATAAGGTCCAAGAAGAAGATGAGGAAAACTCCCATCAAGGCGATCCCTTCGGTCCAGGGGTACTGGAACGGAGCCCCTAGGCACGGGTTGGTCAAGGCCTTCCCTGCCTCTGCCAAAAGATGGACAAATCCCGTGGCCACAATCACCCCAGTGCCGATATACTTGGTGATGAAAAATACCCATTGCGGGAGACGGATCCAAGGGCACAGTTTAGCCACCAAGGGGAAAAACGATCCGAGGGCTGAAACGGCAAAAAGAACGAATACCGAAGAGATACGGGCCCCCATATATTCTCCATTGTAGCTGTTCCCACTCAGACACGAGTCTCGAGTTTCAATAAGAAGTTGCTCTCTGCCCCACATATCGACTCACAACTCTCTTTAGCAGCTTTCCCCACCAGCAGCACACTCCATTGCTTAAATAGGGACGCTATTTTTCCATGCCAAGACTGGCTAACCTACAAGGTGGACTGGGCTCTGGTATAGCCAATGCAAGCCTATTGCGACAAGAAAAAGTGCCAGTCGGGGCATCAAATCTGGAGATTCGAGTTGACGTGGTATCGGGCGAAACCGGAACCAGTTGCTGTAGCCCGTGCAATAAAGATTACGGGACAGGAGTGGGCCCAGTAGGGGACCCTGAGTACGGGTCTAGGGAACTTGGGACCAAGCCGCAAACCTCCAAAGGTGATCCCATCAGATAAAGCATATTGTCTTCGCAGAAAATATTATGACTACTGGGGAAAATAATAGGTGGTACCGGACAGAAGGTCCAATGGAATACCACAATGATTGCTAAATTCAGAAGGAAGTCGGGGTGTTTATCTTCCTGGCCAGGGACATGTATTTGAGCTATCACCCGGGGGCTCTACTAGTTGCACCATTTAAGGATTTCGGTATGGTGCTATAGCCGTTTCTGGGGAACAATAGCCTCACCGTTGAGTAGTGAGGCGGTGACAATTTTGCACCATTTCTCTTTAAAATGAAAATGGAACTTGCGCAAATCAGCCCACCCAAAGCAGAGCAGCTGGCTGAACCCGCCACAAACCTCAAACCCATAACACAGACAAGAATCTGACATTTTTGCCGTATCTTCCATCATACTCCCCATCACCAAGTCACGTGCCAGACACGATTTCGGCACGACCCAACATCTAGGGTTAATCAAAATAGTACCATTTGGAATCACATCAATGACTTCAGTGTTGCGCAGCTCCTCCATAAACAGCGCCTTCATATCCACAACAGATCATCTTCCCTGTGACATAATTAGGTCAATATGGCTTGTCCAATCTCTTAATATTGATGCACATAAGGCTCTGGAACGTTTGGACAAACTCCTCTTGACACTACAAAATGATCCTCCCGCTGAAGAAGAAGAATTGGCCATATCGCAAGAAATCCTTCAGATCAAGCTGCATCTCAAGCGATTGAATGAAGAAGCGATACTGGAGTCAAAAGCATTGAATAACCAACTCATCACTCATAAAATCGGCCTACTAGAAGAGATCGATGGGCTCAAACAGGTGATTGAGCACAGAAAAAGCAATAAAGATCAACGAAGCGAAAACAATTTGGATCAGGACGAATTGAGAAAGCAGTTGATATCTCACTATGAAGCAAATCCATTGGCATCCCAGAGAGAAGCTATCAAAGAACAAGAGAATTTGAAGAATAGAAAGGAACAGAAGCTAACATTAGACCTTACATCACGTAAAAAGAAGAAGCATTCGGGATTGAAATTAGTTTTCAAAGTCCCTAACCCCAAACCAAGCGCCACAAACAAAGTCATCAAGGCCAGAGTAAAGCAAGTTGTTCAGAAAAAGCCCGTTGTTCAGGATCCAACACCTAAAGTTGAAAGCACAATCGAAGAGGATAATAACAAATATTGCTTCTGCAAACAAGGCTCATTTGGAGATATGATCGCCTGTGACAACGAAGAGTCATGTCCAAATGGAGAATGGTTTCACTACAAATGTGTTGGTTTGCTTAACAGAGTGGAGGCATTAAAGTACACTACAGGCAAGATCAAATGGTTTTGCTCAGACCAATGTAAATCGATATTTGAATCTTCTCACATGAAAGCGAAAACAAAGAAAAAGAAGAGAAAGAGAAGAAAGCAGTGATAGTCATGAAAAATTGCTACAGGTTTTTTTCTTAATGTTCTATTGTTTGGTGAATGGGCCATGCATTCCAACCAAATGATATGATAATTAAACTGTCAAGAGTTCCAACATTCCTCCAATTTCATTAGCATCCTTGCACTTGCGGATCTCATTGCTGATTTTCTTTAACAAATTAGCAAATGCTTCTTCTAAGACCACACTCTTGTCGATTAATGGTCCATACATCTCCAATATCACTCCAATGAAGTCACAGTATAAATTAATGGATCTGACATCGTCCAAGTTCTTTGTGAACCAATTCAAAATTGGCCATAAAGAGATCTCGTCTCTTCCGTACAAAGAGATTCTGATCTTACCCCTCTTCTTCAATTCATGCAAGACAGTAACAGTTTGTTCTTTCGAAGTTCCTGGAACGAATGCACTGTCCAAAGCTTCTGACCATCTGAAACCATTCAAATGTCTTTCGAATTGCTTCAACTTCTTGTTTTGCACAGAAGATGAGATGGAACGATGTTCTTCTTCACCAGAATAATCTCTTCCTCTCATCATTCTGCTGTAAGCGTTAGTTTTTTCTTGCTTGATACCTTGAATAACCTTTGGCTCGGTTTTTCTGGTACGGATAGTGATCAAACCGGAAGTTAAACCAGTGACGAAGTGCTTATGTCCATTAGATTCTGGAGAAACACCACAGCTCAAGACACCACCGCTTCCAAATTTCCAACCGAATTTCACGTCCCAGTTCGAGGTAGTGTAATCGAAGATCTTGACATGGCCGTCCAAGGAACCCACCAAAAGACCCTTGTCTCCGGTATCATGCAAAGTTGTAGCGGTTTTGGTGAAGTTGTTCAATTCGTGAATCTGGCTACCTCTGGCCAAATCCCAAATCTTGACTTGTGGACCACCCGCACTGACCAAAGTAGTGGGTGATATGGCAAGCACGTCTTCCACAGGGTTGTGTTGGTTGAATTGGGCGATCAATTGTTGGTCATGGGAGGACGATTGTCTGGTGTCAAACACCCTGACAATACCGTCGTAACAACCAGTGGCTATTAAGTTAGGGTTTCCAGGAATAAAGCTGGCACTTCTGATATAGTCCCCGTGGTAGTTATCTTTCAATTCTATAATAGGACCTTTTGTAGTCTGTGAAATATCGTATAATCTGACGATTCTGTCGTCTGAACCGGTCACCAATTGGTTGGCGATGGTGGAATGGAACTTGGCCACATGGGTAGCGTGACTGGAAGGATTCAAGCTCACCAAGAGGTTTCTTGGCTGGTAGGCATCGTAGATCGAAACCAAACCGGTGGCATCACTGGCGACCAATAACTTTCCGTCGTATCTGTATTCACCGGAGTACACCGTGTCCTTGAACCTCGAGAAAGTCTTGATGACTTGTCTGGTCTTGGAGGAGAAAACCTGGATTCTGGTGGAGGAAGTTACCGCAAAGTCATTTGGAGAAACTGGGTTAAAATCGATCTTGGTGATGGGATGGTTCTCTTTGACGAGTTGAGGGTTGACGTAGCCTTTCCAGTACCTCTGTTCCGGGGTAGTTTGGGCCGGGAGTGTAGAGTTCCGGACCTGGGTGACCCTTTGCTTGGATGAAGACATGCTGACGAGGTGGTAGACTGAGAAATTTGTGAAGAGATGAGTTGAATTTCCACTCACGTGACACGCAGCGATGAAGCTGTTGGTAGGGTGAGAGGGTATGCAGGACAATCACGTGGAAAGTGATGAAAGGGTAGTTTGTTCTGGGTAATAACTCTGGTGCTAATAGGGGAGTAGAAGGTTGATAGAAGGTTCACAAGTAGAAGATCTTTAGAGTGAAACAGAATGCCAATGCCTAGAGTTTATTTTATGAAATTTTTGAGAGAAAACCCGGTACTGTCAGTATACCGTGTGTTCATATAGTAAATAATTAGATGGAGTTCTTCTGGCTAAGTTTTCAGAGATTCGGAGATTTCAGATATTTCCACTTGAAGCCTAAAGCCTACTAACGAACCTAACAAGCTCACTCAACTCTCTTTCATTAGAAGAATCAAATGGAGGTGATCCCATTCACTCGAATCTAAGTGAAGATTACTGTAACTACACTCATTAAATGAATTATAATCTTATTGCTAAAACTACTCAACCATTTAGTTTTCCAAGTCCTTCTTCAAAGTACCCATGAAAGAGTGCTTCTCAGCTGGGGTTTGGAATCTACCCTTACCGAACTTAGAGGCAGTGTCGATCCACTTCAAGTTAACCTTCTCAAGAGCTCTTCTAGAGGTGTCAACGTACAAGGACTTTCTCAAGGTAACAACTCTCTTCTTGGTACCTGGGATGGAACCCTTCAACAAGACGAAGTCGTTGTTAACAAGACCGTATCTAACGAAACCACCCATTGGGTTGATGGTCTTCTTGGTTCTGTCGAACTCAGTAGCACCGTTAGACTCGTTAGCACCGGAACCAACTCTGTAAACCTTGTGGTTAATAGAGGTTCTGTGGTGGTAACCGTTTTGACCGGCTCTGGCAACAGTCCAGTTAACGTTAGCTGGATGCCAAGCACCAATACAAGCAACCTTTCTCAAACCTCTGTGGGTCTTTCTTGGCAACTTCTTGGTACCCCATCTGTGGGTAACACCTTCGAAACCGTGACCCTTGGTGACGGCAACGACATCGATCATCTCGTCTTGTTCGAAAACAGAGTCAACAGAGACTTCCTTCTCGAAGTGCTCTCTGGCCCAGTCAACCTTGTCGGAGACGGAACCACCGTTAACTTGGATTTCAGCCAAGTGAGCCTTCTTTTGGACCAATGGGGTCTTCTTGACTTGGGTGTGAGCCAAGACTCTGACAACAGAAGCGTACTTCTTGATTCTGGCCAATTCTCTCTCGATTTGGGCACCATCTTGAGCGTACTTAGCAGAGTACTTGGTGAAAGCCTTCTTCTTGGACTTGTACCAGTTCTTGTAGAATCTTCTCTTGATTTCCTCAGACAAGTGCTCAGCCCAGACGGTAGTCAAAGATCTCAAACCTCTTGGGGTCTCGACGTAACCGACAACACCAACAACAACCAATGGTGGAGTGTCAACAACAGTGGCAGCCTCAACGACTTCACGCTTGTGCATCTTGGATCCTGGACGGTCCAAGTCTCTGACAATGGTGGTCATACCGGCCTTGTAACCCAAGAAAGCGGTCAAAGCGACTGGCTTGGACTTAACATCCTTTGGGAAAGACTTAACTCTTCCTCTTTGCTTGGCAGCTCTCTTTCTTGGGAGGAAACCCAAGGAACCGTGACGTGGTGCTTCGAACTTTCTGTGAGACATATTTGTTATCAACAACTGAGGAACTGAGAAAGGATTTTTCACTTACTTTATACTGTACGCACTGAAAAATTTTTCAGGTCGTGTGAGAGTCAGGTGCATCGGGCGGACAAGCATGTGCGGGCCTACGATGTGCGCGGGCCAAGGGTAATACTGGTACCGTGGCAGATGGGGCATCACGTGATACACCACTACCAGGGGAAGCATGCTATACTATGGTTGTAGGTCCCGAATAGGGAGTTTCAGAGCAGATAGAGCCTCGGAGAACAAACAGAAGCTACAGGTGAACTATTTACGGCAGAATTTGGAGATTGAGAAACCCCTTTTGCATCCTCATCTTCGCATCCATAGTAGCAATGTTAGCCAGGCCAATAATAAGATCGATTCTAAGCTAGGCTTGCGAAATTACCACATAATGCAACGTTTTACACTCACTTCATTCAACCCGAGCATAGTGGGCTATCTATAGTGGCGCATAAGGCAATATAATTGAATTTAGCTTCTATTGGCCAAAATGTCACGTGGGACACAATACGTTACCTTATCACCATAATGTCCCAAAGAAGGCTTTATGACAGCGGACTATTGTAGTCCTGTAAGTTCAAAGCAGCAAATTGTTGGGACCCAAATACAATATCTGGGCCAACGCACCTTCTTGGGATTACGGTTTACCGTGAGTTTAGGTGAATTAAGTATAACAATCTCTATTTTATGCTACCTTTATTCTAGTTTGGTTCATCTGTATCCAGGGCCTACTAAATTCCCTAAAAGAGCTAGCCACTACCGATTAAAGAATTAAACGATCTTGTTGTAAAAGAGCCACACTATGAATTTTCCTTATAGCAAGCTTTCTTCTGAACCTTTCTTCGTAGTAAAAAGAATAAATTATTTGACAATTTAGAAATCGATGTGATTTGGCTAATCAGGAGCTGCCAAGCCATGAGTTCCTTGAGTCTTCTCTTGAGCAGTCCCTTATGACAAAACATTATTGATAACAGCAACTAAGTTTTACATTATTCTCACAATAAGTGTGCATTATTTACCAATTGGTTTGCCTATGAAAATAAAATAACAACGAACGAAATGAAAAACAAATAAAGATAAAAAAACCAGTTCAAACTGGCTATATTCATATGAAGTGAACATTTATGGTGCAATGTATCTAATGCATGGAACCGAGAAGTACAGTAGAGCTCACAGCTTCTATTCGAATGAATCGTTTTCTTTTTTGATCACGAATAGTAAAAGATGGCCACTATTTTCTTTTAACATGAATGATTTTCTTCAAGGCCAAGCGGGCATCACCCGAGTCCTCAGTAGAAGTTTGTGTGGATTTGGTAGGTAATGAAGCCTGCAAACTTATATTCTTTGCTTGGTTATCATTGGAGTTGCGCATACCCATCAATTCAGACATGTTAATAGAGCCATCATTGAACTGAGAGGACTGTAATTGTGTGTTGGTGTCACCAGAACGATCACTGGTTGTGCTTGTAGTATGCATATCGTGGTTCTGAGTTTCCGATGAAGGTTGATCTTCAAAGCGGAAATCTTGACTTGTTGGTGCTGAACCTCCATTCATGAAATACTCTTGGTTCATGAAGAAATGCTGATTATTCTTCTTCACCTGAGGAGAGTTAATATTCATCATGTAGTTCATCATGGAGTTGAACTGAGGAGTTAAATTAAATCCTAAACTCGTGTTTGGAGTGAAACCGGTGGATGTGTAAAGATAATTTTCATCGTACTTTGGAGTTTGGGGCATTTGGAGCAGCGATCCTTGAGGGCTGCCTCCAATCTCATTGATTGATGCCAAATTTGAGCTTTGAAGATTTGTCGATGTTACGCCTGTGATGTCGGAGTTGTGTCTTCTCAAAAGACCTGGTGCAGCAACGGCTGGACCTGCGTTTGTGGCCGCTTCGCTCGAAAGATCCACATTGTTCTGTGGTTGGTTCTGGTGTTGAAGCTGTAGTTGGTTTTGAAGTTGTTGCTGTTGCTGTGCAATGTATTGATTCTCAATTCCAATCACTGAGTTAGAATGAGTCAATCTTGGTCTAGCATTATCTATTCTGGAATCTTTCTTGACTCTCTGGAGTTGAACTGCCTTCTTAGCATTATTTTTTCTTTCAGGTGCTTGTAAAGGCTTTGTATGAGGAGAAACCTCAGGATTCTGCTGTGGTTCCTTGGGAGCACTGGAAGAGAAGAAATCACTAGAAAAGACGGCCTTACCCAGGTCGTCGATGGTCAATTTCAACAGATAGTTGGACGAGGCTTGCGACTTGATCACTTCACTCTTTTCCTTACTTGCTGTAACGTCGAGCTGAGGCTTTCTCTTCGGCTGGGTAGTTTTCTTATTAGCAACCCGGGTTGCTGGAGCTGGTTCTGGGAAACTTTGTGCCTGAACTGGAGCTTGTTTAGCAATGTATTGTTGGTTGTTTGAACTGTAGTTGATATCGCCCTTCATTGAAGGAACCAACGATACCGGAGGCAACAAATTGCTGTTAGGAGAGACGGTCAGAAGGTCTTGAGGGACACCAGGGGTAGGCGAGCTCGAAGTCACAATAAACGACGGAGTTTGAACCTGGAGATTCGACCTGTTCTCATCCGTCTTGGATGGCGTAGGAAAGGCGGTAGCGGACCTGCCGTTAGTTTCGAATTGGGGGGTGGACAAGTAGCTGGGGAACTGGCCCTTTACTGTCGATGAAGGAGGGGTGTTGTAGTAAGATACATCGTTATTGTGGAGGTTGAACATGTTGCCGTTGCGGAGCTGGTCCGACTGGGTGATCATGGAGATGTTGTCCAATGCCTTGGTGTTGATCTGATGGTATGGGGTGAAGGTCGAACCGTTGATGGCTGCAGACAATGGGGTGACCATGACGTTGTCGATGGTCTGTGCCGGGTTGGCCATGTGGGAGGACGAGGAGCTGGCAGAGGA
This sequence comes from Suhomyces yuchorum, assembly GCA_030571845.1. Taxonomy (NCBI): domain Eukaryota; kingdom Fungi; phylum Ascomycota; class Pichiomycetes; order Serinales; family Debaryomycetaceae; genus Suhomyces; species Suhomyces yuchorum. The sequence continues at coordinate 138,239 of JAJLYW010000007.1, read as the reverse complement.
AGTGGAGGAAGGAGCAGCAGCAGCCGACTTGGACCGCTTGGCCACGCTGGGAGAGCTTCCCACCGAAGACGAACTGGAGTTCTTCCGTCTCTTCTTTTGCTTAGCCAGGCCGATTCTCATCAACGGGGTGAAGAAGTCAGGGGCACCTCTCTTGACGATCTGGTTGGAATTGGATTCGGCAGTGGGCAGGCTGCTCAATGGAGAGGTGTTGACGCTGATGTTCAACGTGGTGGTGATCTTGCTGGACAACGAGGTGGCCTTGGGTGGACGACCCCGTTTCTTTCTGACCTGGGGGGTGCTGGTGACACTGGACGACTTTGTGCTGGAGGTGGGCGAGGCCATGGGAGCCGGGGCAGCCATGGGAGCCATTGCTCCCATGGGAACCGGTCCGTTGGCAGCGTAAACCTGTGGTTGGTACTGGGGCTGACCAGGCATGCCAAACTGTTGCGGGAACTCGGAGGGTGGAGCAGACGGCTGATAGTGCCTGTTATTCGGGTACTGATCCAGCATAACGTAAGGTGCCGACAATGAATGCATCTGAAGTCAAAGAACCACCGGAAGAGAAGTAAGCTGAGATGGTGGTGTAACCCTGAAATGACGAGAAAATTCGCAGGTCCGGTTAGGAATGAGCGGACAGGAAAACCAGCTATGGGAGAAACCGGAGAGGGCACCAGGAAGGACACAGAGGCAAGGGGATGGATGGAGCCGGGGCAGCGATGCAGGGAGGGCTGGAGTTGGATGGGATGGGCCTAGGGCGTGGTGGAAACAGGGGTCGGAGGCTGGAAATAGGACAGGATTACGGGGATAGTGAGACCGTAGGCAGGCGTAGGAGGAGCAGGAGCACAAGGAGCAGGAGGAGTAGGGGAGCAAAGAGCAGGGGGAGGTGATGAAAGACCTTGGATGATGTAGGCGACCGACTGGTCAAAGAGCTCCAGATGTTAGTAGACACAGGCAAAACACACCGGTTGGAATGGGGCCCAAAATCAGCGTGGAGGTGGCCTTTTGTAAAATCGTCTACGGTGAAAAATGCTACAATCCCAATGCATCTGCGAACAATGCTGGCACCGAGCCGGCATAAAGCAACCAGGGAGTATTGTTGTGGTGGCGGTCAACAGCAGCAGCGGTGTTGGAGGCGGTGAAGCTGGGTCCTGGCCATGGGCGTGCTACCACTGGTAGACGAGGCCAGGTGAAACACCAGAGCTGAGGTGACGAATCGCACTGGCCAGGTGAGATCATTGCGCCCTAGAGGAGGTGGTGGAGACTAACACCGCAATGGGTTCCTGGGCCGAGCCAAGCCGAAGTGGGAGTCACGGGTATTTTTGGCATGGAGCCTGGCCACAGTGGCCCAAATCAAAATATATCAAACAATAGCCGTACAGAATGCTACCCCCGAGGGTTAAGGGATGAAATCCTGTAGTGAGCAGGAAGGGAGCTGCATGGCACTGCACAGGAATGAGGGCAGTGAAAATCGCCATACGCGGGGTGAGCTGATAGATTCGACAGCAACGGCGGTGGTGTGGCAGAAGTTTCAGTTTCTGGCCTGTCGCCACCTTACAACCCTCCGTAACTGTCCTCGAGGTGGGGGCCGCCGTAAAACCGCCCTTCGGGGGGTCTGGCGCCCCCAGATCGGTCGCAATCCTGGCCTTACGGTCGGCCCCTACTGGGGTTGAAAAATTCCCTGACACAAACGCGTGTCATTTGGACGCACGCAATTTATCCCGATCGGGCCATAGCCATCCACCGACTAACAGCTTGATTGCATTTGTGGTGTGGAGCCTCCGTTACTCACATACATCCGTACCCCGATCGGGCCACTTCAAAACAAGGTGTACTTCGGTCCCTACATCCCTGGTCAAACAACACACCAAAAGACCTGGGGACTCCAGGTTCTCCACTGTAGGGCTCCACCTTAGCCTACACACCGTGTTCCCATGGATCTCCTCTTCCCACCCGCGGCAGCCGCCCGAGCCCCATCCAACAAAGATCGCTCGCTATTGTCTGCCACGAGCGTTATCGCAGTAGTAGAGCCAACATGGGAATGCCGCACGACTGGTGGTAGTAAACTGGTTGCTTCTTTCAGTAAAGAAAACACACCAACACATGCAAGATCTAGCCATGGTCTCCACCCGAGACATATGTATTCGATGCAACATCGCTTGCATCCCGGGGTCCTGAACGGGGTGAATTTTTCACTACATCGCCGCTTACGTCAGCAGCCATGGTAACGAGCTGGGATGGCTGGCCATGCCAGGGCCATTGGCGAGCCGCCACCAGACCAAAGGGCTCTGGGCTCCGGGACCGCCAGTGTTGGGAGCACCCCATCAAGCTGCGGTCGTTGGCAGCCAAGGCTGGCGGCTGCGGTTGTCTCGGACCGCTTATAATACGACGCTTAAGCCTAATTATACTGTGGCCCGCACAATATAATCAAGTGAAATAGTCCCCTTTGGGGCTACCCAGGAACCATGCCAGCAATCATTTCTGGACCAGTTACAGTATTTAAAGCAGATTTCTGCAAGATAGACCAGCCTGAACCAGCCTAGACCAGCATTAGTTCATGATTGCTCTTATTCTCGCCCGAGTAATTGGCCTACTTCCATTCGCAATTCAAGTGGTGCCTATTATCTCCGTCGAACCTGGCGGATGGACACATTAGCGCATTCTTAGGGGCAAGGCATGAGACCACCCGGGGACTTTTGCGTTACAACCGCAATTACGTAGCGGTTATTGCTAACAACGTTGAAGAATTCCACCTGTAGTCGATTTCTTCACGTTTCCCAGCAACATCGAGGTCGAGAAACCGATCTGGAAATCTTCCCTAGGTCTCAGCGAACTTCGCTAAAGTATGCGTTAGCAGGTACGAACTAGGTGAATATTCTTATCGACAGAGCTACCGCAAACGTCCAGCGGAAGCAGAATCGATCTTCCAAGAAATCTGCAAATTCAGCATGCAGATCTGGAAATCTGGACTCTGGAACTGTTGGATCAAAATATTTACGAGCCACATCGAGCAGGGTATTATTCTCCTGATAATAATTATCAGCCTGCGTTGAAATTAAATCGGATTTTAACGGGTATACGCAACAGCATCTAATTACCCTTGGCTACTCCTTACTGTGATATTCGGGTCCACTTGCTGAATTATCTGGCCAGTCCAAGATTTCAATTTCCGATATTTAAGGACAATACCACACCACGAGGACCGAATTTAGTAGCGAATCACAATTCCCACCACGCTGGCGATTGTTGGATGAATTCCTGAAGTACAGTAAGCGATCGCCTCTTTACAATCGTGAGGCATACGCATCTCATAGAGAGCGACCATTAGTGAGAATGCCAGGATAGTGTTGCGGCTCGATCCTCATTAGGCGTGGATTGACACTATTGACCAACTCAATTGAGCAAGAGTAAATATTAAGGCATCGCTGACGTGCAAATAGGAGCAAATTGGACCAAACAGGAGCAGAAGCGTATGGGGTAGATGTATTAAAGCAGATAGGACTTCAAGAAAGCAGCCATATATGCGTTTCTGGACCAGAAAAGCAAAGGACGAAGAGTGAAGAGCAAATAGCAGCCTAAGTGTAAAAAGGGTAGAGAGAAGGATCCGCCAAGTATTGGAATTCTGGGTTCCCTGTAAAATCCTCAGTACTGATATATATCAGAGATCTCGCTAAGTCTCGCAAGTTCGCGATTCTCACTAGTTTCAGTAATTCCAGGAACAACTTGGCCACAGCTATGCTTCAATTTCCACACTAATATGGGCCCTACATGCCCTTAGCTGCCAGCAGCCTCATCACGCAAACCACTGTGCTTCGTTTTATCCATGAGCTGCAAACGGGAGCCGGCAGCCCAAAAGTGATACCCATGGGTTTTGGTGGCGATTTTGTTTTTATAGCTACTGCGAGGTCGCAGCCATACGATCGTTTACTCGTACCACCGTACCCGCACCCCGTACCACCGTACCGTACCACCGTACAGTTGTTGTCGTACACCGTACTCGTACCAGTCTTGGTTGCTTTCTTCTCTTATAAGAAAGCGGTGGTACCAGCGTGAGTGACCAACTTTCAATTGCTTCCATAAAAGTCCAGTGACTTGCTCTTGTTCTTGCTGTGAGATCCCCTCCGTAGTACCAAGACCCCCACCGCCACCCAGCCACAAAACTACCACCATCTTCGCGAAGTCTACCGCGATTTTTCAATACCGCAACCACTCCAAATCAATCGACACCAGATCAACCATGTTGAACCCCAAAACTCACGAACGGGAGTTCTTAGGGTCTTTCGGGGCCACCTTTATCATGATATCACTTCCTGTGACCATCATTGCATTCCATTTTCTCGTCAATACCCAGTACTCGTTGCAGGGAGTCTCGTTTGACCTCGAGAAGATCAAACAAACCATCCCAGCCTCCGCCAGCGAATGGATGGCTTTAGCATTCGACGCCAAGGTGTGGAAGGCATACCTTGCGTGGTTCTTCGGACTCGTGGTCGTCGATGCCATTTCGCCCGCAAAACAGATGAAAGGAACCGTGTTAAGAGATGGCACTACCTTGAACTACAACATCAACGGAGTCTACGTGGCCTCCGCCTTGGTGGCCGTCTTGGTTGCCCGTGCCTACAGATTGAACTTGTACCTTCCCGAATTGCAGTTCATTTACGACCACCAGCTCCAATTGGTGTTGGTGACCAGTATCTTCTCGTTATTGTTGTCTGTATTCGTTTACGTTTACTCGTTCATTCCACTTACCAAGCCCAACGGTGTGGGCACCAAAGAGCGTATTCTTGCCAAGGGAGGAAACACAGGCGATGTTCTCTATGATTTTTTCATCGGCAGAGAATTGAACCCCAGAATCGGGTCTTGGGATATCAAGATGTTCTGCGAGTTGAAGCCGGGCTTGTTGCTCTGGATGCTCATTAACTTGTCCTGTCTCCACCAGCAATATCACACCACAGGCAAAATCACTGACTCTCTCTTGTTGGTGAACATTGTACAGTTTTACTATGTGCTCGATGGTGTTCTCAACGAAGAAGGCTGTTTGACCATGATGGACATCACTACCGACGGATTCGGCTTTATGTTGGCCTTCGGAGACTTGGCATGGCTCCCATTATCTTACTCGTTACAAGCCAGATATTTGGCCTTACCAGAAAACACCTTGAACTTGGGCTTGTGGAAGTGTATCGCTATTCTTTCTGTGAAATTAATTGGCTTTTACATATTCAACGCTTCAAATTCTCAAAAATCCAACTTCAGACAAGGAAAATTGGACCATCTCAACCTCAAGTCCATCAAAACCAAAACCGGCTCGAGATTATTATGTGATGGCTGGTGGGGAGTTTCCCAACACATCAATTACTTGGGTGATTGGCTTGTTGGATTATCTTGGTGCTTACTCACCGGCTTCCAGACTCCATTGACTTACTTCTATGCCATTTATTTTGCCATCTTGCTCCTTCACAGACAAACCAGAGATGATGCCAAATGTCATGAAAAATACGGCAAGGAGTGGGAGGAGTACCAAAAGAGAGTTCCATACAAAATCATTCCATATATCTACTAGGGAATTGATCATTTCGCATCCAGGAGAATATTTAATACCAGAGCTTCTGGATTACTTCACAAAGTAACTAATCAACCAATGTTTGAAGTGATTCATATATAGTTCAAAAAAGCCAAATAGTTATAATTAGTTCACAAAAAAAGTACTACTCAATTAATTCACGCTAATGTTATTTTATTTTCAAATACTTAGCTATGTCTGAGTCCATTATGTTAAGTATGAATTAGTTGCATCTATCAACTTCTAATTTCATCCAAACCAGCAAAATCCTCAAAAACTGGGCTACGGTACATTTCGACGGGCTAATCTTGAAATTATGATACTAGAATTGAAGGACAGGGTTACTCGTTCTTCTTGTCGTAGTCAACCTGCTTTTCGAAGGCGTTGTAGGAGATTTCCAAAGATGAAATCCATCCCAAAGCCACGTAAAGAATACCGACTAAGGCAAAAGAAACGATGAGACACATCAAGATACCAGGGGTAAAGAACTGGTACTTGGTGAAGAGGTTCGAGTTCTTAGTAGCATCTGATGGCTTGGAACTGGCCACTGGAGTAGGCTTTGAGGATTCCACCGAGGTAGCATAGTTGGCACCTTCCTTGGAAATGAAGGATTCGGCGGCACGGAAGTCGCTTTCCACTTGCTCCAAGGAGTCGATGAGTGAATCTTCTGGATCCATGCTCTCGGAACCAGCGTTCTTCTTGTTGTGATTGACCAATTGGTCGTAGTGTTCGCCAACGTATCTCTTGAATGAGCTGACAATAGAATGGCTAAACTTGGGCTTTCCTTGAATGATGAAGGCTCCCGAAGAGCTGTAGTCAAACTCTTGGCCCTCATGGGCGACGTCGACGTCTGTGATGAGGATGTTTTCGTGGTGACCATCCAACGATTCGCCTTCATCGACGTACTTCAACGAACACGAGGGATCGAAAGAAAAGTCCAAATCCGAAGCAGAAGCGTAGTGGACTTTTCTGGAAGCCAATCCTGAAATGATTTCCGGGTTCAAGTTCTTGACCCTGTAGATTTTGAGTTGTTCTCCCTGGCTACACACCTCCTTGGTGTAGGCCATAACAGCCTCCTTCAATTCGGAGAATTCCTGAATGTGCTTGGATTCTCCGATGTTGCTGGACGAAATGAAAGGAGCAGTATCATCGAAAGCAGAAACACCGACTGCTAACGCAGCAGCTACCAATACACTAGCGACCTTCATAGTGATGGATACTAACACTTTGAAAGGCTGGCGATAATTTGTCGGGTACCTGCCTGTATGCAGGTTGCTATCATGAAGCATGGGCAGGCAAGGGAGGCACTTTGGCAGGGAAAGAGTTCTTTAGAGAGCATTAAACGAGCAAAATGGCCATATGTAGCCGAGGGATACCTACCGGCTACTTCAATGGGCAACTGTCAGGGGTGGAGACTGGTCGTTTCGTGTATTTGCTTCCCTAACAAGACCGACACCTACATGCAGGACAACCAATTACCACCGACAAGAGAGATAGTAGAAGGCTCACTTTAGACCCCACGCCATGCCTGCCCCAGATATCCCCAAGTAAGTCTCCATGCGTATTGAAGTCCCAAATAAACTATTCCAGCATCCGTGAATGCAGAACTCATGTCCAATGTGCCAATTTCCGAAGGATATGCTACCAGATCGATGTTTTCTTGAAGTGGATAATAACCACAGAAGCCAATGAAAGGACAACTCCTTTAAAATTCAGCAATCTTTACCTAAGAAACCGAAAATGAATAGGCTTATGTTTAGCTCAAGGTGCTTTACCGCATTGAAAGAGTCCCAAATCCTAATTTATATCAGTTTTCGTGAAAATGATCATTCCGAGGCAGTGAAGCATAAACTCCATGGAACGGAATAGAAACCAATTAAGACACTACTAACTAATTAACTACAGAACCGTTGTGAACAAGCTTGTGTTTTACACGGCTGCCATGATCATATTGCCAATTTTGACTTTCTTTATTGTGCAATACCTCAGTGGAAACAACGCATTGGTCAGCGGAGGACTCGCTGCCTTGGTTGCCAATGTTGTTTTGATTTCTTTCGTTGTTGCTGCATTCACCGAGGATGTCAGAAGTGAAGAAGAGATCCAAAAAGAACAAGAAAAGGAATCAAAGAAGGACATATGAGCAAGGAATCGGTTATTTACTTCGTTTTTTTTCATTTCAAAACTACCACTGCAAATTTCTGTATATACCTTTAATGGAAGAGTGACAACTGCACCGCCTTAGCCACATCTATATATATCAATTATGACCACACTGTTGTAGTGGATGCTACCTAATGACATCGATTACGTAAGCGCCATATTTAACATTTCGAGGTTGATATATGAAACAAGACTACCTCAAACATGGTCCATCAACTAGCACTAGTGGCGTCAATTCCACATAATAAATACATTCAGACCATTTCTACACTCCAGGCACTCACAGGGTTAGAATCGCCCCAAGATATCGCCACTTATACCTTGGTTACCAAGCCTCATAACACATTCCGTCCTAAGTTTGAACCAGGGAAGGTGAATCAAATTGAACAATATTTTATGAAATGTACCACGACATGGACAGACAATGCTAGCAGATCGTTGGATATATCAATTCCAGTCATAAAACAAGGCAAAAATGACGATATACTGGTAGATAGATTATTCAGTGGAGAAGACAAGGTTGAACGTAATTGGACATTACAGGTGTCAGACATTCCAGTTGCGGGTAAAAACCAGGTCTGTTCTGCCCAAACCATTTACGAGAGTACTTTAGTTCACACACATACCACCGTCAGAGAGCAACATGCTACTTCTGCTACTACAGAGACCGCTACAGAATCACAGCCAATTGAAGACGTAGTTGTGGTGGACGCGATGGAGGTTGATCAAGTGGATTTGACAGGAGATGTCAAGGAAGAAACCGAAGTGAAGAAAGCATCTCCTTCGCCGTCACCATCCACAAAGGACTCGTTCTTACAGTTTTTAGAGGAATTGGGATATGATGTTATCAATCAATTCTGGTTGAAAGGTGTCCGTTTTTTCCACAAAGATATCGTCATTGAAATTTTCAAGGTATTCATCCGTGATGATACTACCGAGAGTACACAGAAGAATAAGATCAAGTTGAAATTATTGGATGACACCAATACTTTTCAAATCAAAACATACATCAATATACCTAAAGCCACCGATGTGGAATTGATCAACCAGGGATCTAAAGACTTGCTCAAATTACAGGAATTCTTGAAGAATTTATTTGAATTGCAAATTCCTGATCGGATGTACATGGACTCCCGAGTAAAGGCTACTTAATGTAATATAGAACCATGTTCACCCCTACCAAAATATATACAAAATTAAATGATAAGGGACAAGGAACAAATGTAAATTTTCTCAGCAACTTTTTAGACAGGATACCTGAAGGAGATACCATCCAATAATGCAGTTGATAATCGTAAAAATCATGATGACGGCATCAGTGTCAAAGGGTGTCTTCTTGGAGCATAGGGTACTTCGTAGATAATCTCACAACGGACTGATCCTATTTTTCACCCGAAACTCCAGTTTTTAAGGTGAAGTAGCTCAGATTCCGTTCGCTTAACTTTGAGATGTCAAAACCCTCCTCTCCCTTTTCAGTGTCTGGCTTCAACTTCTCAATGTCTTTCAACAAGGTCTTCAACGTAGTTACCTTGCTATGTGCATGATCCTCAGGTAATAATCTAAACATTGAGTCGTTACTACTCTCATTTTCAACAGAGGAAGATTCTTTGTATAGATGCTTGATGAAGGTCATCTGGGTCTTTAAGGCCTGGATGATCTCTTTCTCTTTCTCAATTGAAATATTTTGGTTCAAACCGGACAAATTCAAGATCTTTCGTACATCTGATGGGGTGACTTGGACATCTTCTTCTTTCAGCTGGAGAAGCTCTTTTACGGACCAAACAGGGTTTTTCAAAAGGGCTTGGATTTCAGACCTCGAAAGTTTGGGCCCCACACTGGAATAATGCCTGTTGGCTCCACGCAACACCTGCCGTATCATGTTAGATTGATGTTCTTGATCGATCTACTTCAGAACTTATATAAATGATGCACGTGACCAAACATGGTTAAAGGTGACCAAGGAAACTATTTGTCGTCGAAACTTGAGCAGAATAACCTTCATGGGACCCTTACTTGGCCGACAAAATGCAAGGGACTGACTAATAATACTACAGAAATTTCACGTTTTCTTTTTGTAACATCTATGCTATGAAAACTAATTTACAACCCCTACTTTTGGTTCAACTTCTCCAATTCCTTCTTAGCCTTGTCAAGCTTTCTTCTCTTCTTAGTCAAGTCGTCTTGTCTGGCCTCCTTCTTGTCAATACCGTATTGCATCTTCTTGTACAATTTACGTTGTTTGTTTGTCATCATGATCTTCTTCAATTCCTTCTCTTCGTCTTCGGCACTTCTCTTAGTACCCTTAGACTTCTTCTTTTGATCTTGTTTCACGTCAGAGAATTTGACACCAGCAGCTTCCATTTCCAATTCCTTTTGAGCCTTCAAGTCTTCATCCTCCTCTTCCTCTTCTTCTTCTTCATCCTCTTCATCTTCTTCGCCTTCTTCGACTTCTTCTTCCTCTTCTTCCTCTTCTTCTTCACCTTCAGCAGCCACAACAGGCTTTTCTGGGTCATATCCACCAGCATCACCCCATGGACTCAAATGTGGAGGCAAAACTTCTCCAGGACCGTATGCACTAACTGATAACAACTCGCTCTTGTTAATACAGTCGAAGACCCATTGGGGTTGAATGTAGGTTCTTCCACCGACCTTTTGGGCCAACTTTGGTCTGTCAACGATTTGATGAGTGATGTTACTCAAGTCCAAGTTCTTGTAGGCTTCTGGTTGCTTGATCTTCAAGTCGTCCAAGGCGATTTCGGACACAATGGATCCACCGCAAGATAATATACAGATTTCTAAGATGTCCAATGGAACTTCACGACCAACGAAGAAAACGAACTTGGAGAATAAGGTGGAGGTTGGAGAGGCGAGCTTGGATGGTTGTTCCAACAAGTCACCAGTGGTCTTATTAGTCGAAGTAAACTCGTCAAGTTGAATTTCTTCGACGTTTTCTTCCTCAGCTTCTTGTTCATCCTCCTCTTGGTTGGCTTCCAAGGCCTTGGAAAGCTCTTCTTTGGATAACAATTTACCTTCACCGACGTCTTCTTGGACATTCTTGACGGCAGGTAACAAGGAGTTGACACCTTGCTCCTTGGATTGCAAAACGTATGAGGACAAACCACCAATACCCTTCAACTTTTCGATGTCGATGGTAGGTGGGTAGATCAAACCAGCATCATTGTACAATCTGTACAAAGAGAAGTGCAACAAGGTGGAGTAGAATTCCAAGAAGGTCAACATGATTCTGAAATCAACATCGGTAGGGATGTTGGTTGGGAACTTGTAAGGAACCAACCATCTGATCTCTTCTCCCTTGACATTGGCCTGGTAGTAAACACCCTTGATGGAAACAAACACTTTCTTCAACAATCTTTGCTTGGTGACGTAGGCCATCCATTGGTTGCACAACTTTTCAGCGTCCTTAGTGACTCTGTGGCTGACCTTGTCAGTGGCAGGCATGTTGGCGAAAAGGAACAACATGTTGAGCGGGTCGTCGAGATCACGCAAGGCGTCCTGGAAGGTAGGATAACGCTCCTTGATAATATGTTCTAATGTGTACTTTGGACGGTTGGCATCCAATTTCTGAGCATCACTCACTTCACCTCTTCCCAAGGCTCTTTGTAATTTTCTAGCAAAAATCTTGTGGTCACGGAATTTGGCCAACACGGGCTCATGCATGAGGTATTGGATGTCTTTGTAGTAGTAGAAGGTGGCGGGGGCGGTGGATCCCTTGTTGGCCTTCTTCTTGTTTCTGGGTTCTCTAGGGTAGATACCTTTGAAGATACAAAGACGACGGAAGTCGGCTAAAGACACCTGCAACTTCTTCACTGCCTGGGTTCTGGTGACAAAGTTCTTAGCATTACCGGAGGTTCCTCTCTTCTTGATTTTGGCCATCTTGGAACTAGTTATCTAGTGAAAAATTCATGAGATGAGCTGAAAATATAATTCCCCAAGATGAGGGGTCACGTGCGAGGATTTTACGATGCCCCCACCTCATCAGAGGTAAGACCCAGGAGTACCCGTTTCCAGTGGCCAGTGGGGTCCCGAATGCTGGGCGCTCTAGAGGTGCTGCAGCTGTCTGATTTTGCTGAATTGCTGCTTCAAGAGAAGTGCAATGGGCCACATTTGGTTGAATTTGGGGACGAGCTCGAGAACCTCGCACTCAGTATCAAGGATGGTGTTCAAGCTATCGTGGCTGGAGTTGGCATTCCATCGAGTTGTTCTTGTGTCAGGGGTTGGAGCTGGATACAGGGGGATCACAGTCGTTTTCTTGGAGTCAAAAAAAGTAGTTTCGAATTTATAAGCAATTTCAAAGCACATTTCCTTGATATCGGTGAGAGGACACTGGTGAAGAGGTATATCCACCAGGCCGACCAAAGCTTGGGCGACTATATCGACTTCTTCGATGATACTGGAATAGACCCCTTGATCCCGGGATTTGTTTTTGTCAAGTTGGAGGATTTGTAGCATTCTTTGCTGGGATGGTAGTACCGAAGAAAGAAGTACCATTCGAATCATGTACGTTTCACAGAACTCGAGGTGGGAATTGACGGCACCAGTGATAAAGCGGTAGATCAAGTAAAACTTGCGATCGTTGGACCGACTCACTCTGTTGAGAAAGTCGTCTTCCATCGGGAGTTCTTGTAAATGATTTTGCACCCAAAGTGTACAAACCCATAAATGCCCACCACCACCAGAAAACACCACCAAACTGGAATCGTTCATGTCAATTCCTTAAAGTATCCTGACAAATTGGTCGTCTCCGATACCTGGGGCGTCGGCACACCTTCAGCGGAAGTCGAGGTGGATCGGCTGGACCACCACTGCCCGGTATTCTACATCGAAACAATACGGCTAAAGAACGAACTTAGACAGCTATTGAAGCACCATAACGTGGACTACGATACCTACCAGTTTGGGCTCCACAAAATGCAGTTGGGGCCCGTTTTCCAAAACTACGGGTTCTCTGCTTCCAGCAGGATATTCATTCACGAGAACGATTTTTCAGACTTCCAGCTGAAAATTCTCAACGAGGTCAAAAACAATATGGTTTCTGCAGCCCGAGTGGCCAGGTTCGAAAGCATTGTTGGAGGGAGCGACTTGACAGACTTCCTGTTTGGAGAGCAGACAGTGGCCGCTTGGGAATAGGAGAGGAAGAGAAAGTGGAACTGCTCAGAACTAAGTTTCTGTGATTGCTAAATGAACCAGCCAAGCAAACAATAGGGCTTCAAGCAGCTAAGTGACCAGAGAGCGACCATTAGGGTCTCTTTCCTAGATTGTAATGGTAATAGACCTGGAAGGGTTGTCACGGCTGCCATTGCTGCCCCAATAAATGCTTCCCTAGATACTACAGTAGAGATGGCACACGTGCCATACATTAGGATCGGGTTAATAAATTCACCAACACCGCCATTTCTCTAGAAGAACACAAAACAACAACTAGAAACCCCTGTTGTAGCAACATAGCCACCGAATGGGCCGTTTAACCGACGGATTTTGCACCCATAGTCCCTCACCCATCTCACTTGCCAGCCTCACCATTCTCATCGCCAGCCAAATACCCCCACAAAACATCCCCACAAAAAACCCCAGCCAGCGTTGAATCCTGACATCTACACCAACGGGTCTCTCTCTGATCCAGTCTGCCCCTTCCCTTCTCTGTGCCCCCAGCCACTTCTTCTTGCCACTTCTCCTTGCCACCCATCTCCTGTCATGGCCTTATCTGGACCCTCGCACTAACGTGGGGGAAAATTTTAATTTACCAATCATTCCCCAATCATTAACAACTACCAACATCGATGTCGTTTCAAGACGTGCTTCGTCGTGGCGATGAGTTTCTCAGCGATTATCCACGTACTTCTCCCTTGTGGAACTATGCGTCCCACTTGACGTGTCTTGCCATGACCATCAACTCCAAAATCTTGTTGAACGTGCTCTACAAGCCGTTCCTTCACAACATCGAAAAGCTCGATAATGCGCTTGAAAAGGCCCGCCGCGAGAACAGGGGCCTCTTGACGGTGATGAACCACATGTCTGTGGTGGACGATCCGTCGTTCTACGCCGCGTTGCCCATGCGGTACCATCTTGACATCGATACCATCAGATGGGGCTTCGGAGCCCATAACATCTGCTTCCTGAACATGGCGCTTCTGTGGTTCTTCAACTTGGGCAAGATCTTGGGCACCAAGCGGTTTGGCGAGGGGCCTTTCCAGGGATCGCTCGACGCCGCCATCCGGATCTTGAGTCCAGATGACACCTTGGACCTCGAGTTCAGCCCGGGGGTTAAAGACGCCCAGAAACCCATGCTTATCCAGGAGATCAACATAAACAAGTCCAAGGAATTGGTCAAGCACATCCGCCCTAGCCCCGAGTCCACCAACGTGTTGATGTCCAAATCGCCCTTCATCAGAACCAAAACCTCGTGGTTCCACGTTTTTCCCGAAGGCTTCGTTCTCCAGTTGCAGGAACCGCATAACAACTCCATGAGATACTTCAAGTGGGGTGTGTCAAGACTTATCCTCGAAAGCACCACTGCTCCCGTGGTGGTTCCGATCTTCTCGTACGGGTTCGAGAAAATCGTTCCAGAAGAAACCAGCGGCGAAGGCTTGAAGAGATGGTTGCCAGCAAATCTTGGTGCAGAGATCCACATCAGTATCGGCGACGCTTTCTCCGACGAACGTATTGAGTCCTATAGACAAAAATGGAGAGACTTGTGCAAAAAATACATAGACCCTGCAAATCCCACCGACTTGACCGAGGAATTGAAAAACGGAAAGTTGGCTCAATACTTGAGATCTAGTCTTGCTTCTGAATTGAGAGATGCTGTGTTGAACATCAGAAACTCCATCCCAACCCTCAACCCAGAGGACCCCAAATTTAAGGACCCCAAATTTTGGAAGTTGTATACCGAAACTGAAGGTTTGAGTGATCCAGACGTCAAGTTTATTGGTAAGAACTGGGCCATTAAAAGACTTCAAAAGCATTTACCAGATTTCAGAGAAGATTAGATTCCTAGCATATCGATTCCTGTATATAACACCTGCATATAGACAAATCTTGAAAAATTTCGATTTTGGTTGTATTAACTAGAAGATTCAATTCTCTCATATTACCCCATAACATTTCATATGTGCCAGCATGCTATGCTATAGGCAGGCAAAAATCACGGGACTGAGGGCACTTCCCCAGTCAAAGCTTTTGGTGAGCGCTTTATCCAGTTCCAACCGTCATATCCCAATCAGATGGAAAAGTTGGACTAATCCGATAAGCAGATTCAGGAAGAACATAACACCTACAACTTCACCCATAATCGAAATAAAAGACGAGGATAAACCCGCCGTAAATGAAAAAATTGAAGAACTTAGGCGATATGTTCGTACAAATGACATGCCAAAGAAATTGAAAGTGAAGATGATGAGCACCAAGTTGGCTGAAATCATTTCCAGCTCTACAATTTTGACCATTGGCGAAGTGGCTGTGATAAATTCAGTCTTTATCGAACTTTTCACGCTTAATGGCCAAAAAGTGGTCAATTCCGAAGGAGTCATGTTTCTCTCCACTGACGACTTGATCCGGTTATTTGAGATTTCTTCCTGGTCCTTATTGGCCGATAACGTCCCTGGCAGACAAAGGTTACAACTTCCAAAGTATATGTCAATATTGACGCAGTTTTTGATGGGCCAAAATGCCCATGTGCTCTCCCCATCTACACTTGTTCAACTAGTCGAATTAGGTAGCAGAAATTCGAGCTTCGAGCTTGTATTTTTAAGTTTGATTGACCTGAAAAACCAAAGTCTTACTCCAGAGTTTACCCAGACGCTCTTGTCGTACTATGAAAAAAATAACCAGTTGAGTCTTCGTCACTTTGAAACCATTATTTCAGCATCTCAAAGAGTTGGAGAAATGGATAAACTTCATGCCGGAATGGAAGCCAATAACCAAAGAACGGACTTGAGTCCATTCAAATCCTCCTCAAACATTATAGACAACACATTCTTCTTGAAGTTCAACCTATACATCGAATCGTTGTTTCAAGAAAGCTTACCTGAAGTTCACGAATATAAAAACCTTGAGAAGAATATTGACAGGATCCAATATGTGGCCAATATCCTATTCAAGAGCATCAAACCTGAACCTGAATCTTTGAGCTCGATAATGGTGATGTTTAAATTGTGCTATGACTTGGCTCAAGTTAACCATAATCCCGATCTTGAGAGCACCTTATCCAGGGCAATAACGTCACTCAACAGATTTTCCCGTGATTCGATAGTTCAGGTTTTGGATGCCCAAGAGGACGAGTCACTTGCAGATGTCCTATTGAACTATAGTCAGTACCACGGAGAATATTTAATTGCTGAATTTGTCAGCGATTTCATACAGGAGGGACTGATTTCAGATGAATTAAAGTTCCAGGCATCCATTTATGAGATTCTACAGGGAAAGGAATCTTCTCAGCTTGATGAAAGTTTAAAGCTGATATTGCAATCCGTGAGCTCTCTTGTTGACAAGGAGATTAATCCAGGCGAAGCTTACAGCCGTTTAATTCAGAGTTTAATGAGACATGATATTGATCCAAGAGGCGATTTTATAGAGCAGGTTATATCTCATTTTTCCAGCTGCTTCATGTTTCAAACACCAGCACTTTCATTTAAGTATCGAATTGATAAGGCACTCGCTTTAGACGATCACAAAAAGGCTCTTGAATTGTTCGAAGATAGTCTTGAGCAGTCAATCAATTGGTCTGGTGAAATGGAGCCTAAGTTATTGATAACTTTGAACAACTTAATAATCAGCACCTGCAATAATGCCGTTGAAATACAGAAGATATTTCCTATTTTTGTCAAGGTGAAGCAACAAATGGGCAGCCACTCGATAAATATCGAAACAATGAAGGTATTGAGCTCGAAAATGTTGGATGCAGAATATGTTGGTGATCTCATCGAGATGATGAAGAGAGAGTTTCCATCCATTGAGAAGGAAGAGACGGTTAAGTTACCAATGAAATACCCATGGAGTATAAAGTACAAAGAATTTTTCGACCTGATGCAGAAGTTTGTCACGGAATACGATAATGAAGAAACACATGAAACTAATTGGGTCTTATATGGGGAACTTCACAAATACTTTGAAGTTCCCTTCGAAACATATTTACCCACCATGGAGTTTTTCTGCAATAAGAACAGATTGAATGCAGCCTTATTGATATTCAGACAGGTAAGAAAACTCAATGAACTACATGGAGACCACACCCATCTCCCTCCTCTGAGAGACATGTACATGATGCTTTTCAAACATTTTGGGGATAAATTGTATGAAGAGGGAGTGATCGAAGTTCATGAAAGTCTTAAGATGGAGATCAATTTGACGAAGCAAGATATTGCCCTTCAAAATTCCATATTGAATGCATACTCTAATTTGCAAGACGTATCCAGAGCTAGAGAGTTGTTCCTTTCGATGTCTACTAACCCAATGTTAATTGGAGGAATAAACGAGGAATCTATCCAAATCATGATCAAGACTTATACATACAATGATTTGGCATACGTTCAAAAGTTTTGGAACAATCTTTCTCAGTTCAATATTTTGCCCAACAAAGCAATCTACAAACAATATTTGATTGCTCATGTTTATCATGGATTGGTCGATGATGCATTAACTTTGGTGGAAGGATTGGGTGATTACGATATCGAATTGGATAGTGATATTATTTTGGCCTTACACAATTATTGCTTGGAGAAAGAAGGACAAGCTAAAATTAGAGAATGGGCTGAAGATAACCATCAAGAGCTTTGGACCGAGGTATTGAACAGCAATCTCTTGCAAGGAGCTACGAATTATGTTCCTGCAAACAATTTGATTGCAGAGAGTTCGTAATGTAAATAGTGTACATTAATAATTAATTAGCATTTATGAAAGTTTCGTAGCATTTACCTTCGTGGCAAAACGTAAAGAGTTCACTGTTTCGTTAAAGTTCGATTCCAATGGCGATATGTTGACAAACATTAATGTCTTTGACGAACCACCTAAGCTATGCTTCAACAAATAAGTCAATTTTGAGTTTCTGTATGGTATATGGTTGGTACTTGAGCTATTCTGCTGGCCTCGTAAAGCATAGATAACGTCCCCCAATGAAGATAATGACTTGTTGATAGCTTGTGTTTCCTTAAGTCTATCGCCTTTGGCCTGCGATGAAGAAAGTCTTTCAGACCCAGCTAGGTCTATCAAGTTCAAACTACCTTCACAACTGACTCCCGATATTTTATTGTGACCTTTTATTGTCAAAGTAAAAATATAATGGGATCTGGACGAGCGTTCATTTGCTTGTGTTGTTGCCGTGGATCTATTCTTGGATGCTTTCGCTAAAAATGAATGTGCTTGTTCGACAGATGAAAGCTCCACTATTGTTGCGTTTGAAACTATCGTCTTCTGTTTGATGTCATCATGCTTGATTTCGTATTTTAAATTAGAATTTTGATGAGAAAGCAAATCTATAATGGTCTCATTGTAAATTTCTATGAATCTCCCATGAACAGTATATTCCCAGTCTTCAGTAGAGAGTTGATTTATGTCATTGAAAATCTTATTAATTGACAAGGGAATCATTCCGCTTTTGGATGACATTGTGTGGGTTTTTCCAGATCCTGTCTGGCCATATGCAAAAACACACACATTGTATCCATCCAACGAGGATTGTATTAATTGTGAGAGCTCTTCAAATATCATTTCATTTGTCAGGTTAAACAGGAAAACCTTATCAAATTGAAAGTTATAGGATTGAACCGCATTAGAAGTGGTAGATTTTCGATTAATTGTTGAAAGGGAAATTTCTTGGTTTGCAGTGTCATTAAACTCATCATCATCTGGAAGGCTCATTGACGATAATGAAGCATTGTTATCTACTGGGCGAATACGACAGTAAACTCTTATGTTACCCTTCAATTCCTGAAGTCTATTGTGAAGGGTTCTTCTAACCTCCTCTTGGTTGTGTGAGTTGGAGTTGATGGAAGATATTTCCTTCTCGTAATTTTCGATCTTTTGTAACATCAACTTATCTGCTTCTTCTAGTTCTTTAATTTCATTTTGTTTAGCAGTAATTCGGCCATGCAAGACAGCAATTTCTTCTCCTTTATCCTCAAATTGCACCATTATTTGCTTGACCAAATTTTGCTTCTCATCTGAATTTGCCCTCAACGATTCTAATTCAGCTTTCAAGTTGTCGATTTGGATAAGCTTTTCGGCCTTGGTCTCCTCTATTGTCTGGATAGTGTGAACCAAGGAATCTATATTTTCTTTCATGGTACTTTCAAGTCCTATCAAATTTTTATTGTGACTTTCTTTCATTTTTATGAGGACCTTGTTAAGGCTCTGGGTTTGATGTTTCAATTCTTGGGAAATCTTCTCGATACTCTTGATCAATTGTGCTCTCTTATGCTCTCCCTCGGTTGCATTTCTCTTGATAATTTGTTCAATCTGATCCGTGACAACTTCCTTGAGCTTATTCACCCTACTTTCGTGCTGAAGAACACGCTTTTGTTTCTTGACCTTGTATTGATTTTCGAACTCCACCGATGTTGACTTTCTGACTTGCTTGGCTCTGCTGACTGAATCTTCGATTTGGGTTAAGTTTGACTTAAGCTCTTCCAACTCCCGCTGCTGCATATGCAATTTGAACTCTTCCTTCTGCATTTTTGTTATTAATGACATCTTGATACTATTTAGTTCTGAAAGCTCGTTTTGCTTTCTATTAATCTGTTCCGATCTCGATGACAAGCTTCTGAGGGCCACCAAATTGGATCTCTTGCCTCTATCAAGTATTCCTGGAGCTATGAGCTCATTGCTATGATCTCTCATTGGTTTTCTGGTGTTTTTAGCCCTATCGATGTTGGGGGTGTTACTCAAAGCGGGACTAGCGGACTTAGAATTGCTCGAATTGGGATGATTTTTGGAGGACTTCGACTCAGGCCTACTCCTGTTAAGTACTTCGGCCGGGGACGGCCTTAGTATCAGCGGAGTATGAGATTTGGTGCTCTCCATTTATGACCTAAACACTTGAAACCAAACATAAACATACCTCAGGTAGTGATCGCGGTCACGCGCGTTACCGCACGTGATCGATGTGCATCTCAAAAATTTGAGATGGACCTAAGAAAGTAATCCTCATACAATGGCATCTGCATTAAAGAAGCAAAAGACTAACAGTCGTAAGGTCAAGCCTGTCGAGCCAGTGGTATCTCTGGATTCTGGCTCTGAACCAGAGGTTTCCAGCGCTGCTGAGGAGGATTTGGACGACTTAGAGTTGGATGATGAGGTAGATGTTGCAGACGTTTCCAGTGACGATAGCGACGAAAGTGGAGAAGAAAACGATGAAGAAAACGATGAAGACGAGGACGATTCGGAAGAGGATGCCAGTGGCGACGAAAGTTCTGACGAAAAGTTGCCAAAGTTGAAGAAAAAGAAGAACCTTGACGATGGCTCTGAATCCTTTGCGGGTGCTTTCAATGCCATTCTCGGTTCCAAATTGAAGGCATATGACAGAAAAGACCCAATTTTGGCCAGAAACAAGCTGACCATCAAGAAATTGGAGTCGGAAAAGCTCGAAGCTAAGGCCAAGAGAGCCCTTTTAGCAGAGAAGAAATCCTTACATGATAAGCACAGGGTCAAGAACTTGTTGCCATCTGCCAATGAGCCGGAAAAGGTCAGAGAAATTATCGAAAACGAAAGAAAGTTGAAGAAAGTGGCTCAAAAGGGTGTGGTCAGACTTTTCAACGCTGTGATGTCCACTCAAGTCAAGACCACCCAAGAAGTGAGTATGGAGCACGGTGGTAAATCTGTTAAGGAGGAATTGATGAACGAGATCTCCAAGGAGAAGTTCTTGGATTTGGTCCAGGCTGCTGGACAGGAATAGGTGCCCAGTAAGAAACTCAATATTTGCAAGCATTTTGAGTCCAGAGCTAAGCCTTCGAAGATTAACTAGACAACCATATACCGTAAGCTTCTGGATGGTCTATGGAACTGTAATTACGAGGTTTTGCACTGCAATACTCTTTTCGTGGTTGAGGTGATCGCTCTAGGCATTGTGAAAACTCTCCAAAATTGCAAATCGAACTTCCAAAAAAGAACACAACTACATACTATTCAACTGACATTACTAGGGCTGTTTTGAGAAGATTCAACCCTCACCAATCCAAGATATTTTGGAATCAAAAAGGACCTGGGATCGCAACATCTTTTCTCCCCCCGCATCTGTATATTAGCATAGACGTTTTAGGAAATCTATCCGTAGTATAACTGTACCACCTCCTGCTACCAAAACCTCACCATATTTAACGAAAGCAACAGCAAATGACCACTTATCATGGGACAGCAAGATTTTGAGTTGAACGTGCTTTCGGAAGCACACCAGGAAAAGTCAATTGCAGTCGAAGGCTCCTCCAATTTTGAGCAAATTGCTACTATTGATGAGTCGGTGGCAGCCACAAGTGATTCGGAGTCAACTCGGTCGTCAACCACGGCCGATTCTAGAGACTTTGATGACATTGACTATGCCCGAAATAGGCCAGGATTTGAAAGCAGGGGGTCTGGTCACGATACAGGGGTCAATGGCTCCGAAATTAGGTCGTACGACTCGAGACTGGTAGAACCACTGGCATCTCTAGAGTTTCCAAGTCATGTGGTCACATCTCCAACCTCAGATCCAAAGCAAATAAAGCCCATGAGCTTTGCCAATCCCCCAGCAAACCGATCGAGGATCGTTGTTTGCATTATCTGGAGCTTTATTTGTGGATTTAGTGATGCTTCTCCAGGTGCGTTACTTCCTCACATGGAATCATACTACAACATACAATATGCTGTGGCTTCCTTGATCTGGATCAGCAATGCCCTTGGATTCATCCTCATAGCGGCGTTGTCTCATAAAATCCAGCCATGGCTAGGAAGAAGGTATTCATTACCTTTGGGGTGTTTTCTCAGCTGTGTGATGTATGCTATTGTCTCCAGTGGGACCCATTTCGCTGCCATAGTGGTTGGGTTCTTCTTTGGAGGGGCCGGATTGGCCATTGTGTTAGCACAAGCCAATATATTTCTAGGAAGGTTGGATAAGCAGTCGAAGTATTTGGCGTTCAACCATGCAGCTTATGGAACCGGTGCTACTGTTGCTCCATTGATAGCCACCAGTATGGTCAACTCCGGAGTCTCATGGCATTATTTCTATTTGGTTTTATTGGGGATGATGGCAGCCAGCGGAATTGGATTGTACATTACCTTCCGAGAGGCAGACGAGGATCTTAAACCCTGGGATGCCGACACAACAGAGCCGGGTGTGTTGGTCGATCCACAAGATCAAGAGTTGCTGGGGGTCAAGGCTGCAGCCATGGCCAATACCCAGAAGAATGAGATGGTGTTGGCATTGAAAACGCATATAACGTGGTTAATCTCGTTTTTTGTTCTATTTTACCAGGGTGCAGAAGTGTCAATGGCTGGTTGGATAGTGACGTTTCTATTGGACTATAGGCATGCAAATCCCCGTTCTGTTGGATACGTTGCTTCCGGTTTCTGGGGAGGTTTGACCATCGGGAGGTTGCTACTCACAAGGCCCCTTCATCAGAGGTTGGGCATCAGGCGAGGCGTTATTCTCGTTTCCTTGGGGTCTTTGGTTCTCATCTCGTTGGTGTGGGCCATTCCTCACACGATCGTGGAGGCTGTTTTGGTGTCATTGGCCGGTGTACTTATAGGCCCCAATTACCCGTTGCTCATCACCTTCAGTGCCCAGGAGGGACTCATTCCCAGAAAAATACAGATTGTGTCGTTGACCATTATGACGGCTTTTGGCTCCTCTGGAGGAGCTTTGTTTCCTTTCTTGGTGGGTATTTTATCGCAATCTCAAGGCACGTATGTTGTCCTTCCGGTATTTATAGCCCTTTACTCGGCGATGTTGTGCTTGTGGCTTCTCCTTCCCAATATTGAAAGGAAGAGGTCTGGGGAAATGTCGTTCTGGCAGAGAGTATGGTAGCAATGGCCTACCTCTTGCTCACTAGATCATTTCGATTAGAATCGTATATTCCTTATGAACACAGCAATAACAAAACCATCATGCCAGACTGATGAGTATATAATGAACAAGGATGAAATTAAACATAAAAGTCAACAATTGTAACAATTTTAACGTACAATATATAAATCAGTGCAATCTCCGAAATATTCAAAATCTACCAAAAATGGACCAAAAAAAAAAGCTAAACTGTTTGCTTACCAGCCACTACTCACAAAAACATAGTAGTGTCCTAAAATCTTCAGTTATCCATACTTTGCCCCTTCTTTCTACCCCATTCAGCTTGCCTAGGTAACCATTTGCACCCAACCACGTGATCCAATCAGGTAATTAACTATGAGACCTCACCAGGATCAAATAACCACACTCGATGGCAATTGAAAAGCACATCAAACAGGGCGAAACGGCCCTTCAAAACAAGGACTTTTTAGAGGCAATCTCCCATTTCACCAACGCTATCAAAGAAAACCCCAAAGCATTCGTTCCGTATCTCAAAAGGTCCAATGCCTACCAAAAACTAGCCAATTACGACGCTGCAAAGAAGGACATCTCGATTGCCCATTCGATAGCAGAAGAAAGAGGCAATAGGTCCGATATCGGAGCCTGCTACTTCCGGTTGGCGGTGGTGTACTATTCCGAGAAGAAGATCCGGTTGGCGCTTCGCCATTTTGAGAAGGCAAAATCGTTCAATAGTAATGAGGCAACGCTTGATTTCTGGTTGAACAAATGTGAACATGACATCAAATCAGGCAAGGCCCAGGACGAGAGCGAGCAGGATGACGAGGAATTGGCGGAAATAGCTCAAAGTATGAATCAAAAACTGGAGGAACTCGAAGCCAAATCAGCACCAATTATTCCAGAAGTTGTCCCAAAGAGCGATGCGAAGACCGATCCAGAAACTTCCACCTCTACCTCCAAAACTGATGCAAAGCCCCCCAGTTCAACAAATCCTTCGGTGATCGATAAGCATGCTCCTTTGGCCCCCAAAATCAGAGATGATTGGTACCAATCAACCGATACCGTGACCATCGCCATTTATGCAAAAAATGTGAAAGCAGAAACGTTTTCTATCGATTTCCAACCCACTTCCGTTGCGATAAACTTCCCCAGCTCCAACAACACCGAATACAGCTACAATCTTGATCCTTTGGCTGCAGAAATCGACACTGAAAAGTCATCATATCGTATTTTCGGCACCAAGGTCGAGATATACTTGGCGAAGAAAACCGAACAGAAGTGGTCCACCTTAGAAAAATCTGCCGCAGAAGTGGAAACCAAACTTGCATACCCAAACTCGTCCAAGAAGGCGATCAACTGGGCAAACTTCAAGGTCGATGAAGAGGAGGACGAGAAAGACGGCGATTTCTTCGAAAAATTGTACAAGGACGTGGATGACGATACTAGAAGAGCCATGATGAAATCATATGTTCAGTCCAACGGAACGGTCTTGACCACAAACTGGGATGAAGCCAAGGGCAAAGACTTTGAAACAAGCCCTCCAGAGGGTATGAAAGCTAAAAAATGGTGAAATTTGGTGAAACTGTTGGAAAGAGGGCACAAAGGCCGACAATTCGTCGACATAAATTCCCTTCAAATAGCAATGTGTATTTAGCGAATAGGTTCTCGCCATGAATGTTGAAATCTACATTAAGTTGACTAATAACTCCACCACCTCGAGTCCACTCCCAATTCTCTTGAGTTGACTTGCTTATCGACCTGTACCTGAGCCTGATAACTAAGCAACTTATCGCGGACTGCATACAACCCGCAACCATTGCTAGTTCTGACCAACCAAGTACATCTAGAAGGTAAGCTGAATGCTCCGGATATATCAGCAATTGAAACCTTCCACGTTAGTCAGACCGTTCATACAATCCCGAAAAATGCAAGTCAAGGCGATTCCTATGAGATGGGGAAGTGGCGATAATTACGCGTATCTCTTGATCGACAACCCAACAAAGCATGCCTGGATTATTGATCCAGCAGAACCAGAAGAAGTATACGATTATATCAAGGAGAACAAGCCAGGTTTCGAGCTTAAAGCCATCGTCAACACTCACCATCACTATGACCACTCCGGGGGCAACAAGGACCTCCACAAGAAGTACCCTGACTTGCCTGTGGTTGGAGGAAAGGACTCTCCATTGGTCACATACACCCCATCCCATCAAGAGGTGATTGATTTGGGCGATAACTTGTCTATCACTGCATTGCACACCCCTTGCCACACC
The DNA here is from genome assembly GCA_030571845.1 of Suhomyces yuchorum. Taxonomy (NCBI): domain Eukaryota; kingdom Fungi; phylum Ascomycota; class Pichiomycetes; order Serinales; family Debaryomycetaceae; genus Suhomyces; species Suhomyces yuchorum. The sequence continues at coordinate 113,245 of JAJLYW010000007.1, read as the reverse complement.
CAAGATTCCATCTGTTATTTTGTGGAGGACTCTAAGACCAACGAAAGGGCGGTTTTCACAGGTGATACCTTGTTCAACAGTGGTTGTGGCCGTTTCTTCGAAGGTACCGGACCGGAAATGGACAAGGCCTTGAACGAAATTCTCGGCAAATTGCCCAAGGACACCAAGGTCTACCCAGGACACGAATACACCAAGCTGAATGTCAAGTTTTCGTCGACCATTTTGAAGAACGAAGCCATCAACAAGTTGAGCACGTTCTTGAAGTCCAACGAGAAGACCACCGGTGAGTTTACCATCGGTGACGAGTTGGAGTTCAATCCATTCATGAGATTGACCGACCCACAGGTTCTCACCGCTACAGGAAAGAAGGAAAGAGGTGACGTGATGGACAAATTGAGAGAGTTAAAGAACAATAGTTAGGACGGTAGCGAGTTAAGAGACAATTTGGAATACTTTTGCTATTGTAGTTATTGATCATGATTTTTTTCATTTCCTTGCAATCAGGAAAGTGGAAATGTATCTATTGATGAGCTTCCCATACTTTCTCGTATGAAGTGTGCTGATTTCATATAATGCTATAAAATTAAGTTGCAATCTATGGCTTTATAGATGTATCCTCCCTAAGATAGCAGCAAGTCCTCTTTTTTAAATTATGTATTCTTAGATGAATAACAAGAGGGCAAGTTCTCCTTTATGTTTCTCTATAAATGAATTCCTTTGAGGAATTTGGCTGGTGCCTGCAAAAAGTGACCAAATGTCGTCATACCCTAACAAAGTCAGGTTTCCACTCATCTTGCACCCATAGCTCCGGCTGCCAACATTCAATTAGCTCCAAATCAAATTCGGCCTTGCCCATGGCAAAAGTCTCGTATTCTTCGAAGATCCCACTCAAACACCATCCCTGTAAGAGTTTCCGCATTAGTCCCACCAACAAGCCAATTCTGTGCTTGCCCTTGTTGGAATGGATCAAGATGGGGAAGTTGCGCTTGTCCAACATCAACTGCAATGCTTTGGTCAACGAGTCCTGAGCCTGCTTCAGGATCTCTGGCGAATTGAACGGTTCTTGCGACGACTCCATCAAGAGGTGATGGAAAGTGATATCGGTGGACGAACCTATCCATTCCTTGTAGTTTTGCATGATTTCTTCAGTGGACTGTTTGTCCTTCTTGTCTTTCTTCTCTTTCTTCTCCTTTTTCTCCCCGTCCTTCTTGTCCTTCTTGTCCTTCTTCTTGTCCTTCTTCTTCTCACTTCCAAGATCTCCGACGTATATGATGGTTTTCAATCCGAGTTGCTTGACAAAGGTGTAGTTTATCGGCATGGGGAACCCCGATCTGTAGATTCCGTCCTCTACTAGTGAGAAGTTGAGCGGAGGCACGTACTGAGGTTTGGGGTTGAATGTTCTCATGACCAATTCCAGGCTATCTGCTAGACTTCCTTCCCTGTTATTCTCATTGGGATCCACCATAGGCAAGATGTTGAGCTGGGTAGACAGACTGACATTGTGGATGTCTCTGTTCCGGGAGTTCTGCCACTGTGAAGCCATTCTTCTGGGGCAAGGATGGTTAATGGTAATGAAGTTGGTGATAATCTAAGATAGTGCGCCTGTTCAAAATGGCTAGAGTGTGGAGTACTTGTGAAGAACGAGAAGCTGTGTGCAAAGTCTGAAAAACGGCAGAACCTTTTGTGGCAAAGGTCTTTAGAGAAGCTCCGACAGTGTTCAAGTGGTCAATGGCTTGCAGCATCTTTTTCTGGCTGATTTTGGGGGTTTGGCAGTAGAGGTGGACGAAAGGCTCAAAACAGGTGATAAACTTAGTTTGTGAGATTATGGTTATTTAAGTTCAAATTGACTACTAAGAGGCCCTTAAATTGTGTTTGATTACATTCTCTGCTTCTATAGCTTACTTGTTGGAGTTCGTGAATTTATGGGGACCTTCGGTACAATGTATGTTCAATAAAATTTGCATCAATTGTGACTTAAATAACATCATTTATTTGGAGTGGGTAAATTTAATTGACTCAATTGAGATCTTCTGTCGCTTATCGAGTCTTTTCATGCTAGAGAAATGGCCTTTTAGGATGGAAATATAGTAGTAACAAACACTTTTAAAAACTTCAAAACTGTTCCATTTGAGCAAAATTTGAAGAAAAAGAATGCACAACACAAATAAACATTCCTCTCTATAGGCTAAACGGCTTTTCGGAGTCAGTCGTTCTTCCTGATGCCTTGTCTGTAACTATAGTTTCTGCCTCCACTCTGAAGCTGATTGCAAATGGCCCAACCTGCACTTTGAAATTACAGGTTAGGATTGCTCACTCAGTAAAATTTTTACCAAAATATCTCAGTCCCACTATCACAGGTGAGCCATCTTTCTACATCTAGACCGCCTGGTTTCTACTTCATTACCTCATATTACGCTTTAACTGATAGTTAAGCGGAAGGAACCCATTTTTCACAAAAAAAAGCATATTTCATAATGTCTTGGTTATTTGGTGGCAACAAACCAGCTTCCAAGGAAGAAGACCTCAAACAGACTTTGGGATTCGACCCAGCCCAAGTATCGGATGTTTCTAGCATTATCAATAGCCCAGGTGTCTTTGACGCCTCCAAGTTACATCCTTTGGCAGGTTTGGAGAAGGGTGTGGAATATCTCGATTTACAAGACGAACAGTTGAATGACATCGAAGGATCCAAGGGTTTGATTCCATCCAGAAGTTGGTCCGATGACTTGTGTTACGGAACTGGTGCCGTCTACTTGATGGGTTTGGGACTCGGTGGTGCCTACGGTTTCCAAGAAGGTGTGAAAAACTTGCCAAAGAACGCTCCTCCAAGATTACAATTGAACACCATTTTAAATCACATCACCAAGAGAGGTCCTTACTTGGGTAACTCTGCCGGTGTGTTGGCATTGACATACAACATCTTTGACTCCACTTTGGACTACGCCAGAGGTGTCCACGACGACTTCAACTCCCTTGGTGCTGGTGCTCTTGCCGGTGCTCTCTTCAGACGTAGTGCTGGTGTGAGACCAATGCTCTACTCCACCGCCTTGATGACCGGAGCTGCCGGAGCTTGGTGTGGAGTTAAGCACTTGTTGAAATAAGGAGTATGATCGAAGTTCGGGCCGGTTGTGATAGGCCCAGTGCCATTACTGTCAAAGGCGTTTCCTCACTTGTACATAGACACTTATAGAGGGAGGAGACCGTGATGGCTTACAAGTATGTAGAAATATCATACTTGTTGAAGAGTTGTAGGTATTCCGACTCGCAATTGGAGTGTCACATGACCCTTGGGACTTCTTATACCTACTGAAGGTTCCAATAATGTTGCGTATTTATGTTCATTCACGATCCGTTGTGTATTTAACTGGAGGTAATTCTTCTTTTAATAAAACTTGTTTAGAATCATTTCGTAGGAGTGATGTCCGAGACTACTCATGATGAGAATGCCCGGATTAATCCTCTAATTGATAAATTAATTAATCACGAAAGACTTAACTACGATATTTACAAACTTCTGTAGATAAAAGTTAGAATGGCTTCATGAATATTCTGAACCAGTAAAATACTTGAAATATAAATTGATAATTGATCAACAAAACTAAAAATTCACTAGTCAATTGAACAACTAGCAGCTTCTATTAATATATCATTCTATTCATTGTAATTAAATATTTCACTGGAGGGCAATATGCCAAAAGGAAAACCTCTATGCGCTGATTTCTGTCTTCTGTAATTTTGTCTTGTCATTAAAAACAGGCTCTTCGCTTCTCTTTCTCGACTCTTCCTTTGTTTCTTCCTTCTCTTCTGCTTTTTGTTCCACCAATTGCTTCATCATTTCATACCTGGAGTTCATGAACTCGAGGTACTCTTCCGAGGTCAACAGCTTCTGTTTTTGAAGGTCCTTGGTATAAATCTTATTCATTAGGACATCTTCCGTGTCTTGCTCCAACTCTTGGACTACCTTATCGAAATCCTCATACGTTCTCAGCTGAGAAAACTTCTTATAGTAAGTCGATTTACCTGGGGTCTTGTTCAATACCATGAACTTTGTGTTCGGCAATGCATCATAGTTATACACCTTCGCAATATTGTAATATTGCGAGATGACATGCTTAGCAATCGCTGGAACCTGGGTGTCCTTAGAGTTTCCATCATTAGGTCTGCCAAATACAGAGCCATTCGCCTCAGCACATTCGGCAATCATTCCTCCGACCTCGCTGTTGAATATCTTCTGTAAATTTTCGAAATCGAGCCTGGATTGCAAGTTACCATTAATGACAACACTGATGCCTCTACTTTGAATGTAGGGGATCAATCTTTGTAAATACTTCCAAATAGGATCTTGTCTGTTTCTCATTTGTCTTGTTCTGCAATGGATGGTCAAATTGGTGATACCGGTGTCACAGATCTTCAGGATGAGGTCAAAAGTCTGCTCATAATCTTCCAACAATCTGATCTTGCAGCTAATGGACTTGTTGTTGGGAGTTCCCACTTTTTGGACCAAAGCACTTAAAATGGAACATAAAAGATCAGGGGTAGAAAGTAATGCAGCACCCATTCCGGAGTGGGTGGAGAAGGGTTTGGGACACCCACAATTGAGGTCGATACCATCTACATCCTGTATGACTTTGGATGCTGCTTGGACTGCTAATTCTGGATCGGCAGTTCCAAGTTGAAAGATGAGCTTTCCCGACTCTGTAGGCGGGTGAGTTCTGAAGATGACTTTATGGTCAGGCTTTCCTGCTTTTGGAGGAGTGTTCAGCTCCACAACGTAGTCTATGGTGTCGATTGTAGAGTTGACTCTTCTGGTGGTCTGGATGATCTTCTTATCCACATATTCTGGGGTCCACACCAAATCAGCACCGTGTTTGAGCGCAAGAAGTCTGGTTGCAATCTCTCCAGACCGCACCATGGGTGCTAGACATAGTTTACCCACGAAATTGACCATTTTCGAGTTGTGTAAGATGCTATTCTGATCTGGAACCAAACGGATTTCACACGATATATGCTGAGTTTTCGGGCTTTTTTCGAAATGAAAAAGGGTAGAGCCTGCTAATTCAGCTATCAACGAGAAAACAGAAGAAAAGTACCGTCAAACCACGTCTATAGTGAGGTCCTGTTCGATTATATGACGATAAGGTAGTTTATTGGGAGGTGATGAGGACCGAGATGGAGATCGCGGTCCGCACACGACCCGGATATGAGATGGTTCAGAGGAAGTAATAAATACCGTAAATCAGCTGGCCCCAGGAATAGGCATTGGCGGAGCTCAGCAAGACGGCAGTACGCTAAAATACTCCTACTCATAATTCTCCTGCCATTTTTGAGAGTAATGACCAGTCATGGCCATTTTAATACGAATTCACATGATGCTGTGCTTTCCATCACTCAAGTAAATAGCGTACTGGAAGAGGGAATCCGTTCCAATAGGCCGAATAGAGTATTGGGGCCAGAGCAATGATACCAAAAGTCCATGGATGGAGCGTAATTACTGCTGATGTCAAGTGATGTAATCAAAATAAACCTTTCTTCTATAGTGCGGAAAGGAAACTACTCAAACACACAAAAACAAGGCTTGCTGATTGTGCACGGTCAGGAGTGACATGGTGTTGGGTAAGACACATTGGGGTTGCAGAAAAGAAATGGATAGATCCAACCACGGTCTGGTATGATATCATAGTACGTCCAGCAATGCGAGTAATTAGAGACCAGAAAATATCCAGGAGCAATAAAATATGTGATTGCTCTGGATGAACTAGTAGGTTCTTTAGGGAGAGAATCCAATGAAGACGGTGGCGGCGTGTACTGATCTTATGAGTTTTGAATGTACTAATAGCATTGAAAACTTAAGGAGAAGAAATCGTACTAGTGAACCAAAATGTAGGTAATACTCTCATGAAATTGTGTAGGGAATTAACAGTGATTCTCTATTCTATTGGTGAACCATACCGATAATTCTCCATGGTATACCTTAATCCCTTTCGAATGGCCTATACGTTCAATTAAGTGGATCGCAATCGGACGTAGCTAATGTTCAAAGCATATTTTGGCACTACAGTCTCCTTGCCAATTGAGTTATGTAAGAAGTCAAATAACTAGATGAAAAAAATCGGAAAGATCTACACGAATGTTTCTATACTTAATTACCTGGAGATTACTGGTAGCAAAACTTGAGAGAATTGGGAAAATGGAGAGAATGGAGGAAATCATTCAGGTGATTATCGTTATCAATTGCAAACAGTACAACGGATATATTACTACCGTAGATTTTGCTGTATATGCTACAATGATTGAGACCTCTTGGATTGCAATACACAGTCAACTGGAGTATCAAGATGCAAGCAAAGATCACACAATTATGGTAAATGCTTGAATATCTATGAGTAAAATCCCCAATTAAAAGAACAAATCAATATTATCAAAATATCTTCACAGGATAATTCCTAAATAGAAGCACAGTAGTTCATATTTGATTGGATGAGGTCAATTCGATCCTTACCGTCCCCTTTATTGAATTATTATACTCCCCACTGTAGATGACTTTCGTCATTTGATGGTTTGATAACCATTCCGCAAAATTATTACAATTACACCCAAGAACACATTGTTAGCGTCCAAATTCAAAAGCCAAAATCAAAAATCCAAAGCCAAAACGCCAAAAGCCAAAACACCAATTCCACAATATTCACCTGCTTGACAAAGAACGAAATTCTCTGACTCAAGTACTGGACAATAGATAAAGTGTTATCAGAGGCCAGATTGGGGTTCCGATCTGTTCCATTCCGGTTACGGCATTGTTCGCCGTAATTCACAGAACCATCGGTAATTCCCAGAGCCGGTCGCGGTGGCTCCCCAGCTGCAACCGAACCTAATTCACCGATTACGACCCCACAACCCATGGAACTGTGTAACATCCGGTTACGGACGGTGGAGATCATGCAATGCAGCTCGTTACAACGCACCTCGTCAAAAGAAAGTCCGACTATAGACTTCCGGGTTGCTGCATCCAGACGCCTAGCCCATATCCGGCTGGATCCACGTATGTCCCCACGGATTGGGCAATGTCCGTAACAATTACCCCAACCACCCCCATGCGAAATCGCAAAAATCCCCCCATTGAGCTACCCTCAGTAATCGGGCCAACGACGAATTCTTGGACTTTGGTGTCGTCTGCTAACATGAAACTCCCGCCAGCGTTTAAGCCCATAAACCTGGATTTCGCGCTTCCACTTCCCCAGATCCTCCCACCGAGGATTGTTCGCTGTCCGCATTGGGTAAGGTGATGCTGCCGGCGTTTCTGCGTTTCTGCGTATCTGCGTTTCTTTTGCGGGCCGTCATCCATGCACTATGCACCAACAACACCAATTGCTGTTTTCCATACCAATTGCGGTCCACCCGGTGGTGTTTGGCCATCACCACGGATCAATTCCTATGCACCCATCCATGCACCATGTACCCGACGCCAATTGTCATGTCCTGCTCAGCTGTTCCGAAATTACCCTGCACCTTGTGCATTTTCGCTCGACGGTTGACCCGGTGCACTGGGTTGCATCGGAGCTGCACCCCAGATCCCTCGCACTACAGCCGTGGCTCCGGCCTTCGCACGTGATGATTTCACGTGGCAGTATTATCTTCGATCAGATCCAGGTATCGCGTGACGACGTGGGGATGACGTAGTCATGAGATCAGCACCACCTACTGCCAGTTTGTCCGAATCCAATTGGCCGAGCATTTGTGATACTTGGTCATGATATGCATGCTGCACAGAGAAAGATGCGTCATACGCACCCCGGGATTCCTGATAGCACCGGATCGGAGCATATCTGCTGTTCTCTTTTATCCCACGCCATTGGCACCACCCCCTACCTGATGGTCACGCCTGACAGGCCATTGGGCCCATTTGTTACCGTACCCCATCCATGGCGAAAACCGAGGCAGTAGTGCCGATGGTCCAATTTCGTCGGTGTCACCTCCGCCTGGCTTAGAGTCAGGCCCTCCGGAGTAGGAAAGTCAAACGCCGCACGGCACCGGCTGGGACGCCAATTTCAGCGCCCTCAAAAAAGAAACGCATTCCCTAATGTGCTGTGCAAGGTGCGTATAAATCATACCTTGCACATGGTAGGCGCACGACCCGTCTTTCTGGACTTGCTCCAGCCATTGCCTGCCAGACAAGCCCATTGGCTTGCAATTGACCCCAGAGCATACCCCGGTGGTGCCATTGACCGGGCCTCCGATTGCGGCCGTTTTTCTGTCTCCGTTTCTCGCCCCAGCATCGCTTCGTGTGCTTACTTTCCCGCCTTGTGATTTGTTCCTGCAATTTCTTTTGCAGCTGTAAATGCCAAAACAAAAGAAATAAAAAAGCAACGGCCCATAAGAAAATATTATTTAAAAAAAAAAACAAACCCCATCTCAACCTATATATATGGAGTAGTGGTAGATAAGATATTTGTAAAATTATATATCAGTTTTCTTTCTACCATTATCAATTCGGTTTTAGCAATTGAGCCCAATTGCTTTAAAAATCTCTTCGTGTTCCACCGCTTGCAGCACCGAGCATCCAAGCGTAGTAACCTTCGAAGTCGATCTCCTACTTAGAACGAACTCCACCTGTTAGTCATCCTAACAAGCAGTTCAGCAGTTATTAAACTGAGAGAATTACACCCTTTTAGAATCAACACAACCACCAGGTCTTTCGAGCCGTTTGCATCAAACCCCTCTAGGCCCATACCTCCCACAAGCAGATCCACCAGTAGATCCGCCTCACACCAACTGCAAATGTCGTTACTTTATCAACCGCTTTCCAGAAGCACCAGAGACGTCTCCGGGTGTCTCACACCAAACCAAGACAAGGAGCTTGGAACAAGCATGAGTAGAGGCGTTGCCTACACCAAGAGACCCGCCCAACCCCCTAAGGGACTGGGCGCTCCCTCCAATATCTTATCGCCTCCTCTCTCTCCATACCAACGCAACCAAGTCGCCTCTCACCCCCCTTTGGTGATTGGCGACAAGTCATACCTCGAGTCGAAGTCCCCTTTCACCATCGAAAACTACAAGGACTACAAGTTGACCATTCACCCATGGAACAACCTCACATCAAACTACAAGGCCTCGCATCTTCACTTCATCAACCAGTACCTGAGCGTGTCAGCTTCCGAGCCAGATAAGTACACGGTTCCCCGTCGCTTCAAGCGCAGAATTGCGCAAGAATCCTCGGACCAAGACTCATCTGACCAGGAGCGTGTTCGTACTAGAAGAGTAGTCAAGACCAAGGACTTTGACTCGGAGTTTGATGAGATTCCCTCTACCCCTCCTCCTCCTAAGAAGAAGAAGGTCAGAAGAGATTCTCCTGCAACCAACACCTCGGTGGCCATGCAACAACAGATGCTTATGGATGAGTCAATTCCAGATTACTCACCCGATGCAAACGCTACCTTACCTGCTAACAACACTAAGTGCTTGAAGATCGAATGGAAGGGCCAGCCCATGGACTTATCCAGCGATCCCAACATCGGCAAATTACACCCTGCCGAGGTTGTTCTTGCTTCAATCCTCAGACTTCCCGTGATGGTGTATCTTGACTCTAAGAGACGTTTATTCCACGAGAAGTTACAAAGAGTTCGCTCAGGAAAGCATTTCCGTCGTACCGATGCACAAAAGGCCTGCAGAATCGATGTCAACAAGGCATCCAGACTTTTTGCTGCCTTCGAGAAGGTGGGATGGTTAAACGACGAACACTTTGAAAAGTTTTTGTGAGGGAAGCATTTTATTTCATCAATTATTGTACACTATACCTCTTTGGTTTATTTCTTCAGTTTAATTTTGGGGTATTACTATTTTTATTTATTTTTATTGGACGGACGGTTGGAAGGTTCGGGAAGGCTACAAGCCATACAATGTCATACTTGGGGGTGTCCCACATGACTGGATGTGTATATACTGAAATGTATCAGGAATTACTAATACTTGATTGTAGAATGTAGAATTGATAGTCCTTCCATGAGCACATTCATCACTGATAGAGGATGAAGTGAACTCTTTTATCGATAAGGAACCAGCTATCCTGTTGATCTGCAAGAATTCACAAAGCAACCATGGGTATTGGGCAATCTCTCATCTTCACTTAATTATTGAATGTAGAGAAGATTTGAATATGATGGTTTTACGGTTAACTTCACCTGGCGATTTATTTTCGAAATGATTACATCCTTTGGACCTTATAAAGTTCTTCGGCTTTTTGAGTGGCTACCAATGACTTGATCTCCTTCACATGCAAATAGCTATTATTCACAGGATCGATAATTATATGTGGGCTGTAATGTAGTGAAATTGGATATGGATTGGTAGAGAATGGTGAAATAATGTCATTGAAAATGAATGATTTCTGGAGTAGTCACTTCACACGAATAGATATAAATTGACGTATTCCAATTGCTATTAATACTCATTTCTACTATACTGTGGAAATTTTCCTAAATTAAACGGATTTGACAAGATCACTTGTGTAAATTTTATAAAGAGGTTGGAGTTTCTTATCTCAACTAATTTAAAAGCATTGTAATCAGCCCAAATTGCCACTACCGCAAGCATTAAGGAAGTGTTCCATGCTGAAGCTTTCTAAATATCGAAGTATTACTCAATTCCCACCTGTTTATGGAGCCCGAGAAGGCGGTTCTCTTTTCATAAAGAGATACAATTATAGTTCTGGATTAAAAATAACTCCCTATTTCAGATTGATAACGTTTAGGTTTCTTTTCAGATTCCATTGTCTATTTCTAGCTATAATCTAAACCTACTCTTTAATTCAACTGGCAACAACAAGTTGACTCCGGTTTCATAAGAATTCTATCCTAAATCAACTATTTAGCTCTGCTCCAGTGCCACAATCAATTAAATCTTGGGTCCAAAATTGACTTGCTTAATGTTCAGAAGTTAAATGATGGTCAGAAATGTTCTCAAAAAGTTATTTACTACCATCAGATGTCTTCACTTACATTCTACCATTAGTAGAATATGACAAAAGTAAGAATGACCTCCAGAAACGTCAGCAGTCTAGAGCAAGAAGAATTAGTTCTATCAAGAAAGAATAGAAAGAGCCCAACCTTTTGACTTGCATCAACAAGCCTTATTTCAAATAATTACAGTATAATCACGGCATATACTCACTATTGTAGATTAAGAAGTTCGTTTATTGGAGTCCCTTAACGAGTGTATGGTGAGATTATGATGCTTCACAATCCCATGTATGTTGAAATATAGTACCAAGGTGAGAATTGAACATGTGGTGGAAATTATTCAAGTGCAGCGTGTTGATCCTCGCTATCTCTGTACATGTAGAATTGCAAGAAAATGAAACTGTCTTCAAAAATGGTACCCAAGGATCCCAATAACCAACTCATGTTAAGTTTAATGTACATAGAGTCACTTCTGTAGAACAAGATTTGGCCGGCGTAGGTCAAGTTACCCAAGGTGGAAAACAAGAAGAACAACAAACTAAGGCCATGAACGGATTTTCTTTGGTGGTTTTGAATGATTTGAGGGATTCTGGCTCCCAAGTACAAGAACGCAGAAAAGTATCCCATCAACTGAGGTCCCAACTTAATATCCTTATTTGGCTCTTCTGGAACATCGGCGTCCTTGGAGCCGGACAACAAGAAGCCCACAACACCGGCGGCCACCACGAAAATGATGGGCAACACGTACTTGTAGAAGATGCCGTGGTCCTGAGGCTCCATGGCGATGTCAGTCAAGGTGGATGAGCGTCTTCTCAACAACGGTTGTCTGTCAGAATCGTCGTGGTGGCTGCTGGCTCTGCTCTTGACCCTATGCTTCTTGTGAAGATGGGTGTAGTAGATGTAGGAGAAGATCATCAAAAAGTCGGCGATACAGAACCACACGGCTAAGAATATCACCTCGGGGAGTAAGCCGGCCCATATGGCTCCAAGAAGGTTGAAAATGTCTCCCATAAACCAGATGGTGATGAATCCAATAGCAATCCCTTCTGCAGACTGCAATCTCCATTGTTCGATGAGTTGAGGCATCAACAACACAATCCAACACGCAAGACTATTGTTAGTATCGTTAGAACCAATTAGAACCATTTTTGCCGTCAATTTGCCTGTTTTTAGGCCACCTTCGGTGTCCTTTGGCCACGGCGGCTCTGTTGCTTCACTATACGTACGAGGTGGACCCCATCACCCCACTGATTTGGACTCTGGTGGAGGTTTGATTAGCCGCAGCCACTTGGAATGACTGGTCTCCCAAAACATGGTACAAGTTACTGAAACCCATTTTGGCGGTTGTGACGATGTTTTCTTGATAAAGAGATGGTTGGGCAATAAAAAACTTAAGTTTTACGAGCCTTCCATTTTCGTCGACAATTCCGTTTTTGCGTCTCATGGGTTTGCGCTCTGATAAGGACTTGGGGTGTGGGTAAAGAAACCCACACTAGTCTGGCAGAGAAGCTGGGGTGCTAGCTATCCATTGGTTGGTTCTTCTATTAATACACGATTTAATAATACAGGGTTGTTAGGTGAGGAATGTGACGGAAGGGTAGCGATAGAGCCGCAGATCTCGCCATTCCGCTATTCGCAGTCACCAAGAAGAGAAGGTTAGGTAGATGGGGCAAAGAGCGCCTGAACTGTGTTCTGGGCGCCAACAGACATGGATATCAGTGCAGTAGACACGGTGGTGGCTTTACTGGAGTTGAAGGTGGTTGTTAAAGCGGCACATCTCCGGTGATATGGTGATGCGCATCGCGAATCCTTGGCCAAGCAATGGGCCTGCCAGGACCCTTTAGGTTCCTATACCACAATCGGTGTTGTTTCAGGCACCAGCATGCCTCCAAAGGCTCGGCAAGTTGTAGGAACAAGAGTGGCCCTTAGAGCCAGTCATCGCGTTGGTTACTTCGCTAGGTTTTGGATATCGCACCTTGATTTCCAAAGTAATATAACCACATCACAAGAATGCTAATTGACAGGAGTCCCGGGTGTCAGAGCCTTCCAGTAGGATGAAACTAAGGGGCTGAAATATCTAAAGAGGTTTCGGTTCAATCGGACATTTCCTGATCCTCTGCACTCACTGCTTCCTCTCCATTTTGGTGTTCCAGTTGTGGTTTCTCTTTGTTCTCGTTCAAATCATTACTTTTCTGTTCTGTAGCTTGGTTAGGGGTTTCGACAATCTTTTCAATGACATCGTCTTGGTGTAATGGAGGCACTTCAACCAGTTCACTTGATTGTGGTTGTTGTTGACCATTTACATCAGCAGGTTCGCCATCATTTGCTTGAACGGAGGATTCAAGTTCAGCAGAACCAAAAGCTGGTTGTAATTGTTCCTGCTCATGTTCAGATATAGGCTCTTCGGGTGTATTTTTGGTTGGATCGGTAGCAAGTTCTTCTTCCAGTTCATGGTGTAAAGCAGTACTTATTTCTCTTACCAATTCGATATCTGGGATACTGGACAAGTCGCCCAAAAATTTGGAATCCAGAGACGCATCCGAGTCGATATGGAAACTAGCAACATCTACGTCCATCCCGTCTGAATCCTTGGTGGTTTCCACTTTGTTTGGGATGACTCTCTCAACAATTCCTCCCACACGGCCGCTGATATACCTATCTCTCACATCTGGAACAAAGTTCCTCATGTTATCGTCGCGTCCTCCGAGTTTCTGATACAATGATCTGGTCTGAGTGGTCAATTCCTCCACTTGATCCAAAAGAAAATAGAGTGTTTCGTCTATTGGCGATAAGGACTTCAACGCCTCACGAGCCTTTTCCGACAATTTTGATCCGGACTCCTCAGTCTTGCTGAGGAATTTCAAGTTGCTTTGGAACAATCTCAATGTCTTGATGATCTTCTTTGCCTTAGTGAGTTGGAGCTTCAACAACTTTCTCAAGTGCAATTCGAGCTTGATGTTCTTGACCACCTCATGAATCTTCTCATCCACCTCGTTCTTATTGGCCTGGTTGTTATAGTCAATTCCTTCATGGTGCTGGAGTTTGATCCATCCTTCTTCTACCAACTCATGGGGAATTGTGAAGATATTTCTCAACGAGTAGAGCTCAAATTTGTCAAAATTCTTGTCTACCTGACTTTCAAGCAATGTTTCGAGCTTTCCTGTGCCCATTTGGATTTCTTCTTTGCTTATTTGGTTGTTTGGATTCTCTGCCAACTTCTTCTCTCTCACCTCGAGGAGGTAAGTTTCCATCGCCTGTGTGCACTTGTAGAGAAGCTCGTTGACGGCATTGATCACGTCGTCAATGAGAGCCAACGGAGGAAACCCCAAATGCTCCGTGAGGAGCTGGGTGACTCTGTAGTCTATGGAAGTCATGATGGTAGGATAAACAAACAGCATCACGTGTACTTGGTCGTGATACTCTCCCGCGTGATCTATAGTCACGTGACAATACAAGTTCTAACAGATATTCTTCAGAAAGTCTCTTACTCTCCGAAAGAGACCGTAAAACTACTCTGGTGTAGTCCATCACAATACTGGCCATTTACAGAGCCCTTAAAACTCACCTATTGTCACCCAAACTTTCCCTGAACTTACCTGTTCTTCCATCCGACCCTCTGTCATCACCGCGCCCAATCAAAAAAAACCAATTCTAAAACTTCCTTCTTTACACAACATGGCTGCTACCTTAAGACCAGACGCCGAGTTCCAGCGTTTCAACACCGCCAAGGAGAAGTTGGGCCACTTCTTCAGATTCAAGACCAGATCTGCTCTTTTCAACGTCGTTTTCATGGGTTTGGTACCATTTGGATTGGCCACCTACGCCTACAGCACCGAAGGTCAATTGAGCTTCAGCAGAAGATTCAGAAAGGAGAGAATCTTAAGTGGTGAGGAGTACCTCCCAAGAGACAAGGACTTGTAAGCGGTCCATGCACCCACTACATTTCCTGAACATGATGGATGGTGAAAAACAGGCCTGTGAGTTTGAGCTTGAGCTTGAGCTTTGGGCTTGTGAGCACCATTTGTCGCCTGGGGTGGTATTTCTGGGCCAAAAAGCCCCAGAGTACATTCCGCTATATACAGTTGGTACAGGCAGACCGTAGGGCGGTTTACCTTTCCTTGTCAGTCATAATACATGCATTTCGAGTTATCCTTGTTTTCCACCATTTGCCCAGTTTCGTGGGTATTGGTGAGCTTGTAAGTGTCCATAGAGGGCCCAGACGTTTAATCTGGTGATCATAGCTGCGGTGATGAGACAGAAAGCCCCTCGAATGTAGTATCTCTATTTTACCTATCGAGCAGGTTACATAATTAGCAGTGGTATGATTATAAAGGTGAAGGGAGTGTAGTAGTGACGATGACGAAGTGGCCGTGAGAAAGTAAAGGTGTAAAAAAATAGAACCTATGTTCTTTACAAGTAGAAGGAAGTACTTTGAGTATTGTTATCTACACAATAGTCTCCCTTAACCTATTCATTAATCATATTTATACAAAAGCTAGACTAGCTAGCTGAACATCTAGAAATTAGTTGCCCTTGGGGTTGCCTAAATTCACCTGGAATTCTACCATGCCTGCCTTCATATTTCTCAACAAACGGGGCGAGTTATCCTTGCTGGTACTCCCTCCCTTGCTATCGTATTGATAGTGTTGATGCATACGATGAGACTGCTGTAGTTGCTTCAAGGACATCGACGACTGCGATTTGTTTAGTTTTGGTATGGCTTCTTCTTCACCGCCAGTGTTCTCATAAACGAAAGAGAATTTGCTGCTCATGGTTGTGACTGAAAATCTTTGTGAACATTCACGGAAAGATATCAGTGGGGGATTGGCTCTCTTGGAGTCTTTAACATTATTTAAAGGTATTGAAAAGGTTTGTCCGCTGAAAGAACTGAATTTTTTGAGAACTTTCTTATTAATTTTAGAGCTAGAAGCTTGCTTTTTGAGTGTAGGAGGTTTCTTTATTTCTTTAACTTCATCTAGTTGAATTGGATCCAAAATGGTAGTGAGCTTGCTGTCTTCAAAATCAACTGTATCAAGCTCTTCTGATGACTTATCTCCAGTGAGATCGAAGTCAACGAAGCTGAAAACAACATCTTCTGCATCATGCTTACCTGTTTCCAGCTTGAAAACTTCAAAGGGATCACTATTTAGAATATCATCTGCGGTGATATCAGTATCTTGCACCTCTTGATTCGACGATCTGGGGCTGGATACTTCGATAGTTGTTGGAGAATCGCAATTCTGGGAGGTTGAGGATGGCTCTATTGACGAAGGAATGTTGGAATTGATATTAGACCCAACAGAGCTAGTATGTAATGCTTTTTCAGGTTCCTCGCTGATGGTATGTACCACGGAAGATTGTAACAAGGGAGCGCTGAGGGAAACATCAGAGTTATGAATGTAAGCTGAATCGTTCGAAAGGGTGCCAAGTGGATTAAAATTGTCCATAAACACACCTAATCCTATGGATTCAGTAGCATCAAGACTGGAGTTAGAGGTATTGGGGATGGTAGGTTGGCTGTAAAGGGGGTATGTGGGCTCCTGGTCCAGGGTGGGTTGACCAAACTGTGGGTTGCGTTCTTGCATAGGTGAGAAGTGGGAACCGATGAAGTTTCTGGAGTCGGGCACCACTGGGGTGTTGATGAACTGAGCATTTGAGTTGGTGGCCGAGCTAGGGGCGGAAAAGAAATGGGCAGGCTGAGGTTGTATGGGACTGACGTCCGAGCCTGGACTCTGGAAGTAGTGATGGGTGAACTGTGGGGTGACTTCTTGGAAAAAGCTACTAGAGGGTGGAGTGGTGGCCGAAAAGGGCCCTTGGTTGATAGCTGGAGGTTTCTTTGTCATGAGTTTGTTTCCTGACATTTGCAAAGGGACTTGGAGCTTGGGACAGTAGCGAATGTGGTGGAGCGAACGTGGGATGCTGGGAGCAGCACTATGGGGTTCCTGGGGAACACGAGGGGGTCAGCAGAATGCCGGGCTTGAAGGACGAAGCGGTGGGCACAAGAGACGGCCCTGGTGGTTGAGCTGGGGCGAAAAACGGAGATGTTCACAACAAGAGTGGGCAGGGATATCCGGAAACCCTGGAAACGGAGGAAAATGGCCTGGGATGTCTGGGGCGTCGAGATGTCACGAAGATGTTGAATATTTCAACAAAATTACACCTGGACAGACGTCGGGTGGATGGTGGGATGAGACGGAGCTGATTGTAGCGGTAAGCAGGGGGTCCACGGAACAGGGGAGTACAGGCCGCACACGAAGCGATTGGAGTTGGGGCTGGGCAGGAGTACTGAGGTCGACAAGCGAGTGGTTCCTGACGGTTACCAGGGATGAAAAGTGTCTTCGAAGAAATCCAGTGTCGATGATGAAGACGGAAGGTGGTGGCTTGCTTTTGCTGGATTGGGTGCGGAGCGGCTGGTCGCTTACATAAGTGGGCCTATTGCGATAAGCCAGGTGGACGGGGCACGGCCCCGTGGTGGGTGGTGCGGTGCGGGATACCGCAGGGAGTGCGGAGGGGACGGTGTGGCGGGAAAGTGTGGAATTGGGGAGTGGCGGTGGGAGTTGGCTGGTGGATGGCGATTTGAGCCGAACAGGCGGTGGCAGCCAATAATAGATGGGTGGATGGAAGGACGGATGGACTGGCCAGGCCAGGAAGGGCCAGGGGGTGGGAACCAGGGAGCTTCCAGGACAATGTTGGCCGGGCTAGGCTGGTGCGCGGGGTCGGCGTGGGGTTTCCGCGTGGGGAGACTGGGGCCAGGACCGCCCGCCCCAGGGGCCAGTGGTGGAGAATGGAGGTGGCAGCTGCTATAGGAATAAGCCAGTGGCAGCCTGGAGGAGGGGCGGTTGTAGAAAGGGTCCCGAAACGGAGTTATTGTTGGGGATGTGGGGGCTGGTGTCTGGGAATGGGTGAGGGCCGGCAAGAGATCGCTTAGGCAGCGAAGGGTTTGTGGAAACGCCGGGTCTATTATGGCGGGAATGGAACTGGGGACAATAGATTCTGGAAGCACCAGTACCGTTGACTTAGCCAGTTGCTGGTGCGACGCACGGCAGTGCGGAGGGGTGGGGGAAATGCTCGCTGGCGGTAGCGAGACCTGCCAATGGATGGTTAGGAGGCGGTGGTGAAAGGGGTCCGGGAAGGCCTCGTTTGTTCGAAAAGTGGGAATTAAGGGGAGCCCAGAGATTCAGGGGAAGGTTGGGCGTTGGGCTGAACCGCCAACGGGAACGTTCCTGCCTTTGATTGGGTCGTTTGGGGAAGGTATGGGGAGTTTAGGGGAAAATAAGAGTGAGGAAATAAGATTAGGGGAAATAAGATTAGGGGAAAACTAGAGGAGAAATTTAGGGCAAATCTAGGCGGAGAAAATCTAGGGAGAAATCTCCGGGGAATAATTAGTGCTGTAGGGAAGATTACTGCGAACTTTACCGAGGTCCCCGCTATCATGACACCAACAGCGCAATGTGAAGTAAAGTATGGTGGCTAAAGCGGGCCAATGTGACATGAAGTGGAGGCTCTGCAACCAAATTTGACAGAGTAAGGGACCTTCGAGAAGAACCCATTGCCGAGCAGTCCCCAAGTCAGCTATAATCCCTTCTTTCCCGAGACTGTTTTCTTTTTTGTCTCTACCAGGGCCGTCCCTTCCACTGCTCCCAGCACTCCATATCGCTGCTATCGCTACTACCACTACTGCTACCGCTACTACCGCTACTACCGCTACTACCACTGCTACCGCCACTACCGCCTCTTCCTCGGATCCCGTCACTATTACCGAGCCTTCTGGCTAGATTATTGCGCCCGTCTAGATTCTTTGACATCTGACATCTGACATCGGGGCTTGGTGGCCCCGGATATTACCTAAAATGAACCTACTTCACGGCTCTAGGCTCCAAGGCTCCAACTTCGGTACCAATCGTGGTGCCATTTTAACTTTCTTGTCTAGAAAATGGTGGATCTGGGGATCTGAAACCTCGGGCTATTGGGCTATTGGTCTGGCTGGTCAAGCGCTAGACGATTGTTGAATTTGATTCATCAGTCTTTGGGATTTGGCCCTTGGTATTTGGCGACAAGGTCCTGTGGTGGTATCTAGGTTCCATTTCGCCGATGATTAAGGGGTTGGGCGTACCTGAAGGTTAGCATGGTCTTAACCCCTGGGGTCTCGGGGCTCGGATTGCCACCAGTGGCACTCCCTCCGTCGTCTGTTGTTTCAGTGCTAATTACACGGGATACCTCTAGGAGTCTCGGAATTCCACTACAGATAGGTCCACTGGTTCGTGAGGTTTATGGGGATAATATGTGACTAATTATAGAAGTATGTCTCAAACCGCCCTGCTTAGGTCTTTGGAGCCCGGTGGCGGTTCTGGTCTGATTTATGAAGCTCGAGAGGGCAATTGGCCCTCTGATGGGCAATTCAGACCTGCTGGTTTTAGCGGTGGCCCCCAATTGTCCCTCCATGATACTAATGTGTCAATTCATGGGTTCAACGAGTTTAAATGGGAACCGAAGATAACCCGAGGTTTTTGAACTGAACAATCCCCATCGGGCTGCAATATCTGGTAACAACATATTATAGAATTGTTGAAGTCTCTCTTTAGTCAAGAGTTAACAGGACAAGCTTTACCCAGTTTGTGTGGTATGTCAAACTTGATCCCAGCCTACATAGCAGCCTTGGCCTTGTTTCTCAAATGTTGCAGTCGATATTTCCCAGTAATAATTTAGGGTAAAAGGTATTCTGGAAGTCCGGGATCTGAAGTACGGCATGTGAATCCATTATGTGGCTTCCACGAATCCTCTTTTAGTCAACAAATTCACTAACGGGTGTTACCATATTATGCTTTGAGGCCTGGTTACTTTCCTCTGAACCCCCTAAGACAGTTACAAATGAAATTCAGCTTCAAGATAAGGATTGGGCTATGCAGAAATTTAAGATAGATCATGATAGCCAAAGTAGAGGTTAGAAATCCCACGATTTCCGTTGCACTGACTCCAATTGGTGGTTGGAATCACATGATTTTGCAATGTGAAGTGGTAACACACCTTCTACATTTGATTCGATCTCCACCTTGTTGTTTTATGTCTCAGAGCCACAGTAACTCCCGTGATTGCTTATCTGAGACCTCGGAATATTATCTTATTAATGCGGAAATATGAACGGTTGACACAGTGCACGGAAGAGCCGTGAGATGCAAGGCCATAATCTCAGAAAATCTAATTTTTGGTACTGGTTATTAAATTGAAGCTATAATTAAAGCTTCTACATACGAAAGAAAGTCTTGAGTTCTCTTTGAGAAAGCAATTGACATTGGGATCTCGGCAATTACTCTTTTTGCTCTCTTGGACAACGTTCTTCGCTGAAAGCATCGAAAAACACGTCAAATTTCTTCACATTGGAGTTCTTCCGTTTAATGCAAAAAAGCCGAGGATGGCAATCAAACCCTGAAAGTTTTTGCCCTAATCAATTGCCACTCACCTAAATCTATGGTTTGATTTCCAGTCCAATCTTGCTACATTGACCTTTAAGCCTCTACAGAAAATGCAACACCGCAGAAACGGTCGCTCTATGACTCATTTACCTATCAATTGTAATAGTCTATTTGCCACTGGGTGCCTTCAGTTCATTAACTCCGCCCCAATCTGCTGGCCCTTTTAAATCCGTGTCGACAATAGCGGATGGCTTTGAAGGCCAGTTTGCAGGTTAGACAGCACCAGGGCACGTCATAAGCTCACTTCGGCCAAGTACCCAAAAGGGAAGCATGAAAATTAGATCACCGGGAAATCAACCCAATCATAATTTGGTGGATCCACCGGTGTAACTATTTTGGATAAACCGTCTCATTTTCCGCTCATATCCTCTAGAGAAAGTTTCCACGAGTCGTTGCTCAAACTTAGGTAACTTTCTTCCGGGACCATCATTAGTGGCAAGCTTCCGAACTGACTCGAAATACTCCTCAAACTCATCAATAATGAAGTGGAAATTCTTGTTATCGCCCTTTGCTTTGACTCTTTCGCTTTCCCATTGGTACTGCTCTTCTTTACTAGGAAGTTTTGCTCTTCCAGCAAAAATCCGTGCAGCCAACACCGCTTGCCATTCGAAGGAACGGAAGGTGAATCCTCCTGTCACACATCCAACGATAGCGAGGGTTGGATCCTCGATATTTGACACCAATTGGTAGAAACCGTGGGTTCTGTTATTGGACAAGTCGAGTTTGGGCAAAAATGGGTAGCTCAAACTGAATCCAGTTCCGAAGATGATGGTATCCACCTCTTCAATGTGAGTGCCGTCCTTAAGATACACCGTACGGGTATCTGGATCGACCCGGACGATTTGGTCTCTATTTTCTATGTGGGGGTGGGTGAAAGGTGCAGCACCGTAAATGCTTCCCAACACGGTATCTTCCTTTTTAGATGATATCACTGGGAGTTTTGCCACGGGAAGGATATCATGAAGGGTGTCCATTGCAGAAATGAAAGCACCAACCACGATGACTTTTTTATTACGGAAATATTCTCTGGAACGGTATGACTTGGTATGAACCACGGAATCGAAATAGCGGTCGGAGAATTCCTGCAATCCAGGGATACTGGGAATGAAGGGCACATTGAACATTCCATTGGCTATCAACAATGCATCAAAGCTTTCTTTCCACACATAGTCCTTCTTCTTCCCGAATCTTCTCAAAACGAGGTCCCACTTACCGGTAGCTGGGTTTTTCGTGGCTAACTCCAACGAAGTGCCAAACTCAAGGTGGTCATCGTATCCTTTTCTTTTGTACAAGTCCTGGACCCAGTCCTTGATCACGCTGTGGTGTCTGAAAGGAGTCTGGCGGCCAAATTTGGTGATGGAGTTTGCCGAACGGGTCTCTGGAAACACCTCTTCACTGAACTGCATGGTATTGGAGTCCACGTTGGTCTCTAGGTAAGGATAGACAGCCGAGTCCATGAACCTTTGGGTGTTGGTTTTCGGGGTGAAAGCAGGGAGCTGTTCGGGGATAGGGTCCAACTTTTCGGCCCTTCTCTGTGACAAAGTCTCCAAATCACGGAGACGTTCTGGTGGATCTTCTTCAAACACCCATGAGCCTCCCGCCTCGGACTTTCTTTCAAACAACCTGATCCGGTCAAACTTTTCTTCTCTGATGAGAGCATCCAACGCCACGAGGCCGGCAGGACCTGCGCCGATAATGGCCACGGACGAAATGGACATGGTTGAGGAATGAAAAGTTGAATTGAGCAAACTATGGCGGTTTTATAACACAATCAGGCTCCACAGTTACAATTGGGGGTGAAGGCGCACGTGAGCGAAGAGTTTCCACCGAGAGATGTCCAAATTGGCGGGAGTTAGAGGCGATGTATCTGGCACGCCAGAGGCTGTAATTGGCGGGAGAAATGGCGGAACAGTGGCCTGATTGGCTGGATGTCGCAGGTATAGAATTGTATGTGTAAAGTGTAGAGAAGGGGCGACCTTCCGGCAGCTTGTGGAGGTAGGGCGAGATCAATAGGCACACATGGGAGGTGGTGAAAAGTTCAAAAACGTCAGGGGAAACTTGCCTATTGCGGAAGGTAGCGACGGCCCGACCGTTGGCCGTAACGGGTAAGTGGGCGGTCCTTGAGGGTGGGCGCGGAGGTTGGGCCATGAGATTGACGCCTGGACCGCATGCAGGCACATGTTGGGTAAGTTCGACGTGTGCATACCGCATCACGTGCGTGGCAATTTCAGTTAATTACTTCCCAGCCTACGAATTTCGCTTGATTTGTAATGGGGTCGTGCGCATACCGCCGGTACCCGCCACCGGCGCGGGGGTGGCCACACGCCAGTGATGAGCTGGAGTTAACCTGCAAATCCCCAGCATCCCATGCGGCTCACCGCGCATCGTTTTGGAATCCCGTCAAATCCCGAGAAGTTTCTGCGCATGCATGATTTGCATGTTGGGTGTCAGCGTGCACACGGCTCCATTGACCGAGTCTGCGCTTCCGGTCCGGATCATGCTCCCAGCCACTTGACACCACATGTCACCTTTCTGGCCTATTTCCACACTCCATAACCACCACCCGTATCTTCTACCCATCCCTTTTTGCCACCAGTGACTCATTGCTGCCGTGGCCTCCCCTCGATATTTTGCTGGTTTGCTCTCACCATTCTGTGGCCGCACTCCCACTTCTGGCCGCTAAACCCGTCTGCACTCCCTTTGCAGGTTACGCACTGCCATCTACCTAACGGGCCAGCTACCTAATCCGTCTTGCCTTCCGTGGCACTATATAATGCATCCAATCCGTACGGCTCTGATCCCAGGCGTTATCACTATTGATTAGTAACTTTACCACCACTGCAATCGCTCCCTTACCCATTAGGGCCCGCACAATATCACCTGCAGCACTCGGCTCCTTGTCAATTATTGTATATAAACTCACCGAACCCTATTGTCGTTGGTTTGTATTTCGTTCCTGGCAACACCACCAGCCCTTGGCATTTTGCAGTTAACATCTCCCCAGCCCTCTAGATCAGGTGCCAGTTCCCTTCACTAGCGCCACTAGTCTCCAGCCCATCCATAGCGCCTGTGGTTTCCCGAGGTTCCTAAATCTACCCTCATCTTCTCGTTCATTTGGGCCCGCCAGTGTCGTCCAGCGCAACTCGGCTCCCATTGCATCTCGAGTTTTCCCCCGTCCTCCCCAAGACCAGACGCCAGCACCTTCGCCGGCCCCAGCAACAGCGGCATCTTCACCCGAGTACCGCTCTAAACACCGCTCGTTTCGCTCGTTTCGTGGCAACGGCCTGTGTTCAATCCCCATCGGGCCAGTGAGTGACATCAACCCACTCACCCCAACTCCTGAAAACTAGCGGCTTTTGTCCCTTATCAACAAAACGTCACCATGTCTGACCAAGAGGCTTCACATCTCAAGGCCCAGAGGCGGTTGCTATCGTTGTTCTTCACTAAGAAGATCCCCCATCTCCCGACCCAAGATGAGCGTAAGCCCTATCCCGAACGCTCTGCAAACATCATCTCCAAGGTGTTCTTCTGGTGGTTGCATCCAGTGATGCACACCGGTTACAAGCGGACCTTGGAGCCCGAGGACTTGTTCACCTTGACAGAGGACTTGAAAATCAGTAACATGGCCGAAGGCTTCTTCTCCACTTTCAGCAATCATCTCGATAAAGCTGAAAAGAAGCACATCTCAGAAAAGTGTAAGGCCAGAGGTGAAACTTACGAGACATCAAGTGTTTCCAGGGAAGAAGACTTGGCCGACTTCACCCTAGGCAAGTTAACCACTGCCATGGCCGTGCTTTCCACCTTCAAGTGGCGTTACTCCCTTGCATGCTTATATTTGGCCTTGTCAAACGTTGGTCAAACCACCAACCCTTTGCTTACAAAGAAATTGATTCTGTTCGTCGAGGGCAGAGCTCTCGGCACTGAAAGTGCCGTTGGTAAAGGTATTGGTTATTCCTTCGGTGCTTCTGTCCTCATTTTCGTCATCGGTGTTCTCATTAATCACTTTTTCTATAATTCCATGATGACCGGTGCCCAAACTAAGGGTGTTTTAACCAAGGCTATTTTGGATAAGTCTTTCCGTTTGAGTCCTCAATCCAAGCACAAATACCCTGTGGGTAAGATCACCTCTTTAATGGGAGCTGACTTGGCCAGAATTGATTTCGCATTGGGCTTCCAGCCATTTTTATTGACCTTCCCCATTCCAATCGGTATTGCCATCGCCATTTTAATCGTCAACATTGGTGTTGCCTCTTTGGTCGGTGTCGCCCTCATGTTCTGCTTCTTGGTATTTATTGGTTTCGCTGCTAAAAGTTTATATGGTATGAGATTTGCTGCCATGAAGTTCACTGACTTGAGAGTCAACTTCATGAAAGAAGCGTTGAATAACTTAAAGGTCATCAAATACTATTCCTGGGAACCTCCATACCAAGATAACATTGCCCAAGTCAGACGTAAAGAAATGAAATTGATCTATAAAATGCAAGTTTTAAGAAACTTCATCATTGCATTAGCAATGTCCATGACTTTAATTTCATCCATGGTTGCATTCTTGGTCTTGTACGCCCTCAAATCTCACAACAGAAACCCAGCTGATATTTTCTCGTCTCTTTCCTTATTCAATGTGTTGACTCAACAAGTTATTTTATTGCCAATGGCCATTAACTCTGGTTCTGATGCCTTGTTAGGTTTGCAAAGAGTTGGTGAATTTTTAACTGCTGAAGAAGTGAATCCTGAAGAATTAAAGATTGAAGCTGACGCCTCTACTAAGGCAGCAATGGAAAAAGAAAACCTTGCAATTAAAGTTGAGAACGCTTCCTTTGAATGGGAAACCTTTGAAGACGATGACGAAGAAGAAGACGAGAAAAAGGATTCAAAAGCTTCCAAAACTAAAAAAATTGAGAAGACAAAGCACTATACCAGTGACAAAGAAGAAAAGGAAGAAAAGTTTGAATCTGAATCTGATGCTTCAACTGAAGTCATTTTTGACGGTTTGCGTGATATCAATATTAAGATCGAAAAGAATGAATTTGTTGTCATCACAGGTTTGATTGGTTCTGGTAAATCATCCTTATTAAGTGCCTTATCTGGTTTTATGAGAAGAAGTGAGGGTCAAATCAGTGTTAATGGTTCCTTATTGCTTTGTGGATACCCTTGGGTTCAGAACGCTACTGTTAAGGAAAACATCATCTTTGGAAAGGAGTTCGATGAAAAGAGATACAAGGAAACTGTGTACGCATGTTCTTTGGAAACAGATCTCGAAATTTTGCCAGGTGGTGATGAAACCGAAATTGGTGAAAGGGGTATTACATTGTCTGGTGGTCAAAAAGCAAGAATCAATCTTGCTAGAGCTGTTTACGCCGACCACGAAATCATTTTGTTGGATGATGTTTTGTCCGCTGTGGATGCCAGTGTTGGTAAGCATATCATGAACAATTGTATTTTAGGAATGCTTAAAGATAAGACGAGAATTTTGGCTACCCATCAATTGTCTCTCATCCAGTCTGCCAATAGAATCATATTTTTGAATGGTGATGGATCCATCGATATTGGAAGCTTAGAAGAATTGAAAGCACGTAACACTGGTTTTGAAAAATTGATGGCTTATAGCAGTGAACTCAAGAATGAAGATGAAGAAGAAATTGAAGAAGAGCTCGATGAAATTGAAGGCTCTGAAAAAGTACCAAAGGTTGGTAGAGACGATGGTGAAGACACCCGTAGGGACTACAAACATGACCAAGCACAAGGAAAGTTGGTGGAAGATGAAGAAAGAGCTGTCAACAGTATCAAATTAGAGGTTTACGCCAACTATATCAAGAATGGTGCAGGTAAGGGTGGACCATTTGTTCACGTACCAGTATTTTTGTTATTGATGATTATCTCTACCTTCTGTCAATTGTTCTCCAACACTTGGTTGTCTTTCTGGACTGAAAATAAATTCCACGGAAGGTCAGATGGATTCTACATCGGATTATATGTCATGTTCACCATTTTGTCTTTCTTCTTCCTTCTCGCTCAATTCATTGTCTTGGTTTCCTTAACAAACACTGCAGCAGTTTCCTTGAACATCCGTGCTGTTAGTAAGATCTTGCATGCCCCAATGTCATTCATGGATGTTACACCAATGGGAAGAATTTTAAACAGATTTACCAAAGACACTGATGTCTTGGACAACGAACTTGGTGAACAAATGAGATTCCTCATGTTCAATTTAAGTAATATCGTGGGTGTTTTGATTTTGTGTATCTGTTACTTGCCTTGGTTTGCAATTGCTATCCCATTCTTGGGTTTCTTGTTTGTTGCCGTTGCAAATTTCTATCAGGCATCTGCAAGAGAAATCAAGAGATTGGAAGCCATTCAAAGATCGTTCGTCTACAACAACTTTAATGAAACCTTGAGTGGTATGAACACCATTAAGGCTTACAAATCGGAAACACGTTTTATCGCAAAGAATGACAATTTCATTGATATCCAAAACGAAGCATACTATCTTTCAATTGCCAATCAACGTTGGTTAGCAATTCATATGGATGTCATTGCATCCTTGTTTGCATTATTGATTGCACTTTTGTGTGTGTGCAGAGTATTTAATATCAGTCCAGCCTCAGTTGGTTTGTTGTTATCTTACGTTTTCCAAATTGCTGGTCAATTATCTATGCTTATTAGAACATTTACCCAAGTTGAAAACGAAATGAACTCTGCAGAACGTTTATCACAGTACGCATTTGGCTTACCTGAAGAAGCACCTTATGTTATCACCGAAAGCACACCAGCCCCAACTTGGCCAGAGAAAGGACAGATCGATTTTAATTCCGTTTCCATGGCATACAGACCTGGATTGCCATTGGTGTTGAAGAATTTGGATTTCAAGATCAATCCGGCAGAAAAGATCGGAATTTGTGGTAGAACTGGTGCTGGAAAGTCATCTATCATGACTGCCCTTTACAGATTGACCGAACTTGAATCTGGTTCTATCATCATAGATGGAGTTGATATCTCTGCTCTTGGGTTGCAAGCATTGAGATCCAAGTTGTCGATCATTCCACAAGATCCTGTTTTGTTCAGAGGTTCTATTAGAAAGAACTTGGATCCTTTCGGTGAGAGCTCTGATGAGAAATTGTGGGATGCTTTGAGAAGAACTGGTTTGATTGATGGCACCAAGCTTGATGTAATCAAGAAGCAAGTGAAATCCGAAAACGACGATGATGAGATGCACAAGTTCCATTTGGATCAATATGTTGAAGATGAAGGTAGCAATTTCTCTCTTGGAGAAAGACAATTGATTGCCTTCGCCAGAGCTTTGGTGAGAGATTCGAAGATCTTGATTTTGGATGAGGCTACTTCCTCTGTCGACTATGAGACCGATTCAAAAATTCAAAGCACCATTATCAGGGAATTCAGCCATTGCACAATCTTGTGTATTGCGCACAGATTGAAGACCATCATCAATTACGACAGAATTTTGGTGTTGGACCAAGGAGAAGTGAAAGAATTCGATACCCCACTTAATTTATTCAATTCTGAAGGAACCATTTTCCAGCAAATGTGTGAAAGATCCAACATCACTATCGAAGACTTTGCCAACCTTTCCAAATTTTAATTTTAATATGTAATCTAATAACTAAAGGACATAAACCAAAACACATGGATAATATAGAATACTATGAAGAAAAATTTACCATTAAAGTAAAATAATTAATAAATGAATATTCATCTGTTGGTAATTGCGGTAGGAAATTGACAATTAGAGTAGGCGAACAGTTGTAACAATTGCACCTAACTTACAGATCTCTTGGAATGTTACAAGATCGATACTGGACGGTAGTTAAAGGGGACTCAGCACCCATAAAATTCCCCTTCAATTCCCCTTAATTAGCTTAGCTGTCTGTTCTACCATTTTTAGAGTCTAGAGATCTGCCCCCATCAAACATTTGCATGTGATTATAACCCCGATGTTTCACTTTAGAAATTTCACTTTTGCACCGAAAGCATCGAGAGCAAAGACTTGCGATTGTCGAAGGGCAACCGAGGTGAATTCTGGGGCATTGGGGTGATCATGTAGCGAGATTCGCCAATGCAAAGTGGCTGTTGCACTCGAATCCCCACACATAATCAAAACTTCGGTCAACAGAGAAATTCTACTCATCAGTCAAGCAACAAATCCAATCACCCCGAAGTCAAGAGACAATTCTTAGTAAATAGTACTTGTCAACAGATCAATCTGCGGTTAACATCCATGTCAACAGGTCAATAGCAGCAGATCAATGACAATAGATCGCAGTGCCAACGGGTGGTTGTAAAGCCCCATTCCACGATCCACTAGCTTTGGCTAGGCCTATAACTATGGCTAAATCTAGGGCTATAACTATGGCTATGGCTATGTCTAGGGCTATGGCTATGTCTATGCCTATAACTATTTCTATGGCTATGGCTATGCCTAGGGCTATTCCATCATCTGCTTTGAGCAGCTGCTCCAGGCACACTTAATCGAGCAGCAGTAACAGGTATCCTCGCTAGCTTGCAGTGGGTCAGATGGGTCAGATGGGTCAGACCCTCGCCATGCTTGGTCCAGCATTCGTGACTGTGACTCTTACTGCCACAAATTCAAAATATGTCGGAGGCCACCCACCACGTTGCTGGCGTCTCTTGGCCAGTTCTATTCTTGGGCGGCGGGAGGAAACATTGCTGTTTGCGAGTAAACGGCTCAACTGCGGTGGCAGAGGTTTTCGGATGCCAAAAATAAGTCCTGCCATCCGAACAACAGTGTGTAGACTGGTGGGAAAAGGGGTGAACTGAATGGGTACCATTAGTTGGTGGTGGGTTGTCCCACTGCCCACCGGGTCAGCATCATCCCCTAGTGTTCCACTGTGTCCCACTGTGTTCCGTAGCCTTGCTTAGATCCCCATAAAGGCATCACCCTCCCCACCCAATTCCTCGCGAAAATAACCCTCAATTCTCTATACTCTCTGTAAACGGCATGGTGTACAGGGTGTCTATGACCTGTATCGTCTCGTCTCTAAATTGTGGAAGTGCCAGCGCCTTGGGTTTAGTGGGCCACCTCTCGCACCATTTACTCTCGCTAATGCGTTCGGGTGTCAGTAGCTCTCCCGGTACCCCTGGCCGCAGTAGTCCCCTAGACGCGCGGCCCCCTACCACTACCACTGGGGTCACCCCACGTCCCCTACCACCACACCCTAAACATTCTAGCGCACCAATATATAAGGGGCTCTTCTTCCACATAGTCGTTATCATGTCCGAAGACTTCAAAAAGTTTATCCACAAGCTCAGTGGCCAGCCGGCCTCGTACTCTAGAAAGCAGCACTACACCTTTGGCAAAACATTGGGAGCCGGGTCTTTCGGTATCGTGAGATACGCCAGAGATAACTTGTCCAATGAAGAGGTTGCGGTGAAGATCATCTTGAAGAAGGCCCTTAAGGGCAACGAGCAAATGGTCATCGACGAGCTCGATCTCCTCAAAGAATTGCACCATCCCCACATCGTGGGGTTCCGTGATTGGTTCGAGTCCAAAGACAAGTTCTACATCGTCACCCAGTTGGCCACCGGAGGAGAGTTGTTCGACCGGATCGTGCAACAGGGCCGGTTCACGGAGCACGACGCCTCCGTGGTGGTGTCTCAGATGCTCGGTGCCATCAAGTACCTCCACAGCAAGGACATTGTGCATCGTGACTTGAAACCGGAGAACATCCTTTATCTCAACAAAGATGCCGATTCCAACGTAGTTTTGGCTGATTTTGGTATTGCAAAGCGTTTGCAATCTCCAGATGAGAAATTGACCTCTTCCGCAGGCTCATTCGGTTATGCTGCTCCAGAAGTCATAATAGGCTCTGGTCACGGAAAGCCTTGTGATATTTGGTCCTTGGGTGTTATCACTTACACCTTGCTCTGTGGCTACTCTCCATTCCGTTCAGAAAATGTCCAAGACTTTGTCAGTGAAGTCAAGCACAACAATGCAGTCATCTTCCATGCTGACTACTGGAAGGATGTGTCCAAAGATGCCAGACGATTCATCATCAAGGCATTACAATTCAATCCTGAACACAGACCCACTGCAGCCGAGCTCCTAGAGGACCCATGGTTGGTCAAGATTGCACAGGAACACAAGCATACCGACTTATTACCAAACCTCAAGCAAAACTTTGATGCTAAGGCCAAATTCAGACAGGCAATTGAAATGGTCAAATTGAACAACCGTATTCAAAAGTTGAAATCTATTCAAACTGACGATGACGATGATCCTAATGAAATCGACTTATTCAAGGATTCACTTACCTCGTTAGACACAAGTCAATCTGAAGGAAAATCGTTAAGTTCCTGGAAGAAGCTTTCGGAAGCTTTACATCATGTGGAAAAGAGTGATACCAAGAGTAAATCAGACGTGGCATCCAATGCTTTTGTACAACTAGTACACGCTGCCACAGAAAACAAGGATAGAGTCTCCAGCTACAATGAAAACGATGAAGCTGGAAATGCTGCAGCAAAGTAGTCCCAAGGAAGAGTGTTATTCCTGGCAAAACCCACAAAAATCACCCATAGGATAGGATATGCTTAATTATGCCCTTTCGATGTATCAGTTACTGAATAGGAGTTTGAACAAATGATATGGTTTTTTGAGGGATGTTGCATGAAGTAATCTTCCGGTGTCGTAGTTAAGGGTTGGGATACAATTCCAACAATGCTTAAACATGAAGCTGAACTCACCAAGAAATGAGTCCTGGAATCTACTTCTACTGTTTCATAATTCATTCAACCAACGAACCTGCTGTATTAAGCTAACGTTGAAGCGATTCAAAGTAACATGAATGCTTCAATTCTTACCACATTATTTATTCTTTACCCTGTTATTTAGTCGGTCATATTGTTACGAGAGAATCTGAATCTGGTAAGGTTATAAATTGAAAATCTCGGGACTGTGGAATGCTTGGAGTATTTGAAATCTTAGAAGTTTGAAAATCTTGCAAGTCTGGAATGCCTTGAAATCCCTGAAAGCCCTGAAAGTCTGTGGAAATTCTTGATATTCCTGTCCTCTAGATCTTTTGGTACTTACCAGGGTGGAAATCATGGTTCAGGAATTCCCTACTGTTTAGGCCCCGTGCCTTGTTCAATGGTGCCATTATGCCCCATCTACCAATTCTTGATCTCTAAACTCCCCTAATTTCCATTTTTCACCTTACCAAATTCGCTTTACCCAATTGGGCCTCATATGGATCTGTATATCTCACCGTATATATACGCACTTTATCGCGCCTTTCTACTGTTGAAAATTTTACTATTTAGTTCACTCCACTTCGTGTTTGGATAACAAATACCGTGAACAACAAGCCCAATCCACTACCTTTGGCTCATCTATTGGTGCTAATCCTCCTCCTGTGATTCTAAGGAGTTTTTTTTTCGAGTTTTTACCAGCCAAACTCCCGGTGTTGTTTCAGTCTAACAACTCCTACTCCACTGGTCCTGCAAACCGCCCAAAGCGCCAGCCTAACGCATACGCCACTACTGGATAGTCGCCATGGACCATACCAACGCCGAGGACAAGACGGCCGAGGCCACTTCCAAGTTCGAAGAACTCAAAAAATGTATCTACAGCCCAAAACATATGGGTTCCTCCAACCAACAAGAATTCATGACATGTGACTGTCAAGAACATTGGGACCCCGAAACGGAGAGAAACTTGGCTTGTGGTGACGACTCCAACTGTATTAACCGGGTGACGTCCGTGGAATGTGTAAACGGCAACTGCCTCTGTGGTACCGATTGTCAGAACCAGAGATTTCAAAAGCGCCAATATGCAAACGTATCTGTGTTTCAAACAGAACTTAAGGGCTATGGTTTACGTTCAAACGATGTCATACACGAATCATCCTTCATCTACGAGTACATCGGTGAGGTTATTGACGAAGATTCGTTCAGAACCAGAATGTTGGACTACGATAAAAAGAACTTCAAGCATTTCTATTTCATGATGTTGACACCGGACTCGTTTATCGATGCCACCATTAAGGGATCTTTGGCCCGTTTCTGTAACCATTCATGTAACCCTAATGCCTACGTTGACAAGTGGGTTGTTGGAGATAAATTAAGAATGGGAATATTCGCCAAAAGAACTATTCAAAAAGGAGAAGAGATCACCTTCGATTACAATGTTGATAGATATGGTGCCCAATCACAACCTTGTTACTGTGGTGAGCCCAACTGTGTGAAATTCATGGGTGGTAAGACCCAAACTGACGCTGCCTTGCTCTTGCCAGAGGGTATTGCGGAAGCCTTGGGTGTCACCTCCAAGCAGGAGAAGCAATGGCTCAAGGACAATAAGCATCTCAGATCCAAGCAACAGGATGACGATGCCGTCATCAACGAAATGTTCATTAAAACCATCCAGGTAGAACCTTTGGAAGAACAGGACGTCTCGAAAGTAATGGGTGCATTAATGAAACCCCAAGATATTCAAATTGTCAAGAAATTGATTCAAAGAATCAGCATCACTAATGATTCTAGTGTAAATTCCTTGATTGTGAGGTTTCATGGTTACAAAACATTATCTACCTTGATAAAAGAATTTAGAGGTGTTGAAGATGATTTGGTGCTTGAAATATTGGGCATTCTCAACAAATGGCCAAAGGTTACCAGAAACAAAATCTCCTCTTCTCAAATAGAAAATGTTGTGAAGGACCTCCAAGATTCTGGTCCAAACGATGAAATTAAAGCTTTAGCTGGGGAATTATTGCAAGAGTGGGGAAATTTGCAAATGGCATACAGAATTCCAAAATCGAAATCTGACAGCATTTCATCATACGGAAGAAAAGGTTCAAGATCACCAAAAGTTGAAACCGAATCTGAAGAGCCAGAATCACAAGATCCTCTACCAGATGGATGGGAAATGGCATTTGATGAAAATACTAAAAGCAATTACTACTACCATCGTGAATTGAATTTATCGAAATGGGAAAGACCGACAGCTTCGGTCCCAACCGGTCCAAAAGTAAGCGAAAGTAAACCTTTCAAGCCAAAATATTCAAAAGAACAAAACGGAAATTCCCATCAACCTCATAATAATGGTCAGAAAGATGGCTCCCAAAAAAAGTTTCATGGAGAATCTTTCATGGCACACAAGGAAGAAGAGAGAATGAAGTCAGAAAAGGAAGAACAATTCTTGAAGTTACAACAAAGAGAAAAGGAGCTTCAGGAGTTGATTAAGCAGTCTGGAGATGAGCATAGGAAAAAGCAACTTGAGGAGCAAGCCAGAATCAACGAAAAGTTGAAAAAGAAGGAAGAATACAAGAGAGCCAAGTTAAATAAACGTTCTGGCAGTTCTAAATCTTCTGAATCAGCGCAAGAGGTATTGGAAAAGAAATGGACTCATGTATTGGCCAAACACGCTCCTAACTACATTAAGAAATATGAAGCAGAGATTGGAAGGGAGAATGTCAAGGGTTGTGCCAAAGATATTGTCAAGACATTGGTGGCTAAAGAATTGAAGAAAGACCCTAAGGCATCACCTCCTAAGGAATTGGACTCCTCTAAATTAAAGAAAATCAAGAGTTATTGTACCGTTTTCATGGAGAAGTTCTTGGTCAAGTACAAGGCTAAGCATGATAGAAAGAGGAAGGCAGACGATGGAGACTTGAAGGACGAGAGTGGCGATAAAAAGGCAAAGATATGAACTACAATAATCCTGATCAATATGAACTATGAATTCATGAACTCCATAGTCAATGTAAAATATGTGCTACTAAAATTCTTATTTACGTCTATTCGATGGGACCTCTAAGTCCGTCTATCTATAATACATTACTTTCTCTCTAATAAAGCAGGTAAATTCTCAATGGACTCGGAGCCATAAATGATTTGGTAGGTTGCTTCGAACAATGGGAATTCGTCCAACTTATCCACATTGGTCAACAATTCATGCACTTCCTTTGCGGTGATGATACCTTGGGAAGATTGACCGTTCAACAACTTCTTCTCGGCTTCTTCACCAGAAGCACCAGTTTCAGCCATGTATCTTCCGACCTTGACATTTCTACCACCGGAACAAGTTGTGATCAAATCGGCCACACCGGCAGATTCACCAGTGAAGGTGCTATCCTCGGATTCTGGGAAGAAAGTAGTGGAGAACTTGATGGTTTCCAACAATCCCACTCTCATGATGGCGGCCTTGGCATTGTCACCCCAGCCGAGACCCTCGACGAAACCAACAGCCAAAGCGACAACGTTCTTCAAGGCACCGGCCACAGAGACACCAGCCACGTCTTCGATCACATTGACATGGAAGTATGGTCTGTAGAATGCGGCCTTCAACACCTCTCTGTCGATATCCTTACCGGTTCCGAGGAAATCATCGGGGATCTTGTATGCGACGGTGGTTTCGGACCACTTTCCTCTGGCAACTTCGGAGGCGATGTTGGCACCGGATAAGGCACCACAGGCGATGCCCAAGTTCTCGGTAATGTAGGTAGACAACAACTTACAGCCTTGAGGAGTGACCTCGAGACCCTTCAAGCATGAGATGGCTCTGGCCAGGGGCTTGACATGGCCCTTCAAGTCCTTACACACCTTAGGCAAGAACTGGTGGGGCAAGTTGAACACAATCAAGTCGGCGCCCTTGACGGCTTGTCTGACATCAGGAACTGCCACCAAGTTCTTGGGCAAGTCCACGTCGGGCAAGTACTTAACGTTTTGGTGCTTGTTGTTGATGATCTCGGTCAAGTTGGTGCCGTCGATCTTCTCTTCGAACACCCACATGTGGACGTAGTGCTTGAACAAGTGAGGTCTGGCAAGAGCGTTTTCTGCCACCACCTTGGCGATACAAGTACCCCAGTTACCGGAACCCACCACGGCGATCTTGAATGGATGGTCGGGCGTCAACGAGTGTCTGGCCTTGGCCAAGTTGGGGGCCAAGATGTTGTTCAATTGTTGTAATCTGTCTGCTGGAGTCATGGTGCTGTGATTACGATATGATGGGGTTAAACGTGATAGGCAATGCAATCGAGGTCTAAAGGTAGATTTGGTGATACCGAACAAGGTGTTGCGATTCTAAAGATTAGGAGGGAGAAACGGGTTCAACGCAGCCTAATGATGGAGCTGAATAAATAGAATGGAGTAGATCAGTGCTGAAACCAAGAATGGAGGGCAGTGTGGAGATTGCTCTGGGGAAATGGAGGTATTTATACTGGTGGATGGGGGAAAAGAAATTCTGATATGCGATAGACCGAGGTGAGAAACGGGCCGGGGGTGGACACCGGAGTTTCGGGGGTGAGTGAAGTCACAGGTTCGGGGAAAGCGGAGTGAAGGTTGCTACGATGGGGCCAGGAGGGTCAGGAGGAGGCTGGAGGGCTGGGTGGCTGGCGTGGCTACGGCAGGGGGGAACGAAAACACCCTGGCTGACCTTCCCATCACCAACGGCTGTTGTCCAACCCCGATTGACCTGCACGTCCCGAGGATGACTCGCATGGTCACGTGTGTTGGGTGTCACGTGCGGGCCGTTTTTCACATGTTTCGGTCCGGAGGATAAGGGCCATCGCCAGCCCGTGGAGCCCACTCCATGGCCCACCGGCCAAGTTCAACTCTGGGGTTCCTGCGTGGCGGCCGGCTCCCCAGCCGTGGCCTGAAGCATGTGCCTGAAACGCCTGTGCCATTGAGGGTTTGACCGGGCCTGGGGAAGCGGGCCGGCAATCCAATTGTCCAATTGTTCAAACGTCCACTTGGCACCGCAACTGGTTGGGCTTTCCCCGGTGGCATATCGCTCAACCTCGGAAGAACGTGATTCCGGAGACACTTCAGGGTACCTCACTGGCGGCTTACCTCGTCTACTCGGAACCGAGTCGCAGGTGAATTGGGATGACGTAATAGGTGCGGGTTGGCGGAACTGATATGGATTCTGGCTGCGAAACCTCCGGCTGGAGACGGAAGCTACGTCATGAATGTTCATGCAATGCCCATGAAAAATGACGGAATTGTCTATGAAAATGCCCATGAAAACGAAACGTCATGGAGTTTTCCAGGAAAGGTGAATCAGAAAGGCCAGAACGGATGAGTCGTGAGGGCAATTGGGCGTAGTGGCTGGAGATGTAGTGACTCCAGTTGACAGTTCGGCACTTCGGACTTTTCACCGGCCAATGCTTCTTTAGGCTATGCTAGGACCCTGAGTTGGTGGTTACAAGCAGCGGAGCTCCACAATGAGATGAGCGAATGGGATTCGTGGAATCCAAACAGCCCCACAGTTGGCTTATGCTGGTGCTAAATGGGACGTTACATTCGCATTGGAGACCAGCAATGGCTCAAATGCATAGCCTGGCAAACCAATTATTTGTCTATTTATCCGACCGGTGATATTTTTTAGTGTTCTGCAAGAGAAAATCTTCATCAGATTGTCATAGGTTTGGAGTTGATGGCGTATTTTTCCACCTCCTCTTCGTTTGATTTACTTCCATCAGGAAGAGTTCTTTGAACCCCTTGAGACCTTGCGGTAGCTAGTCTCTAACCATCCAGCTTCGCTGATTCACTCCCTGGACTGAATAGCACCTTGCTTCCCTGTTCTGCTGTTCGCTCCATGACACCTGCTCAATTTCTTGTACACCAGACGTTTTACTGTTCATTTCCGATGTTCACCAGTAATCACTTTTGTGTTCACCTTAATTCATCCTTTTTACCATCTCCAACCATTCCACTATCTTACTCTTCCCCAAACCAACCCAAAACTCCTGCTTTGGTCAGAAACCCTCGTAACTACATGAAACTTCATCACGTTCAGACTCTGCAGAACCTGCTTGTGTATTTGGTCCTGGATTATATAGTACACCACAGAGATCACATTCCCTGCTACCTGTCAAGAAAAGAAGCACTGCTTCGTCTGTCCTGAAGGTATTTCAAATTTTCCGCATACAACTTCTTATCGGCATTCCGCTTGCATGTAAGGGTGGCCATGTGTCTTTTCAACGCATCCTTTCTTGCAAAGCCTTTGCCACAGAGTTCACAGATATTCGGCGGAATGATCAAATGCTGTTTCTCGTGCCGTTTCAAGTCCGAAGAACGTCGGAATGACATGGGACACTTGGGACACAAGAACTTTCTTGTGGGGTCATCTGTAGATGTGGAGCCCTTTCTATGACCCGAGAGATTATTGGGGTGTGCCAGATCAAAGTCTTCATCATCTTCGTTGCGGTCTTCTTCATCGTCGTCTTCGCCATCCTCGTCCTGTTCTTCTCTGGAGTACTCGCTTTTTTGGGCCGGTGGTGCCTTCAAGGTCACTGGCTCTCCGATTAAGAAATTCCACCCATCGTTGTGAGAGCTGGGGTGGTGTGATCTGTGCTGTCGCTCCTTGGGTTCAGATTCGTTTTCTTTGCTTCCATTGCCAGCAAAAATATCATTGCTTAAATTCGGAAATTGCTGGTAAAATCCTTGTATCATCAACTGACCATTTTCATTCGCCCGGATGTTTTCTGACCTTTTGATAGGATTTCCGTGAGGAGATGCAGCGTACTGTAGCCTTCTAAGTAAGTCTTGTATGGTGGGATCCACTAGAATGGATCCTGAAGAGTTTACCCCGGTAGCTGTGGCTACCAACGCTTCTCTTGCTAGTCTTAGGAATCGCTCGTCCTCATCGCTTTCGTTGCCCTGTGTTCGTGGATCCTGCCTTTCTTTATTGTGTTCGGGCGAGGCTTTCTGTTGGGGTAAACTGTTGAAGCCTCTGGTGTATGAGACATTTTGGCCAATTTGGCCGGGGGTGTGCCGTTCGTGTCGTTCTGGAAGCAAGTAGTTAAGACTATGGTGGCCATTGGTGCTGGGTGAATCAATCAAGTCACTTCTGGCTCGCTTGCTAGGCGGTGAGTTCCCTACTAGGGGACTGGTGGGCCTTGGTTGAGGCAGAAACATGGGATTTCTTAAATGTGAATACTTGGGGTCAGTCTGTTGACCATATTCCAGGTTGCGTTGCTTCAGGTCACCTATAAGTACCTTTTTTGTATGATACAACGACTTATCCAACTGTGGCTTGTCCTGTTCCATAAGATCTAGGGCTCAAGCATCAGCAAAAGCCTAAAGAGATTCGATAAAAAAGCCAATTGAAGGTCGGGAAAGTGTAAGGTTGTGGTGGGTGTGGATCGGAAGCGAAGCTGGCGTTTACTGGTGTTGGCTAACCTCAAGGATGGATAAGGGTTGGTGATCCTGGTGGTGGTTGATAGGGGAGGGATCGGTATAAGTATAGTAATTGTAAGCGAAGCCGTGTAAGTTCAGGATATTCCGTGGCCGATTGTGTGATTTGACACGTCTTAGGCTTAATAGCGGTCAATAATGAATTTCCCTGGGAAAGCAAATAATCCCGACGCCACAGTCCAGCTTGTTAACTATGGTGAGGTAGCGGTCTCGGGGATAACTCACGAAACAGACGTGGCAGAAAAGGGGAACCGTCCGTACACTGAAGCCGGAGATAGCGGTGTAATGGCCCCGAATGCTGGTGGCAACGGTGGAGTTGATTGGGGTTGATGGTGGTGCTGGTGAGAAGCAGTGGAATATGCGGCGGTCTGGGGAAGAATTCCGCGGCGCAAACTGCTGGGATGGTATTTTCGGGCTCGGGCTGCAATTAGGGACGCCCAGCAACGTAGTAGGGCTGCACACCGGTGGGTAACCTTTTGCAGTAGACTTGGTCCAGATGATCACCATCCACGATGATAGTGAGTCACGTGACCTGTGCTAATTGGGATTGCGAACCACCCCATGGAATGGCGGAGCCTGGCCGAATGTGGCGTCAGGGCCACATCAACCGCCACGCGTGCGCAATCACTGCAACGGCTGGCGCTGTTTGGGGGCATTTCAGGGGACCGACGGCCACACTGTTGCTGTTGGTTCCACTACTGGAACCAGCCTCTGGTCATGTGACTCCGGTCCACGCGCAACAACGCTACCTGGCAAGGTAACATGGGCCTGCAAAGGGTCCCGTCAAAGACGCCAGAGGGGCCCCCATTGTGAGGCCAGAGGCAGAAACATCGTTGGCGCAAGGCCAAAGATGCCGAGACACCCCAAATATCCCCCAATTTTGCTGGAGTGCGTGTCTTTACTGGTGTTTTGAGACTTTGACGTATTGGCAGGGCCGTTGCGATAGTGATTCCGGCACTCGGGCTCGGGCTCGGTCCCGCCCCACGGGCATTGTTCGGAAGTGTTCCGACTGGAAGGTTGGAGAGTGTGGTGGCCTACCACAAGGTCCTGGGAGAATTTGGGTGCAAAAGTGCATGGGGATGATGAGCGTTGGCCGATAGCATGCCTTTCGAAATAAGTAGCGTTGGTTAGATGATCCAGAGGCTTAAACACGGCAAGTGGAGGGTCTGATGACACCAACGAAACCAGGCACCCTTTCTCGTGAAAACGCCTAGCACTACAATACATACGCCTAATGGGGCAGCTGGCTTACTGAAAAGCACACCGTCTGGATTTTCAGCATACAAATTGCTAGTAGATCAAGTAGATTAGGACATACACACTGCAAGAATGAGAGACCATGAACAGATGCGGCGTAGATCATCTAAACGAGGGCTGCAAGGTGGGAACTTTAATCCAGCATCGGTTTTGCCTGTCTAATTACTCCATACGCAAAGTGGGGGATCGTAACATTATTATTATCGATATTAGCGTCAATAATATGGCTATTTGAGTCAAGAATTTCGCATTTTTCACATTTTTCACTACATAACCAGCCAGTTACCACAGTGATCCCTCTGGTAAATTGGCATTATTATGCCAACTAAGCCTGGTGCCTCGACTATTCATGGAATGGTCTTCTGCAGACATATAACGGTGCTAGACCATCCACGATGACAAATCAATAGGTGTGACAGAATTGAGCCGGTGGGAGGAAACCCACTTATTGGTGGTGGCTGTTTCCTTGTAGCAAAACAGCTTGACCACGTAGAGAGTATTCATCTGATACCCCAAAAATCAATAACAGGGCTATTTCATTAAGGGGGTCTCGTGGTATTGCAGCCTACACGCATGAGTGTTAGGTGGTGCACCACCTTCAAGACTTCTAGACGGATTTCAGTTTAGATCGATTATGATAGCACAGCGCACTATACAGGCATTGGTCCCTAGTGGCCAACGGTACTTCCACCAAAGCTCACAGACCAAACTATCTGGCTACACTGAAAATGGGCTTCCTGGAACAGAGCAGCAGCGATTGAAGCGGAGTAATTTACACCGTACTTCGGGACTCGAACAGTGACTGGAGATTTTAGAGAAAGCCCATTTTTCACCCACTGCCCTTCCAACGCCAGTGCATCTTCCTATTACAACCACCTGCTCCGGAGCACTGATGCCACTCATGTCGCCAGTCTATATCTTGAAGGACGGGAGCCAATGGCAACAAAGTGCCTACACCTTGAGCTGGAAGCATTCACCTTACCCAGGTGAACCCTCCCGAAAGTCACGTGTGCCCCAGCTTATGTCTCTGCATACTGCCATTCGGCCCTTCTGCCCTTCTTCTTTGTGCTACAAGCATCCCCAGTAGTCCGAGAACTGGCAGGCCAACGGCAATGCCCGCCAGCCTGCGAGGGCCCGCTTCCCTCACAATCGCCAGCTCTTCATTTCTCCCCTTTAGCTCGCCTGTACCAAATCGGCTCCAATACGCCGTTTCCCGACGTTTCCCGCCGTTTCCCACCGCTTCACCGCTGGTGTTAGCTCGACCTCGTGCATTCCTCCGATACTGCACTACTCGCCAGTCGTGTCCCAGTCAACCTGCATCTGCCATCCCCAGCGACTGTTTTCATCTTCACCAACTTCCCTAAACCCCACCAGTCTATAGGCAAAACAAGGGCTTATCGAAGTACGAACCCCGACCCACATCCCAGCCGGCGTTCGCTTTCTCTATCCAACAAACGTCCATCCACGCGTCGTTCCTCCCTGACTTGCTGTTCTCGACCCCACCAACTCCACGAGCTGTTCCACCAACTACTCTCCACCCCGCCACAATGACCTATCAGGACCTCCCTTCCCGGCAGAAGTCCCAGCGGCTCATAAATAGGCTCAAGAGCCAGCAGTCCCACCAGCAGTTCCAGCAGTACAAGCAGCGGACCAAGGTGATCAACAATATCAACGAGCTCTTGCCTGGGCTCAACGATATCAGCGATGCCTTCGAAGCGTTGCCATTGGACTTGATCAAATACTCCACGCTTCTCAAGGAAATCGACGCCAAGTGCATCAACACCGTGCCCCAAATCAACTACTTGATCGAAAACTACATCAACGACTTGCACGAAGAAAAACCCACCGCCCCGGAATCCAAGGAAAACACCGATACCAAGGCCTCCAAAGACGAATCCAGTGCCGAGCCCAATGGCGATGCCAAAGTATCCAACGAGGAACCACAGCCACCCAAGGCCCACGAGTTCAAGCGCTTGACGCTCATCAAGGACAAGATTAACGAAATCATCCCGTGTTTGGAGGAAAAAATGCATGTCACGTCTGTGGCCACTGAACTTTTGAACAAGCACATGTATCGGATCAACAACGACTACAAGCTCATCATCAACAATAATGAAATACCCGAATCGATTCGAATCGGCCCGTTGAATCACCCGGCAATGATCATCGACGCCTCTGCTGGAGGCTCGTCCTCTAGTGCCGATAGGTCTGCTCAGCTGCAGCGTAGTGAAAGCCGTCGTGAAGCTTTGGCTGCAAAGAAGGCAAACAAGGAGGACACCATTGAAGAAAACGGATTAGGAAAGAAGAAGAAGACTAAGGAAGTGACACCTTTGGAAACACGTGCTGCAGGTAGTGGAAACGCTGCTGCCACAAACAACAAAAAGCGTCCAAGAAAAGAGGCCCAGGAGGACATCCAAAGACCTACCACGCCTGGAGCTGGAGGATTCGGTAATGGAGCATCCACCAATCCTGCCAAGAAGAAGACCAAGCCCAAAAAGGATGACGAGAGACAAGGCAACGGCGGCATCGAAGGTGAAGGTAGAGGAGAGTCCAAGTTACGGGACCAGCCCAATGCAGGAGCCAAGTCCGGATCAAACGAGCCCACCTACTGTTATTGTAACCAGGTGTCTTTTGGTGAGATGGTTGGATGTGACGGAGACGATTGCAAGCGTGAATGGTTCCATTTGCCATGCATAGGCTTTAAGAACCCACCCAAGGGTAAGTGGTATTGCGATGACTGTTTGGTCAAAATGAAGAAGTTGAGAAAGGTGTAGTGGGCCGGCCTTAAGCAATGCAAGCTAACTCCGATACCGGTGCCCGATCAGATGCAAGGAAAATGGGTCCCCGATGCCAAGTGCCCGAGATATGTGGTATAGCGTCGTGAGGATGAACGATCCGTTCCGGCAAATTCTCCGACCAACGGGAGCCAGCGGCCCGTGTTGCTGGTGTTCTGGAGTCAAGAGAACTCGACCAACAGAACGTGCAAGTGCGTGCCAGTCCGTGCCGGACGCTCAGCCCATACCTTTCGAGGTACGGCCATGCCCATCCGGCTCATACCTTCCCAAAAACTTCCCGAAACGTAAGGAAGCCGATCAACAGCATCTCCAAGCACACCAACAACGTGCGTCCCTGTGTGGCGGGCATAACTTCTCCATTTGGCCTGGGTGCACACATCTCGCCAATATTGGTTTCTCCGAGACAGATCTGACTACATATAGACCAATGAAATTAGATGGAACTGATTACGAGGTGATTAGAGGCAGGATCTCCACCACCAGGCAATGTGCCTCATTCCAGTCACACGACCACATTGTGACCCGTAGACCATTGGCTCTGCTACATGCTGGGGACACCTGGCCCAACGCCCAGCGGCCCGGTCCAGCACCCCACTTAATCACTGGGGCACCAGCGTTCCATCGCAGCGGCCCGCTTGCCGGCTGTTTGTGCTTTATGCAATAGAATCTATGTGCCAGTTCACATGTTCCATGGTCAATGTAGCGAACCCGTTTGTGTAGCATGCAATCCGTCGCATAGTCCTATTCCTTGACGAGCCCTGGCGGACATTGTTAGTGGATAAGATTGACGGCGATGGAGGTGCGAATGAAACTGGGAGGGCCCCACAGTGGAGGTCTCCGGCGAGGAAGAAAGGAAGCTGATTCAAGTGAAATTTGGGTTGGGACCGGAACCAACTGGATCTGGAATGAAAGCAGTTGGGTTGAGGCGCTTGGAATCGGGCTTGGTTTCTCTCCAAGTTGGGCAGACCCTTGGTATAAGGTGCTGGAGCATTTTGGTGGTTTTTTTTTTGGTTCTGACGCTTGATCTGCCAATTGGCTCTTGCCGTAGTGCTTATGATCGTCCAATCGCTTGATCTTCCGATCTATGATCTATGATCTATGATCGCTTGATCGCTTGATCGCTTGATCTGCCGGTCCGCAAACTCTGATCCTACGGTGTCTACACCAGTTTGTGGTGCGTTTCCACTGCATATCTTAGGTCTCAGTGAGGTTTCGGACCACTAAGCAGCTCGGGGTATGCCAATAGTGGTACCACTATCCTCCGACAGGCCTGGTGGTGCCAGATTCTCGGCTTGCTGCGGCCTGTGGCGGCTTACCGCCAGCTGGCCCTTATCTAGTGAATCCAACCGTTCCAAACACCAGTTCCTCACACCAGTCCCTCACACCAGGTCACCTAGCCCACCTAGCTCGCTAGGGGTTCCCCGGGGAACGCCTAGCGGGCGCAAAACTGTCAAAGCGGCCGCGGGAGCCATGGCAAGGCGTGGACTGGCATAACTCGGGGTGGGCCTGTGGACAAGTTTGCCGTTTGCCTTTTGCCGTTTGCTGTTTGCCGTTTACCTTTGCTGTTTCACCAGCCCTGGAATCAACCCATGGCTGCATCAGGCAAGTCGTTGTGATCGGATACGGGGGACGCTCATGCAAGCAGTGTAAACTCCACGGTAGCGAGGGGCCTGAGGGGTGGTGCGGGGCTGCACCGGCCGCACCAGATTCCCTCGCTAGCGTGCCGGCGGGCGAAAGGTCACAGGATTTCCAGGTAACCTCGATCGTCCCAAAGTGGGTGCAATACGGCCCCAATGCGGCTCCTTGTCGCCTTAGACGCCCCACAAAGCCTTACCGTCTATGGTTCCACCGTTTCACACCTCCACATTGTCTCACCCTGTGGGACGAATGGGCTAAGGCTGCCGTTCCGCTACTGGTCCAACCACCAATGGCCATTGCCCATTGGCCGCCTGGCTCCATCGCCATCGCCATGACACCGCGCCGTCCCACACCGTCTATAATTGTTT
Organism: Suhomyces yuchorum; assembly: GCA_030571845.1. NCBI lineage: Eukaryota > Fungi > Ascomycota > Pichiomycetes > Serinales > Debaryomycetaceae > Suhomyces > Suhomyces yuchorum. The sequence goes on along the minus strand of JAJLYW010000007.1, from coordinate 68,600 downwards.
TCCCGGCGGAGGGTGCAGCCAGCCCTGACCATGCCGTCAAGCGGATTGTTCATGCTCGACAACCCGTTTGTGTGGAATGCTTCCTTTGTCTGTTTTGACTTTGTGCTTGTCCATGTGCCAGCGGTTTCTGTTGTGTCTGCCGTGTGGTTGTGACTGTAGGTTCTGGATTCTGGATCCTGAATTCTGGAGGTTGTTTGTTATCGATGGCTATTTCTGGCACCCGCAGGCACTCGGCGCACTGCCGCAGTAATTATCCCCGAGGTGGCTTCGAGTGCTCACTGCGCGTCCCTCGCTACGCTCGCTAGACTGGCAATTGTGACCCTGGCCACTGCTTCACAGGCTTCCAGACCTCCAGACTTGCAGACCCTTGGACCTCGGGGACGGTGCTGGACTCCATAGAATGCCCCACTTCATAATCCATATCTGGGTGCACCTGGGCCGCCGCTGGCCCACCGCCCTCCGGTTTCCCTGAGCTGCTGCTAGCACTCGGTGCCTAATGCCCTGCGGTGGCCAGCACCAATTTCACTTTCTCTCCAGCATCTCTAATCTCCCTAGATCTCCCTAAATCTCCGTAAATCGCACTAGATCGCTACCGCCGCTACCCTCACCACGACGCCCCAGCACCTATGTCCCCGCCTTGCTCGGCACTACACTACGGGGCTCCATGGGAGCTCCTGGGGTGCCCGAATTCTTGTGGGGCCGCCCACTCCAAGCTATGGCCCAAGCCGCCCACCTGCTCGCTTGTTGGCTCTCAGCCTCCTGGTTAACTCCGTCGATAATAGAATGGCCTGTCCTGCCACCTGCGTTGTCCCTCCCACCGCGGTGTCCTGTGCCCTGTACCTCACCAGCCCCCGCGAACTCGGGACCACTAGGTCCTCTCCGGGCCCGTCGCACCAGCCTCCACCCGCTCCCTGGCCATGGCCCCTTCCACTCCCTACCTCTCCATCAACAGGGCCCCCGCCAGGGGCCCCATGGTACTGGGCACCCCGTTACCACCCCTAACTCTCCCCATTCCCGCCTGTCCGGCAATTCCACCTCCTGTTCCGCCGCCACCTCTCAGTGGGGATAAAAATTTTCACCACACAAAACCTTTTGTTCTATGACGAAAACGCCGGTACAGAAAACCGGAAAACACTGCACTATTTGAGCAACTGCCTCAAAACCAGACAAAACCGTCACAGTACGCACTTTCTTCCTTCCATCAGTTCTTACCCTCGCTTGCCCTAGGCTCTACCTACCATGAAGGAATACAAATTAGTCGTTGTCGGAGGCGGTGGTGTTGGTAAATCCGCCCTCACCATCCAACTCATCCAATCCCACTTTGTCGACGAGTATGACCCCACCATCGAAGACTCCTACAGAAAGCAGTGTACCATCGACAAGGAACAGGTTCTTTTGGATGTCCTCGACACGGCTGGCCAAGAAGAGTACAGTGCCATGAGAGAGCAGTACATGAGAACCGGTGAAGGGTTCTTGCTTGTGTACTCCATCAACTCCAAGAACTCCTTGGAAGAATTGCAATCCTTCTACGAGCAAATCTTGAGGGTCAAAGACTCGGACAACGTGCCTGTGTTGGTGGTGGGTAACAAGTGTGACTTGGAGATCGAGAGACAGGTGTCTTTCGAAGAAGGTTTGAGCTTGGCCAAGTCCTTCAATTGCCAATTCTTGGAAACCTCCGCAAAGCAAAGAATCAACGTCGAAGAGGCTTTTTTCGACTTGGTCAGATCCATCCGTGACCAGGACGACGTCCAGGCCCCTCAAGAAGACAACATTGTCGCCCAAACCGCCACCACCAATGGCGCCGACTACGATTCGATTTCCCCCACCACCGGTAAGCCTCCTGCTGCCGACGCTGCCACCCCTAATGTCGCCACGGAAAAGGCCCAGAGCCCTACTTCCAAGCCAGCCCCAAGAAAGCAACAAGTGGCTCCGGCATCCACCACTCCTCCTCCTTCCAAGGAAAAGGCTGGCTGTTGTGTGATTGTTTAGGCCATCGGAAAAGGCTTTCGGGCCATGACATGTCTATTTCTTCACAATACGTACTCGTGTTGTATTTGTTAATTGTTTAGTTTAATATAGGCTGAGCCACTGACCTTGGTAGACTCTCCTTCACAGCCATCTGTAAATGTCACCTACATGCCATTGCTGACTTTGGTGGCCATGTTGTCCAAAGAACTCAATTTCTTCTGACGCCCCCGCCACCTTCAAATTCTTGGACCCTGCTGTCTGTTATTGCGTTCATCGCCCTACAAGCTTCCAATGTCGTTCTATTCAATTTATGAAGTGGTACACAATAAAGTGCAAGATCAAACTTGCGAAGATGAAATCTCCGAATGATCTCTCGGGGCTGATCCCCTCGAAGATGGTCTGTTCGGCCTTCTTGCCAGCAATGGTATCATCTGCCAATGCCTCCTTGCCGGGTGCCACTGCCGAATCTGGGGTCTTAATCTGTAATCTCAAACTGACGAGTAACACAAACTGTCCAACACAGCTGATAAACCCACCCAAGAACGCATTGAACGGGAAGTTTCCGATCAAGAGCACATACACAAATTGTAAGATGCCCAACAACACCAAGAATGCCAAAAACAAATCGATTAACATCAATCTGGGGGTCAATGTGTGAATATAGTCGTCATATGTGATGCTGATGGACAGGAACATTTCCGAGAGCGAATTGCCCAACTTTTTTGTCTGGATGGCAGTGGCACCCGTGGCACTGCTTCCTGTCTGAGCCTGAGCCTTTTTGATGGCAGCGTCTTTGGTTGGCATGTTGTAGGTTCGGGGGATAGGAAACTACACGTCGACTTTTTCACCACTACCTTGGGTCACGTGCCCCGTGGCGCGTGACCTCGCTGTTCTTCAGCCAGAAAAACCGGCTTCCAGCACGTGCCTCCACCCAACATCATCCACAGGCAATCCTGACCAGCTATTCACCAAGTCTAACCTCTGATTCCACCCATCATCGCCCTCGTCACTGCCCAGACTCGCTCGCAATTGCGCAATTCTCCCAATAACCCCCAGCCCCAGCAATGGACATAAGCAGCCCTCAAGTATTACCGTCGTCAGACTCCCCATTGGAGGCCAGTCCTAAGGGAAGAAAGATAGTCAGGCCACCCACACTCCGAATCATCCCGCCGCTCAATTTCTGCCCGGTGGAGCGTCAGATCTATCGTTCGGGCCAGCCCTCCATCATCAACCAGTCGTTTCTCCAGGAGCTCAACCTCAAAGTCATACTATGGCTTGCAAGCGAAGAGCCGCTGGAAGACTTTTTGGAGTTCTGCAATGAGTCCAACATCACCATTCACTTTGTGGGGTTGTTGGACGACAGCTACGGCCACCACCAGATGAACCCGTGGGACTCGTTGAGTGAGGCCACCATCAAGAAGGCGTTGGAATTGATTGTTAATAAGGATAATTACCCGTTGTTGGTGTGTTGCGGCATGGGACGTCACCGCACCGGTACCGTCATAGGGTGTTTGAGAAGACTACAAGGATGGAACTTGGCCAGTGTGTCGGAGGAATATAGACGGTTTACCGGGGCCCGAGGCGGCAGAATCTTGGTAGAGTTGTTGATCGAGAGTTTTGACATAAACTCCGTCAACATAAATCCCGAAAAGCTACCAGAATGGTTGAAATAGCATAGAGGTGTTCGGGATGCCTGCGTCAATTCTACGGTGTTGACCCGAAAAATGTCCGCCGCCATCCACGAGTACAATGGAATCGATGGCTAGTCCCATCTCGGCTCCGTCACCAAACAACCAGCCTCCAGTCCGGCTCCTTCAGACGCTTTCCATCCTGCTCGGAGCCAGCAAGCATCTACTCACGCCTCCCCGACCTAATTAGAGGCAACTCCCACCATTTACCATCCGAGACGTATAACGAACTACAAAATACATGACACCACGCCAATACCACGGTATCAGCGTTATCTCCGAAACACCAGTTGGGCTCCTTTGGGTGTCACTCCTCGCCTTACAGGCCACACCAGCGGCCAGTGGCAGGCAAGGGCCCAAAGTGCAATGTAAAGTGCTCCCGTCGCCATCATCCCAGACCCGGGATTACATAATACCGTAGAGCAAGTCGTGGCAACCTTGATTGCCTTCAAGTGCCTGCCAGGCTATCGCCACTGGCTGCTTACGTAATCAAGGGATTAAGTCACGAGCTACTTTAAGCCCTATCACAACCAAGGAACAACTACAACTATACCCCGTTTCTGTACACGAAGGCAAATCCGTTCTTGTATATAGGAGCGTAACAAGCCATTCATAACGTTCCACACTTCTGATCTACAATCGCAATCCATCCAGCACAACTCAATAATCATGGGTACTTGTATCACTGCCGTGAAGGTCATCGGCGTCACCACCTTGGGATTGTGGGCCGGATCATTCACGTACCAATCATTGACGTCCATCCCAGGATTGATAAGTGATTTGAACAAGAAAAATGCATCTTCTGACTCGTTGCAGAGCACCTACGAACAGATCCATCAGTTGATAACCTCCTCCAGACTCGCTGGGTGGGTGTTGGGCTCATTATCTGGAGGTATGCTAGCATTGGCATACTATCACTCTCCCCCTAGCGGACAGCATCCCTACCTCATTTACGCTGCGCTCGGGGTTCCTGCCACCTTCCTTGGGTGGTACCAGCTGAGCTACCAGCCAGAGCTGAGACTCATCAACGCCGAGTCCAAAGCACAAAGAGAAAAGAAATCCGCTGCTATCGCCTCCTCCAAGGTGTCTCAAGGGAAGTCCGCCGGCCAAGAACAAGAACAAGAACAAGCGCAAGACCAAGACCAGGATCGTGACGATGATTCCTTGGGCAAGTCCTACATTCACGTGTCTGATGCCGAATCCTCCACCAGCTCCACCCCCGTGTCCTCCAACAGCAACTCGCCCTTGGTGACTGCGGCCGAACCCGGCGTGACTATCGAGCAGGAGGTGCAGTTCACTTTGATCAAAAAAGAGATCCTCAACGAGTTGTTGACTTTAAAATCTTCCTACATTTTAAGCTCCTCCGTCGCTGGTATCAGTTTCCTCATAGGTGCCATTGGTTTGGTCGGAGAATCTGTGTTTTAAAGAGACTCTCCGCGTCGTGGTGGCATCCTCTTGCTAATTTATTGGGTTGTTGGTGCCTGTTAGGTTACGATTTATGTTTCATCCCCATCTCTGGGTAAATATGTATGCTTACTTCTAACGTGTGTTCCTTGTACTTATGGGTCACGTGCTATGTGTCGCGTGACCCCCATCCACTACCAGTTCTCATCAAAACAACCTCCATACTGCTACTGTAAACATCCAAGCATCAGGTTGCAACTCCACTTCAAATTTGACCAAGTTTACACAACGCCACAAATCAACGTGACCAGTACTCACCTCAACTCCCCTGTAAACCAGACGCCATTCTCACCGTTCCCACCAACTAAATGAGTTTCGAAACCGTCTCCTTCGACCCTACTGAAGAGGGTGCAAATCACTTGGAGACCAACGTGGGTATTGGGAATATACCCCAGCCTGTTGTTGAAGCACACCCGCCACTTTTCACGCTTCCAGACGGAAGGACCATGTTCTTTGTGATTCCTTCAAGTGAGCCCGATCGCTACAGATACAAATCTCAAATTATCCACCATGGCGGGGCCATTCTCGACGTGGTACCCGAAGATGCATCGAAGGATGAAAACCACATCATGTACATTTCACACAGGCCACTTGCAGGCAAGGATGTATGGTCGATCAAGTATATTGACGACTGCTTGGCCACGGGTCAATTGCTTGACCCCAAAGATTATCAATTTGACACAGTGGGAATCAAGCCCGAAACTAAGAAGGGTAAAGCTAACAGAGGACATAGCAGGTTCACCCCGGAAAAGGATGAATTCATCCTAAAGCGAATCCGGATGAGACCAAAGTACAGAGATAGTCACAGCTTCTTTGAAGAGTTGGCCAATGAGGAGATCTTGAAGGACCACACAGGAAATTCCATCAGAAGCAGATACAGAAAACACTTGAAACCACACTTGTTGTACGTGTATCAGGTGGATGACACTGGAAGGCCGATCAGAAATGAAGAAGGTAAAAAGATCAAACTTGGTATCGACCAGCTCCCGGACACCATAAAGAATAAGTACACTGCTGAAGAGGATTACGTCATGTGCGTTGAAGCAAAGAAATTTCTCTTGTCTGAAGGCAAGCCACTAAGCCAGGCTCATAAGTTGCCATACTCGTTCTTTAGCGAGGTCCATCGCAAAGCTCCCAAGCACAGTCTTCATTCATGGAGAGATCACTATAGAAAATACGTCTCCGTGGGTACTATCCCGGAATACATTGGCTACTATGAACAATCCATAGCTAACAGATCCAAGCCTAAACCGCTAGCAATAGCCAGAGAGTCTCAAAAAGCAGGACATGATATGAGAAGCTTGATTGGATCTAACTACCGCAAGCCACACATCGAGATGTACGAAGAAGGTGCATTGGACGAGGAAATCGGGGAAACAAAGAGCTCTAATATCGATGAGGCATTGATGAATAGCAACAGAAATCTGCCCCATATACGCTCAAGTTCACAATTGCCAACAGAAACCAATGATCTGGATCTGTCTGGCTCGGTGTTTTTAGAGGATCCCAAACGTGATGCTAGTGAGGACGAGAATTATTCTACTGCAAACGAAGAAGATGAGCAAGAGCAAGAAATCGCCCTTCAGAGGTTACCTGAGATTTTAGGACAATATGAAGAATCGTTCGATGGAAACAGGAAAAGGCAGAAGACCCACGATTTCGAAAGTTCAGAGTTTGCACATAACCTGCTCGATACACATACACAGTTCAAAACACCCCAGGGATCTCAGGTTGACAGCTACAATGTAGGAGAGTCGATGGAAGTATCCACCTTCGATGGGCCCGAACCATTGGCCCGTGTCCAATATCTCGAGTCTACGTTCAGATTCTCTGACATCCTCTATCCTAATGGCTACGAGTTCCTTGAGAATTGGGAAGAAACCGTGGCACAACTAAAGCCTATGATCAAGCACGCCACGAGCCAAAGAGCATTGTTCCAAACGTTTGTTGAGTTTGGTTTCAAACAAAAGTTTATCGCCCACATCGTCATGAGCACCAGTGGAAACCGTAACCTCATGGTGATCTACCTTGAGGAGATTCTTTCACGGATTGCGGATTACGTGAATAGCGACAAGTGGAGAAACACCGATGTGAGTTTGGCAGACCTCCATCGCGAGTACTTGCTGACGCAAACAGATTTGCCGGGCCTTTGGGATGCGCAGTTGGATTCTTATCTTGGAACGCAAGATGAAGACAAACTCTTGGACGTACAGAATAAGAAGTTGATCCAACAAAGAAAACAGTTCTTGGCCGGATTGATAGAGAACGATCTCGAGATCGAGTTCTTGTGATTAAGTTGACTAAAGCCAAGCGAAATCTTCGAAATCCTCCATTGGGTAAACAAACAATCCTGTTGTTCACAATGCAACTCCTGTACTATACTCATCAAAACACCAAAGGTCTAAAATTACCAAATTGTCCAAAATTACCACAACCATCAGATTCACCGCAATTTCAACAATAACAATTACTACTTTAGCCGAGCGTTCTATCCTTGGCTCGGCCAATGTGTGAAAACTAACGTGAAACCTGGCAGTTCAAACCCCCAAACCCCACCCATCATGAGCAATCACACTCACTGCCTAGAATTGGAAGGTCTGGTGTAATTTCGAATTCATAATAATTACAATATACGCAATATGGTATCATGGTATCATGCTATCCTCCGTCGCAACATAAACAATAATAACAAACCATACCATGAAACATGGACCGTGAAACATGGTGCAACTAGTCCAAGCCGAAAGACCCATTTAGCAGGTTTAGTGGAAACTAACCTTTTGTTGGACTAGTGAGAGTTTTTCCTAATTGGGATGTTTACATACGCGGTAGATGGGGCGATGCACACGCGCACCACCTGCGATTTTTCGACAGCCCATACATTAACTTAGACATAGAGGTAGAAGGTTGATGAGCAACCAAGCTGGGGTTTAACATTCCCAGCACGTGCTTCGTAGTCAAAGAACTGAAGGCAATAAAAATCCAGGAAACCACCAGCTTCGAATACAATGGTATAATAAAACAATATTGAGATATGGGTAGACCAAGCCTACGAAGTTAAACAAACTCATTGACTTGGGTGTAGTCTGTCAAGTGATCCGATTAGTGACCGAGGAAACCCCAGAACTTTTCGACATCGAATTCACCGTTAGCCTTCCAGCCTTCATCGAAACCAGAGAACATCAAGACATCGTTACCACAGGTGGACTTGATGGATTGGATGGCGGTCTTTTGGTTGGAGACAGATGGAACAGCAACCTTGTTGCTGTTACCTTGGTATGGCCATCCGGTTTCGGTGATCAAGACGCTCTTAGACTTACACTTGGTGTAGACCAATTGGATTTGTTGCAAGACCCAGTCACCGGCCTTGTCGGCGGTGATACCACCGTCAAAGAATGGGTGGGCGTTGACAGCAATGTAGTCAGAGTGGTCACAAAGGGCTGGGTTGTTCAAGACGGCGATGAAGGTGTCGACAGCGACGACTGGACCGGAGTAACCGGCAGCCTTCAAAGCAGATCTACCTTCTTCAACGTAACCAGCAACTTGGCCTGGGTTGGCTTGACCGGAGTTGACCAACTCGTTACCGATGGAAACGGTGTGGATGTTGTCCCATCCACCTGGGGCGCTCTTGACAGCAGCGGCCAAGGTGGAAATGTCAGAGGAGATGGAGTTGACATTGACGATGGTAGCAAAGATCTTTTGGTTTGGTTGCTTGGCGGCCAAAACAGCAGAGACTTGGTTACAGTCAACACCGTAAAGTCTGATGATTTCGTAACCAGAGAGTTGAGCGAGCTCAGACTTGATTTGGTCGGTGGACTTACAAGCAGACTCAGCGGTGTAAGGAGTCCAGGTGACACCCTTGGAGCCAGCTTCAAAGTTACCACTGGAGGATGGGAGAGCTGGGGAGGAGCCGGAGGCAGAGGCGGAGCCGGAACCGGAAGCAGAGGCCACGGAGGATGGGGCGTTTTGAGGAGCTTGGGTGTTGGCTGCGCTTGGGGTGGAGGTTGGTGGGGAGGCAGCGAAGTTCAAGGTGGCGTCATCGGCACCGGCGGTGACGAGAACAACGTTGGTCTTGGTGACAACGGCTCTTTCTTGATGTTGGTGGTGTTGGTGGTGCAAAGGAGCGGCGGCGGCGGAGGCTGCGATGGCAGCGGTAGCGATAGACTTAAACAACATAGTGAGTGAACGCGAACGACGGCTAATCTATGGAGTAGAAGGAGTGACTGTAGAACAACCTGGTTGGCTGAAGAAAAAGACAGGCGAACAAATTTGTATATATAGCGAGGGAACGAGGGTTGACGACCGGCGTGCGCGCCTCAGAAAATGTTTACCTTTCTGCGCCGGTTGCTGCCGAAACGGGCGGCTTCGGTTGCGAGCCCGCGCGTCGGTGGTAGGAGCAACCCCAGGGACGTATTGTGGTAGAAGGCTGATGGTTTGGCTACTAGGCCAGTCCAATGCACTAAGCCGGGGAATTCCACCAACTATGCATCGGTTTCAGCCGCTGAAGCGGAGGACAGATATTGCTTCAAGTGGAAATCTGCTGATCCCCAAGCCTGACCCACTGCCGTCGGTACTGGGAGAAACGCACGCTGTGGCCCGGCACCGCAGACTTTTTCTCGCATCTCGCACCAGAACCTGCCACCAGGCTCAAGCGTGTCTGGCGTCCCACACCACCAGATGCCTGGACTCCTTCCACGTGCGCGAAGGGCGACGTGCCGTGTTGGGTGTTCCCACTTGGCACCTGCCCACTTTCCAGATGCAGTGGGCCGGGTCCATTACATTGCCGTTTGGGGCCCGGAGGGCCAGGGATGGCCAGGTGGCAGGAGCTTGTGGAGGATGAGGTCGAGGGTGTGAATGGCAACGGCCGTCAAGCAGCCCAGCTGGCGGGGAATGGTGTTTGAGGTGTAGCGACAGGCGATGGGATTAGCGAGCGTTTCAACTGCGTCGCACTGCGGAATGGGTTGGGGAGCGAGAATGGCTTGACGGGGTGGAGCATTCGGGGTAGGGGTAGCTGGGAGGACCGCTGATTGTGTTGTGGAACACATCTGGTGAGGCACATCTGGCGGTGATGGGGCACACATTGGGTCGGAGGCCGTCCCTTTTGGCTCCACATTTGCTACTTCCGCTCCTGTCTGTATTTGGATATTACCTATTCCACAGCCTCCAGCAACCATTCCTTCCAGATTGGTGCTACGGTTACGGCGATGCAGGGAGATTCCTCCATAGTGTCTACGCAAGGGGGCCAGAGGTGCGCTATTGTTGTGGGGCCGATCCAGATTCCTGGGGCAGGACGGTGCTGTCTAGACTTCCTGCTGGGCCACTCTCTTGCAATGCTCTGGTGGTGCTCTGCCAATGCTCTCGAGCCCTCCCTCGAGCCGTCCCGTGCTTCCGGTACTCCCAAGTCGGCGATGGTTATGAAATCGGAAATTTTCCTGATTCGCCAATTTTTCAGATTTTTCACTTTTCCAAACTTTTTCGCATTTCTCATCAGTTTCCCTCCAATTTCACAATCTTAAAAGGCTACAAGGGATAAGCAATTGGAGGAGCAGCTGGCTCAACAAAACCCAATTGCCACTTCTTGGTGCCCGTCCGACTCTTCCCCTTCCACGGTCTGGCCGTGTTCAATCCAGCAATCTCATTACCCGCACCATCCGCTCACCTCGAGGACCTAGGTTCTTGGTCCGATGCATAAACATCGTGCCAGGGCTAATACCATATCCGGTCGCAAATCCCGGCGATAAGACACTTTCGTACCAGACTTCCACTGTGGGCCACACTACTCTCTAACTCTAATTCTCAAATTTCACATCTTGTACCAATACAGCCAGATCTGTAGGCACTATAAAGTTTGGATTCTTCTGTTCCGGAAGCCTTACGTCCATTAGTTGCGATTGGCAAGTGTAATTACGACACCTGGATAGATCGCACTACCCACATTTTACAGATGTGGACATTGACAGATGAACCACATGCGATTGTTGGTGATTTGTTCTGGTCTTTGGCCCTACATGTGCTCTATGTACCGTTCTAGCCCTCGAAATTTGCTTGAAATACTGTTCTAGCCCCTGCCTTTTCCTTCTTCTGGCTTCATCCCTCGTAGTCTTTATTCTTTGCGCCATCGTTTAGCCCCGAGCCACTGGGGTTATTTTTCAATTTTAAACCCAATTCATGGCCCAAGATGCTATTTCATATGGAATGGTGTTTCTGCAGTCAATGAATTATTTTTACAACAGCTCTTCCACCTCTACTCTTGGCTCCTTTCAAAGCTCGGCCCATTCTAGCCTTTTCTCGGTCGACACTCAGCATCATCGCACTGAACAAGGCCTCAAACAGCACACCCATCCAACACTTTCCACGAAGACGTAATAACGTTCGGCAGACGGACATTAAGTCATCGTGCCGATGCGTGAGATGATGTCACCCCAAGGGCTAGACCCAACCAACTTCACTTTTGACCACCTGTCTATTGTCTGGCATTTAGATGGTTGCGAGCGCGAGCGCATGCACATCACTAATTTACCTAGAAGGTATAGGTTAAGGTTTAATTACTGTTCAATCGGGGTTAACGTTCCGTCCATGTGCCATATGCATAATCAGATGTGGTGGGAGAAGGTTTGTTCCGTCCAATAACCTTTGGCAGTAGCAACTTACACAATCGTGCCTCGGTAGATAAAGAGCACATTGGCGGAAACCCTGGTGAAGGGTTGGTGAAATTGTGGAATGAATTGGCCAGATTGCGAAGCACAGGCGGCAGAGCCAGAAGTGCCACGAGATTCGTCGTTCCAAGAGCTGCAGATGTTACAAGAGCTCCATCACATCAGAATGCCATGGTGTCGGACGCTCCGAAACTGCCAAAGTCCTACTCGAGACCATTCCGGTATGTGTCAAGTCCGTGAGAACCTCGGCCATTGGGGCTACTGCCTAGGTAACCTTCCTGGAGCTCGTGCTGGTTGGTGAAGGTTGTATCGGACCACCACAATATTACAGAGAAACCCCGACAACCAATGAAAACCACATTCTGTCATACGATGCCCATCGGTGAAATTTCATCACGCTACAAGGGTAATTCCCATCTCACACTCCGAAGAATTTCGTTTAGCGAAGTTTCATCCCACTCCCCATGCATGCCGCCTAAACCAAATTTACGAGTGTTCCCAACGACGATCTCTGTTTCTGGCAGAGCAGCACATGTGGGGTCTTATCGGCACCTTCACTTCAGGTTGCACAATTTGGTTTCTCGCTGAAATGGTGAATGTGGCCAGGATGACGATGTGGCACCTCCCCATTAAGATACTTGATGCCATAGTGAAAATTGAAATGCAGGACTATCGGTCCAGATCAAAATTTTCACTCTCTGACAGAAAATGATCGTGGTTGAAACATGTTAGGTCCATTCTGGGCATAAACCACAGTCTTTAAGCACCAATTGCCTCGTCATAGATCGAATGAATTGCACCGAGAAGCACTTGCACCTGATTTCAGCTGTAGAGCATTGTTGAACCAACTCCGAAACCAAAACTTGGTACCATTCCAAAACTTGGTCCCCTAACTCGGTTCCTCAGCACCAAAGTCTCAGACATTTATCGAACCAATCGCACTCCCAACATGGAAATCGCACTGGAAACAGCTTCATTGGCCCTAAATTGGAACCGGAGCCACAGGTAGGTTGCATCGAGTTCACCTTGGCCAGTTTTCAGATACATCCATTTACTTGTCCAGCTCTCAAGGAACTAGTGGTGGCCCTTGAGGGGGTTGCAATTGTACAGTTTGTTCCAGGTTTGTTCGAGTTTGTTCAGTTTGTTCCAGTTTGTGCGGTTTGTTAGGTTATGCGGTTTGTCAGGTGGTGCGGTTTATACAATCAGATTATTCCAGTTTGTTCCAGTGTGTCAGTTTGTACAGTTTGTTCCAGTTTGTTCCAGTTTGTTCCAGTTCTGCTGCACTTTGTTCGCAGTTGCAGTTTGCCTAATCGCACGTCACTGCGATCTCTGGAACTAATCCCCAACATTACTCAGCGATGACTAAGCAGGAACCATCAACGGAGCCAATGTATCCAAGGCACCCGTGGCCAGCCAGGATGTTTGCCAGTGGGTTCCATAGCGCTTCACACCACAGCCCTACCGCTCCCATATGCTCCCAGTAAATACGGGTTCTCTTTCGTAACATGTAAACGTTTCCTTTATATGGCCATGGTGCTCACGCCTGACCCCTCGAAAAAACACTAGTGATCCGTTACTCAAGTTTAGTTGCTTGCACAGGCAATTGAATCTAAATCAACTTCAATTAACAGTCTCAATCAGCCATTGGCCATTTTTGAACCTCAAGGTGATATAGGCTTTTTTTCTGATTTGAATTCGCTCGATTTGAAGCATTATGGCAGCAGATTCCCCTAATTCGAAGTCTACGGACAATACATCACAACAGTATGATTTGGTGGAGGTGGAGGACCTTGAAAACGTGGAGATCATAGAGGACGAGGAGGATGAGATCGGCGATGATGATATCGAGTTGATTGAACCAACACAGGCCGCCCCAGGAGCTACAGGAGCAGCCAGCGTGAGCGCTGGGTCAACCAAAAGTAATTTGCCACCATTGGCAAATGATTTTGATGCCATGGCCCGCAAGCTCATGAAGCCCATACCCGACTATCCAATCAAAGACCAGATCCATTTCGTGTGGGAAATCTCCAATTGGTCCGCAGTGTCCTCGCAAGAGAAGGTCAGATCTCCCCGTTACAAGTGTGGGGAGTTTGAATGGAATATCCTTTTGCTCCCAAGAGGCAATGGGAACAGCTCCTCCATATCCATCTACATGGAACCCCATCCAATAGAAGAAAGTGATGATTGGTACGCATGTGCACAGTTCGGATTGGATCTTTGGAATCCAGATCACCCCGACGCTCACTTACCAAGTGGCTCCAGTCACAGATTCAACAAGAACGAAACTGATTGGGGATTCTCCTCCTTGGTAGAAAGTCACCAATTGCAAATGATCAACACCAACAATCCTCGTATTCCCGTGCAACTGGCACCAATTCTTCAAAATAATAAGCTCAACATTACAGGTTACGTCAAGCTCATTGATGACTCTTCTACTGGTGTTTTATGGAATAATTTCCTTGATTATGACTCCAAGAAAGCAACGTCTTACGTTGGTTTGAATAACCAAGGTGCCACTTGTTATCTCAATTCGTTGTTACAAAGTTACTTCACCACGAAAAACTTCAGAGAATTGGTTTACAAAATTCCCACAAATTCCTCCACGGAAAACAACAAGTCCTCTGTGGCTTTGTCCCTTCAAAGAATCTTCTACTTGTTGAGCACATCAGATGAGCCAGTTGGTACTTTGGAACTTACGAAATCCTTCGGCTGGGATTCATCAGACGCATTTACTCAGCATGACGTTCAGGAGCTTAATCGTATTTTGATGGATAAATTAGAGATTGCAATGAAGGGCTCAGCAGTGGAAAATAGTTTGAACGATATCTTTGTGGGAAAAATGAAGTCTTACATTAAGTGTGTCAACGTTCCATACGAATCTTCTAGGGTTGAAGACTTCTGGGATATTCAACTTAATGTCAAAGGCTTCCGTACATTACAAGACTCATTTAAAAATTATATTGAGATAGAAATGTTGACAGGTGAAAACAAGTATCAAGCAGGTGATGAATATGGGTATCAGGATGCCAAGAAAGGTGTTGTCTTTGAGTCTTTCCCTCCTGTCTTGCATTTGCAATTGAAAAGATTCGAGTATGATTTTATGGTTGACGATTTAGTAAAGATTGATGATTTATATGAATTTCCTGACAAAATTGATTTGAAGCCATACTTGGATGAGGAGGTATCAGAATCAATCAGGTCTCAAAATTGGACATATAAACTTCACGGTGTTTTGGTTCATCAGGGAAGTATTTCCAACGGTCATTATTACGCTATGATCAAGCCAAACGCTGATGATTCAACCTGGTTGAGATTTGACGATGATAAGGTGTGGAAGGTAACACCTACACAAGTTTTTCAGGAAAATTTTGGAGCAGATGAACTTTCACAAGGTGAATTCGCTAGATTAACGAGAATGGAACAGCAGGAAAATTTGATTAGAAGAGTCACCTCAGCATACATGTTGGTTTATTACAGAGAATCTGAGTTAAAAACCATTTTACCTAAAGTTGATGATAAAATCAATGATTCAATTCCAAAACATATTCCTGAACAAATTGAAGAAGAAAATCAAGAACGTAAGAGATTGGAGCAATCCATGGAAGAAGCTGTGTACTACATGGATGCTAAATTCATTACTACTAACACGTTCAACAGTTTTTCAGGATTCGATTTGGCGTTGGATTCCACTGTGAACAAATTATATGATGAGTCGCTTGCTGGAACTCTTGCTGATCCAATTAAGGTAAAAGTTGCAAAGGAAGATCCATATTCCTCTTTGTACAAAGTTATCGGAGAAAAATTGAATTACTTGACTGAAGAATCCACTATCGACGAAAGCTCACTTTCCACTTTACCGTTTAGATTGATTACCACTATGCATAGGAATAACCATACAAACCGTGCTGATACTCCAATTGATCCAAGTTTGACTGGAAGCTCAATTTCACAGGTATATTCGAAGTCTTTCAACAGAAAATACGATGAAATGGTCTTTTTCGTTGAAGAATTAAACAAAGAAATGAAGTACATTAATGAACAATCGGATTCAATTAGTCCAATTGATCCTCTGCAGTTTGATTTTGGCAGAGTGTTGAGCAAGATTAAAGCATCTGGAACGAAATTTGATAAGGAGACCACATTAACAGATTTATATGATAATTCTACTCATATCATTATCTTTGTGAAGTACTTTGATATTATTTCACAATCAGTGAAGGGTTTAACTCATATTATCGTTGAGAAAAATGATAAGATAAGTCTGATCTTGACTCATGTCAATAAATTTCTTGGGTTTGATCCATCTTTGGAGCTCGATTTATACGAAGAATTATCACACTCGAAGATCGAAAAAATTGATTCTAGTCTTACCTTTGAGAAGCATGAATTGAGTAATGGTGATATAATCACCGTTCAACCAGCCAATGTTAATGAACTTGCGGGCGAGGGCAAATTCAAAGATCTTCGTGATTATTACAAATTCCTTTTAACAAGGATGCATATCCTGGTAAAGCCATTCAAAGCTGACATAGATGAAGAAGATAGTGATTTTGTTGCTGAAGAAAGTGAAGATGCAGATGGCGAAACAGCCAAAAGTTCTTTAGATGATGAAGTGACTGCCATGGAAATTGAAGTTGCCAAGCAAATCAGTAAGTCATTCAATCTTTGGATTTCAACTTTGTACACATTCCAAGAATTAGCACAGGAAATTGCTAGTAAGCTTGAACCTAAGGTTGATCCAAATTACTTGAGAATTTTTGTGGTCAACCATCAAGGTGTTAGACATCCACTTAAAAGTCATCATCAATTATCGCAAATATTCCCAAAGATTTGTCCTGTTAACCAGGTATATTCGTTTGAATATGAGATTTTGAACATTAAGTTGAAGGAATATGAAGATTTGAAAGCAATTAAAGTCCATTGGCTTACCAGTCTTCTTCAGTACCAAGTTTTTGAATTGTTGGTTCCTAAGAAAGGATTGGTATCTGATCTTATCAACAAGCTTATTCATAAAGTCAAGCTTCCACAAAAAGACTACAAACATCTCTTGGCTTGGAGTGGTAGGAACAAGACATATAATGATTTGATTCGCTTTGACAAACCAATCGAAAATATCGACGAACGCTTGGAAATTTACGTTGGTGTTTTCCCCGCTGAGGTTGAAATATTGTCTTCACATGATATGATAAAAAGGTTTTCTGATGAGCCAATCAGTTTGGAAGACTTCGAGGATGATGATTTCAAGAAGCAGGAATACTTGACTGCGAAGAAATTGAGCAAGTCCTTGAACTTGATCCCTGCATTCCACTTTTACAAAAATAGCAATTATCATCATGGTGTTCCTTTTATTTTGGCGGTTTATCCAGAAGAGAAATTCAGTGAAACTAAGGAAAGATTGAGGAAAAAGTTAGGATTAGGAATTCAAGCGTTCGAAAAAGTCAAATTTGCTTTGGCCGATAGTCAAGATAAAGGTGTTTACATTGATCATGAAAAGAACAATTTAATATTATTTGATGAGGTTGGCAAGTCTCAGACCAACATCTCGTTTGCTTTAGATCATCCAGATAGATCTCCACGTCGTCAAAACCAGTTTGACAAGGGTATTTCTATAAATTAGTCATTTATAAACTATCGCTTAAAATATGCCCAACTACTTATCAAGTGTAGTATTATCAAAGCTTGTTCTCTGACTTAATTCAACCTGTGGAAAAGTTCTTTTCTTATATCGGTGGAGCTTATTTTGCCTTCCCAACCGTTTTCTTCGGTGGAATTGGAGCCTCCAATAACGAAAATCTGCACCACCTCCAAAGCTTTGAATCCCCTTTCGAGTCTGTAATTGTTGACGTACTCTCCACCTTTACTAGACTCATCACTGAGTACCAATGCATCAATATCGCTCACAAACCCCGTGGGTCCGCAAACATCGTTGATTTTGTAGAGCTCAATTGAATAGTCACCAGTGTTCAGGGTCAACTTTAAAAAATTCAACACGGATTGCAGTCTTGCAGCAAAAGATTCAAGCACTACGGCGTATTTCTTTTTAGTTAAGAGTTCGGGGCCGGTAACTCCCACAATGAGTTTGGTTTTGGTAAGGAACGATGCCAAAGAGAGCAACACCTTGTGGCCATCATGAATGTGGTCAAAAGTGCCACCAAGAGCAACAGTGGTATATTGCTTGTAGTTATGATGGTTGTTGACTGTAGGAGAGTCCACCACAACTGTTTTAAAGGCCTTAAGGGCAGAATCACTGACGCTTTCGAGTCTTACATACTTGGGAAGGTTAAATGTAAGATGTTCGTTCTCCAACTTGTACACCACATTCCATCTTTCCAACAAACGTGGTGTAATATTCTTATTGAAGAGAACATTGATGTCAAACGTGAAGTCGTGGCCGCAATTGCTGGCAATGGCTCTGGTGATATGATAGTGCTTGGATATGACGGAGTTTAATATGGAGGAATCCTCTATCCGGTCTTGAACCAATAAGTCCACAGATGATACTCCCGAAGACGAAAGAACATGTGTGATCAACTTACTGTAATCCACGGCGGGATTGCTGGTGATGATCAATGGATGGCTCATTAGAGGTGGTTCTGGGGTGTGGGTATTTGGTTCTATTGGCTTGGTATATACAGGAATCTAAAGACTATTTACATAATGTCAGGAGATGGGATTAATTAGATTGGGACAGTAGGGAAAGGCTTGGAGTATTTTTGGTCTATGTGTTTCTTGTATTGTTTTTTTATTCTTTGGTGTTCTCTTGGTCGTTTATCTCATTTTGGGTGTGGTCATTGGTTTGTTCACTGGTCAGTTCAGCTACCGCCTCTCCAGGTTTTATTGATGGTGAAAGCGAAGTTTTCGAAGCAGTTTCTGTATTCCCAAACGGTTCAGAGTGGCGGAAAATGGACCTCAATATCGACTTCAATTTATCTTCAGAATCCGTGTCGGTCTTTCTTAATTGAAATAACGACTTGATGGCATTTCCAAGACGAACTGAATCCTTGGAAAGTCCCTTCAGCTCTTTGAACCATGCATAATATTCTGCCAAGGATTTGTCAATGGAGGAATAAACAAGCTTCTCTCTGGGATCAATGAAGGCCTTAGGCTTGAACATCAACACTCCTGAATGGATGATATGTTTATGAAACTCGATCTTGGCTTCATCAGTGACTCCAATCCACGCAGAACTGTAGAGACGTTTCAATATGTTGTTGTACGACTCCATATACATGTTTGGTAGCAAGTACTTGTCCTGGGAGTTCCTTTGCGATTCCAATACCAAAAGCGTTTCCATCAAGTGGGACAATGTAGGTAAGAATGCCTTCAATTGGTCCAGTGAGATGAAGATCTTGGGCATTTTCTCGTCACTTTTCTTAAGTCGAGCTTGTTCATTATAGGTGAAATCGTTATAGTAGTGCAAATCTGTCATCAAACTAGAGAAGACAACATCCACGGTTTTGTATCTTGGTTGCAAAGATTTCCCCAAATTGATATCTTTGTTGATTAATGCAGAAAGAATCTCAACAATAGTACCATTTGCACTGAGTCCCTTCATTTTGAATTGTTCGTTAAGCTTGTAGATCAAATTCTCAACTAGTAAAATATCAACTACACTTTCGTCACAGACCTTACTCTTTCTACCAGAGAATATTTTCTGTTGGTCTTCAAAGCGTGGATAACTGCTTGGATCTAATAATTTTCCCCCATTAAATGATTCGAGTTCCCTTTGTAATTCGAGACCTCCCCATTTGTCAAGAGTATACCACATTGCCATGACAAACTCGTTGTGTTTTCCTAATCTGACAAGGCCATCAAATACATGCATAAGTAAGAACTTATTGATACCTTCTTTTTTGGTATCTCTTGTGAGAGTTGAACCTTGAGGAAGCTTCTTACCATATTTTCCTTTACTGTCCTTGTAGTTCTTGTCAGCTAGAATCATCCGCACCTCATCATACGTTAATCTTGTAAAATCAACTAAAGGCTTCTTTTTATCACTAAAAATTGCTCTTGTCTTGTTCTTAGAGAATGGAGAAGGTGGGAAAATGACCTGAGGGTTGATCTTGTCTTTATCTATTTTGGTTAATTCGAGCACCAAGCTATCCTTTGATTCTAATTGCTTCACATATTTATCAGTGATGAATTTTATGGATTTGTTTGTCGAAATTGGAATATTCATGGCATTGTTCTTTTGGATGAATTCGAAAATTTCTTGGATTTCTGGACTCCATAACCTCAAATACTCCAATCCTTGCTCAATGTACGAGTAGTGGCTTCCACCTTGGATATCCAGACCACTGCCAGAAAAGCCATTGATGTAACAAGAAACAAACACCGAGGCAAATGTAGGATCAAGAGTTAACAAGATTCTGTTCATTTGGGCTCTGTAGGTCACAAGTACCTCTGGATCACTTTCAGCTTGCTCTTTTGTTGGAGGAACAGGTGGAGTTGCTGCCACCATTACTTTATTTAGCACCAAGTTCGCTGTCTCGATCAATTTATTATGATTTTTTATTAGTTGAACGGATTTTTGCTTGTTGGTAGTTTTTGTATTCCTTCGGATACTCTGTGCTTTATGTTCGGAGAACTTTTTAAGACCATTTAAGAAAATAGTGAATGTTTGACTTGTAGGCACAAGTGTCGGGATCTTCTTGCCATCATCTGTTCTCGAACTATTCAATGCATCGAAGATTGCCCAAGCGAATTCTTGCTCATTGTTGAAATTTTTCACAAGCAAGCTCAATAAAGCATTAAAATGTTCAATTCCACATTGATCTTCTCTTTTCATATCCATGGTGATACTGTGAATCCGATATTTTTCGAAAAGTTCAAGTGCAAATTTCGATAGTTCATCACTAACTTTACCCCATTCATGGCTATTGCATAAACCATCAAACAAGATCACATAAGTTTGGGAATTAAATGCAATCCCCCACTTTTTGCGATCATTCAAGCATCTTAACGCTTTCTTTTGATCACCTCTTTCTAAGTACCACTGGAGTACAGCGTTCATACCCACCACTCCCGATACCGACGATACCGTTCTGGATAAACGTATAAGAGCAAGGGCCCTGGTTGCATCGTTGTCCCTTTCGAGTAATTTCAACACGTCTGAGGTGACGAGGTAGGGGTCTTTAAGCTGGGCTTCATTGGTACCAAGAATGCTCAACAAAAGCTTTTTGTCGATGGACTTTTTGGAAATGGTCTGGATGTGTTTCAAGTTCTTGTAGATGAGGAGCGATTTGGGGGAAGCAACACTCAAGTCCTTGGCGGTAAGCGTTGATAAGTTGATTCTGTTGCCCTCGGAGTCTTGAAAGATATTGGAGTCATAGCGTGATCTGAGCACCAACAATGCTTTCTGTAGCGAATAGGCATCTGTAGGTCTACTGTACTTCTGCTCTCTCTTTTTGACTTGTTTTGGAGTATATTTCACCACTTCTCCTGTGTTTATGAAGTAGTCTAGTTTGCTTCTAACATTGGACTTGGTCACTGAAGAATACCATCGGACGGATAAGGGGGAGCTCATTTTCAGCAGGGAGCCTGGTATTTCGAGTCTTAAACACCGTATAGGTCGTGTAGGCTGTAGTTGGATGGGGTTTTCCTAACAAAGTGAGACAGAATAGGACTTCTTAAAGTATTTGATGGCATCGCATTTTTCTACTGTAATCAAATTGACCTCAAACTAGGAAGCAGTACCAAGCAAGAAATAAGCAGAACCAGAGCTCGGACCACACCAAGCAGAGTGGCCAACGAAACCAAACAAATAGAATCAAGCCAGGTAGTCCAGACCAAGATACAGTAGCACGTCGAAAGCCTCTTCAAATCCAACTTTTATGAGGAAATGGCACCAATGACCAAGCTCGAAGCACTCATCAGGAAACATAATGGCAGGCCAAGCACATCGCAATTACAGGCCAGCTTAGAGGGATTGACACCGCAGGATGTTGAATACCAAAAGATACAGTGGCTCTTGATCAAGAACACCATCAGCTCGAATATCGCTGTTTTGGACGTGCAGACCATCCAACAGGTGGTGGTCGAGTTGTTCAAGGTCAACATCGAATGGGGCCGAGGGCTTCTTGTACGAAACATCATGAAGTGGCAGCTCCGGGAGAATCGGTTCACTGAGCTTTTTGCGTCGTTCATAGCGGTGATGAACTCCAAGATCCCAAGTATCGGAGAATTATTGACCAAGAGACTCATCCTCCAATTCAGAAAAAATTACTTGCAGAACAACAGAAGGATCTGTGTTTCGGCCTCGGTATTCATCGGATATTTAGCGAACCAAAGGGTGGTGAGCGAAATCGTTGTTCTTCAGTTGTTCCAACTATTGTTAAACAAGCCCAATTTCGATACGGTCCTCATATCCATCGAATTGATGAAGACAACCGGTGCATTGTTATTGAAAACTTCCCCTGCGGCCCTTGAAATGGTATTCACAAAGTATAGAGAAATGCTCATAGATAGCCAATTCTCCAGGAACCACAAATCCATAGAGTTCTTGCTAAAAATCAGGCGGTCAGATTTCAAAGAGTTTCCGATAATTCCCAAATATTTGGATTTGGTCGAGGAAGAGGACCAAGAAACTCATGTAATAGAATTGACAGAGAAGCTTGATGGTGAGGAGGTATTAAATATTTTTGTTTACGATAACAACTACGAAGAAAATGAACAAGAGTACCTACAATTCAAAACGGAGGTTTTGCCGGAGCCCGAAAAGTCTCCAGAAGACGATAAAGCACAGGCGGTTGAACCATTCCATGACTTCACTGAGGCAGATCTCCTTCAGTATCAAAAAGAGGTTTATCTCAAGATCATGTCGTCTTTATCAGCAGACGAAGCTGTTCACAAATTGCTTCAAATAAACATCAGGAAGGGTAACGAGGAAAAGAAGAAGAATAACGAGGTTTTGGCCGATATGATTGTGAAGTGTTGTTCGCAGGAGAAGACCTATTCGAAATTTTTCGGATCCATTGCAGAGATGTTGTGTTCAACCAATAAATGGTGGCATGCTGTGTTTATCAAACTTTTCAAGAAGTATTACGACTTGGTTGAGCTGTTGGAAGTGAACAGCTTGAGAAATGTGGGAAAACTCTTCGGACATTTGTTTGCATCCGACAAGCTTGCATTGGATGAAGGATGGGAAGATATCCGTTTGACTGAAAGAGATACCAATTCCGCAAGCCGGATTCTTTTGAAGTTCGTCTTTCAGCAAATGGTCGAGGAATTGGGAATCAAGGAAGTCACAGCACGTGTGATTGACGATGACTACGTCAAAGCCAAGTTGAATGGAATATTTCCAGTGGTAGACGTTACGAGGAGAGATGCTGATAATATTCGGTTTTCAATCAACTTTTTCACAGCCATTGGTTTGGGAGTTTTAACAGAAGAGATGAGACAAGTGTTGACCGACTTACCTGAAGACAGAGGTCGAAGCAGGTCTCGTAGAGGATCCAGAGACAATTCGCAAAGTTTCTCGCGGAGCAATTCAAGAAGCTATTCCAGAAGCTATTCCCGCTCAAGAAGCTATTCCCGTTCAAGAAGTTATTCAAGAAGTCGCTCACGGTCAGGAAGTTATTCAAGAAGCCGTTCAAGATCCAGAAGTTATTCCAGAAGCCGTTCAAGGTCCAGAAGTTACTCCCGGAGTCGCTCGCAGTCAAAGAGTCCGTCTAGGGTCCAACACCAGGACAAAACGTCCTGAAAACTTCAATTCACCATGTAGTACGCTGAGCCGACCTCAATTCAGTGCTATCTTTAATATTCCGTGGTGTTTGAGCAAGTTCCTGGTTGGTACGTTGTAATTGACTCACGGCTTGCATCAGGTGATTCGGACATTCGGAGTGTTAATCGTTCAGGCACGGGGTGATTCCTCGAGAAATTGTCTTCCTAGGGACCCAGTGATCTTGGAACATGTCTGCTGTCGTCAAATCCATTGACTGAGACTTGAGGAATCAGGTCATTTCGAAGGAAGTGCTAAAGTTGTCACCAAAAGGGAATCCTGGGCCAGTTTTCAATGGTCAATATGTATCCGGACATATCGGTGGGATGTCCCGCAAAAAACACAAACGCAAGATGATGACTTTTTGCACCCGAGTCATCACAAATTTTCGCAGGTTACAGCTGGCAGTTTCCGGAGCCTACCGAGTTGCTACAGGGCAGGGTAGCACTATTGCCATGAAGGGAAATCGAAAAGGTTATTATGACCGACGTATCGTGCCCATTAAGCCCATCTAGCCCCGATAGCAAGTTTTGTTGTTGCTGCAGCGTGCCTGCCAGCTCTATCGCAAACCCCGATGTCCCCACGCCGTACCCTGGCATGAGACAGGTTTTGCAGGTTACACATCTTCCAATGAGCGTCCAGATGTTAACAATTACATGCACGATTGGAGGAATTTTTCAGCTACCGCATATAAAAGGAAGCAAAATACCCGACCAATTCGTTTCAATATTCACATACTCACATAAACATAATGCCAGCTCCATACGAAAAAGGTTCCGAAAAGAAGGGTGCTACTCTTTTCAAGACTAGATGTTTGCAATGTCACACCGTTGAACAAGGTGGTCCACACAAGGTCGGTCCAAACTTGCACGGTCTTGTCGGTAGAAAGTCCGGTTTGGCTGAGGGTTACTCTTACACTGACGCCAACAAGAAGAAGGGTGTCACCTGGACTGAGCAATCCTTGTCCGACTACTTGGAGAACCCAAAGAAGTACATTCCAGGTACCAAGATGGCTTTCGGTGGTTTGAAGAAGGCCAAGGACAGAAACGACTTGGTCACCTACTTGGTCTCTGCTACCAAGTAAGCCTCTCACGACAAGGGTCACTGAGGATTTGTGTCCCGGCATAGATTTATTTCTAATCGGCAATATTGCGGTCATGTATATAATAAATACTATTTAACTATTGGTAGAATCCACTTCGGTCACGTGTGTAGCACCAGAATATGTCAAAATGGCTAGAGCGAAACACCAGCGCCTGAGGCCACGCTGAGCACCGGAAGGCAGCAAGCACCGGCGGCTGTGCTGGAGAGGCGCCAGGGGCTGCAGCCGTGGAATTCCAGCGAGTTCTACACCGTGGCGTTGCAGACCTGAGACACACCAAACTCACGTGTTCACGATCACGTGCGACACCATTTAGTGAATTTTTCACCACGAAACTCCTCCACACACCATGAACAACGTCCAGATCCCAGTCGAGGTCGATCCCACCGAGGACACCGAGTGGAACGACATCCTCCGGAGCCACGGGATCATTCCAGAAAGACCCCCCTCGCCAACAGCAGAATTGGAAGCTGCACTCGACGAAGCAGTGCGCAGACAGCATGAGAACAGATTGGAGTCCAAGGACTTGGACGAGTTGGACGCGTTGGAGGACGAGGAGGACGAAGAATTCCTCAACTTCTACAAGAACAAGCGGATGCAGGAGCTCAAGAGCCTCTCGGAAAAGAAGAAGTTCGGCTCGGTGTACCCCATCACCAAGGTGGAGTACGAGTCGGAGATCACCAAGGCATCCAACGAGTCCTACGTGTTGGTGCACCTTTCGTTGCAGTCAAACCTCCAGAGCCGTCTCCTTGCGTCCATCCTCGTGACGTTGGCACAGAAGTTTCCTGAGATCAAGTTCTGTGATATTCCTGCCCACAGATGTATCGAGAACTACCCCGACTCCAACTGCCCCACGTTGATAGTGTACCACAAGACCGCGGTGTTGAAGCAGTACATCACCTTGACGCAGTTGGGGGGCAACGACACCAAGTCCAAGGACTTGGAGAGGGTGTTGGTGGACGTGGACGCCGTCAACGTCAACGATAAGAGATTGCAGATCAACCAGCAGGACGAGGATTTGGAGGAGGAAAGGAAGTTCCGGTTCATGAAGAAATCGGTCCGCGGCCGTGCCCAGGACGACGACGACGACGATGACTTTTACGATTAGTTACTTAATAGAACGGCAGCAGGCAGCTGTGCCTGCCCTGGTACCATAGAGGCCCTGTAGTCTACTCGGTTGCGTCACGTGCGTGCAGCACGTGATCTACCCGAGCCGAAAGTGGTAGGTTGGCTGTGAAAACTTGCCATGAGCCAGTTTCCGGCAATTGTGGCCCGGCTAGCCGGTGGGCTCTGCTCCCGGTGCCTCTGAGGATCGTGACAGATCCCCTGACCACGCGCAGCTGCAGGCTCAGCCAATCGGCCCTGCCATGGGGGCATTGCCCGTTGTTTAACATCTCCAACAATATACCGGCCATGGCCTCTGCTATCATTTATAGTGAAGAGTTGGCCCTAGCGGAAGTGCCCATGGACATCAGTACCCAGACGCCCAACCAGGCTCTCGATAGGTGGGCTAGCGATGGCGTGGAGGAAGCCCTTCGCAGCATGAGCGACA
Source organism: Suhomyces yuchorum (assembly GCA_030571845.1). Classification (NCBI taxonomy): domain Eukaryota; kingdom Fungi; phylum Ascomycota; class Pichiomycetes; order Serinales; family Debaryomycetaceae; genus Suhomyces; species Suhomyces yuchorum. The sequence goes on along the minus strand of JAJLYW010000007.1, from coordinate 42,451 downwards.
GGAGTCTTGACAGCATTGATCCCCATCTCCTTGGAGATGAGAAAGTTGGCGAAGATGAAATGCTGCAGATGAAAAACTCCACCCTTGTGGACATTGGAGATGACGGGGAGCCCGCCTCCTGGTCCCAAATGAGCACCATGGCCATGGATGAATCGGCTGATTTGGAGTTGGGACCTTCCAAGACTTTTTTCAACCCAGACATGGTAGGCGAAGTGTCTGACCAACTGATGCAAGGTGCCCCCAAACCAAACAAGCCAGTCACACTTGATGGCACAGAAGGCATCAAATTAGAAGCTCTCGTCACTAACGCCAACGCAGCGGAACCCGTTCCTATCCCTGAATCAGAAACTGGATCGGAGGAACTATTGACTGAAGTGGAGAGGGACTTGGAAGCTTTGGTGCAAGAGAGTCACTACAGCGTAGCAGAAACAGACACCAGGGATCCGGCTATATCAGAGCTATCTAGCAGAAAAGATTATCAATTGGCGAACCCTCAACTGCCTCCAGCAGACATTCCTATCCTAGAAACCACTCACGACCCACTTGATCGATCTGAAGCAGTAACAACGCCCGACAAAATTCAACCATTGAGTGAGCAATTGGAAGGGGACGAGATGATAGAGATCTTTCAAAGTCGGCACGTTTCATCAGATACCGCTGATTCTAACCCGGCACCTATTTCTGTATTTTTCAACACTACTATTGACGAAAATAATCCCGATGAATTAGAAACATCAAATTTTCATAACCTAGACGTGTCTGATTCAGGACCAAAATCTTTCGGAATGCTTACCCTGTCGCTGTTCATGAATAGAAGAGCATTTTCTGGGTTGAGTTTGGGCAAAGTAAACTCAGCCATTGAACATGTCGCTTCACCAAATATTGTAGAACCCAGCCCCAACACTTGTGAACTGGAAGGGGAAAAGTCTGTGAACAACGACCCAGGGACCCTCATCGATAAAGGGACAGATGTACTACCATTCCAAGACAAATTAAGCAGTCCCAACCACACAGGCAGAGCAGATGTAAGCTCTTCTTTCCATGAAATGGATCCAGATTTAATTTTCAATTCGACTCAAAATGAGACCAGTTCAGAGGAGATTCTGTTGGATAAGAGCTTTCAAGAGGTTAAAATTAACGAGGAAGATTTATCAGAGCTATCTTCATTTGGGGCTGCTCCAAATTTTAATATGGACCAATCTTATGATTTCAACAGTGCCAATAATCTGTATCTTGATGATTCAATATACAGTTTTGATGAATACCTTCCAGATCACACATTGAACAATGAGATTCTCATTAATCCTGTTCATGAAGAGCTCAAGTTGGAGCCCCTGGTGAAAGAATTGATACTCAATCCTCTTCTGAGAAGATCAACTAACAATACCAGCGACGACGCTAACACTAGTTTTGAAGATACTACCAAAATTAAAGAGAATTTCCACAATGATGTTAGACTTTTATCTAGTTGGCTAGACAAAGAAAGGAAAGATTTTTTCACCTTTGAAAACTACGACTCCGTTATCAAAGTCTCCAATAAGCTCAAACATGCCAATTCTTCCGACCAAATAATCCCAATATTGCAAAACACAGTTGACTTGTATTTAAGTGAGAAAACATGGAATCTCGGACAAATCTTAAACGTATGCCTAGGTCATACCGATTTTGAAGCGATTAAAGATTCTCAATGGAATTTGTATGTGGATTTTTCCTTCAGAGACATGTTATCATTTAAATATTTCATGGATCTTGTCAATATTTTGTCTCGTTCAGAACACGATGACTCGCTTTCTTGTTTCCACAGAATTGAAATAAAGTTAGAAACCTCAAACATTTCAAATGCAAAGTTCTTACTAGAAAAGTTGAGGTCTAGCCAAAGTTTTTATAATAGAATCAAGACGATGGGATTATTCAGGTTGACTGGTAATAAGGATATTTGTCCCACTTCAACTTCTGCTTTTGAGAGCCATTCTTTCTTCCAATTGAAGTTACCTAGTGCTTTGGAGAAAATTGTTCTAGCTAATGGATTTGATCTAGATGAGAATATCTTCTTGATCGGAACACTCAAATATGCAGCATTCTACTATTGCAGGAAACTTAACTTGAGTAAATTTAACGTCACTAGGCGACTTGAAAGACTTCATATTTATGTTTCGAAGAATAGTAAGGTTGATATAATAAAGAATGGAAGGACGGAACAATTTATTTCTAGCTTGTTGGAACTTAAAGAACTTCGAATCTCTTCTCAAATTCCTATGAGTACAAACTTCGAAAAGAATTTAAAACTTCAATCCTTGACACTATCAGATATGGAATACAAGAGCACAAGAAGCTTACGCTTCCCTCAAACATTGAAACAATTGACTTTCGAAAATTGCATGATATCTTCGCATTTACTGAGCTTTCCTAGTTCCTTAAGACGCTTGGTTGTTCGTGGTGGAAAATGGAAGGATCAGAATATCCTTTCTTACTCCAATTTAAGGGAATTAGTCTTGGAAAATGTCGAAGTTCTGGATCTTATCAAAAAGTTAAATCATCCTAGATATTTGACTAGTTTGAAAGTTATAAATTGCAAATTAAAATCACTCGATAATATTGAATTTGCTCCATCCTTAAGAAATCTTGATTTATCGAATAATTTTATTGAAAAGATATACCCTATGCCTGAAAGCTTGCAAGTGTTAAGCTTGGAAAGCAATTGCATTGAGTTTTTAGATGGAGAAACACTTTCAGCGCTACCATCATTGAGAGTCTTGAATTTATCCAATAACAACTTAAGAGGAGAACTTTCATTTGGTGCTAATATTGAGCAATTATTACTTAAGAATAACATTGAACTCAATAAGGTGATGATACCTAATAATACAAAAGTAGTTGATTTGGCCAATACTGGTCTAAGCAAATTCCCTCACTTTGATTCTTCTAGTTTGATTCACTCATTGGATTTGTCCAATTGTCCCATCACTTTGCTCGATGTAACAACTCCTGAGAGCTTAGTGAAGTTACTGTTATCCAGTTGTGGATTGAAGTATTGCAAGTTCAAATTTGAACCCAATTCCAAGCTCATGTATCTTGATCTTTCGAACAATAGGCTTGAAAGTTTGGAAAAAACATCTTTTACCAACACGAAATTGAGTAAATTAGATCTTCTGAAGAATCTATTCACTAGGTTTGAGCAGCATGAATTCCCTTCCACTTTTGAATCCCTAGACATCAGCAAAAATTTGTTGGAGTCAATCGAACTTTCAGAAAAACATAACCTTCAAACGTTAATACTAAAGAATAACAACCTAAAAGACCTTTCATTGATATCACTCCCTCGGGGCTTGGTAAGTTTAAATATCAGCAATAATTCTTTCGGCACGATCACTCCGGAATTTCTCTTACCTGAAAGTCTCAAGGTTCTCACAATGAAGAATTGCAATATTACTTCATGTGACATGAGAATCAACCACTTATTGCATGAGATAAACCTCCGGAACAATAAGCTTCATTGCAAATCATTCAGAATCGAATTTAGCACACCGATTACTCATGACTGCAATGGAAGAGTCCTTGATTTGAATGGTAATTTCTTCAAGGCACTTGATTTTGAAGCATTGAATAATATACCCCTCGCATACCTTGGTCTAGCAAATAACATGTTCGACGATATACCGCAAAGCCTACCAGAACAAATAAATAGTGCTGTGTTTAATGAAACAGCAGGCTCATTCTTAAAACAATTCTGACGAATACCAGAATTACCAGACATAGAATCGTATTTAGATAGTAATTTGATGGTATAAATATCTACAATAATTGAGCTAGTGGTGATTGAAATCCTCACTAAATATTCAATGTAAAACTCTGAAAAATACAAGAAGATAATGTCATATTTATTCTAATACCAAACTAATAGCTAGTTTAATGGTCCTTGTGGTGCTTCAAGTGGGTTTGGTATTCCCAAGTGTAACCCAAGAGGATGATAGCAATAGCGAAGTGAACCAATGGCTTACCGGAGGCGTTGTCACCATCGAAGTATGCGGCCTTGTACTTGGCAATTGGGTTGGTTGGAGCCTTTGGAGCTGGAGCAGCACCAGTTGGCAACTTCTTGTAGAAGGAAACAACCTCAGCCATTCTCTTGGCGTTTGGGTTGGAGCCAATGTTCTAAATGTTAGTATTTCCATCAAACGATGGTGCCCAAGCTAGACGAATCGAATAGACCATACAACACCTATTATGCACGAAACAGGATGGGAACTTTCGGGAAATGGATATCGTCGATAATTTGGAATGGTTTCAGTGATTTTTATACGTATTGTTGGATACAATATAGTTCCTGGTTCATGTGGGTGATAATTTTTCATGATGTATGAAGAGGACTTCCTCCTCCAAATGATGTTCCACAAACTTCTGACAACTCGGGATTGGCTATTGCTGGACTACGGAGGTGATTGACGCCATTTCTTTGCATAATAGAACAATTCTGGATATACCGATCTCGTGGGCTCTTTTACCTTCAACAAGGACATGGTGGTGTATTCGACATCTAATCGACGGGCAATGACTGGAAACGTTCGGTACATACCTTAGCAGAAGCAATCTTTGGTGGGATCAATGTAGACAATTGTCTTCTGATGACGAATGACATGTTGATAGATTGATGTAGTTGTCTAGTGTGAGCCTATAAGGTTTCAATAGTTTGGATGTCGCTGAATTTTTTCTGCCTCACGCACGACCATTTGTAAGTAGCGGTAGTGGTGTGGAGGGACTACTTCGGGCATGGCAGCGCGCGGTGTGATTGGTCGAGTGCAGGTCTACATTTTGTCATGTGACGCGTGTCACGCGGACTAGTTCTATTGTACATTACTATGACACAGTTAAGCAACGCTTATATATAATACTAGAAGGGTTAGTAGTGGTCGGGAATGGCCAGGACAAATTGCGGTGCTTAGTAGAATGTCGAAGAGTGTGGTTCCACGAATTTGGGATTTTTGCAGGTATTTTCACCGATCTGAAACTGACGTTTCGCTAAGGTGGATCACCACCCAGAAGTGTCTTATCTGTATAATATCTTTCCAATCAAGCTCTCTCTACTCTAATTATCAATGTGGTTCGCAAACATTCTCAATAAAACATAGAAGCTGACATTTCTCCATTTGGAAGTATTTTGATGATTTCAACTCTCAATGCAGATATCTCTGCACAACTCTTCATTCTACCTCCACAAGTCTTCTCATCGGTTCCTGGCTATAGCCACGGTATCCTCGATCCGTAGAATCCTCATACATACCATTGTTTCCTCTGATGAATACGTCTCCGTAAGTTTTGCCAACGGTGCTTCCAATCAACTCTTTGCCGTCATCCAACACAATATTCATAAAACCATCTATACTTTGTAAGTTTCCAGAATACTGGATTCCATTGTGCAATTTGACCACCACGGAGTTACCAATAATGTCTCCTAAGAACTTGGAAGGGTCGGTTTTGATTGTTTCGGACATGCTTGATTTTGGTACTCTTATCGAGAGATTTTTTTACTTTCATGGTGCGGCGTGTACATACCAAAAATACACCTGTAATAGCTATGATGCATTGCTGAACAACGTAAAATGGGTTGAAATTGAACCTATTGCATCCGAAGAGTCTTAGAGAACCTACATTCTACAGCAATAAAGCAAGAAGATTTTTCTTCTCTATTATGCTAGCTAATATACAATTCACTGTTCATACTGAACCAATGAGTCTAATATGGTCAATAACTTGACCACTTCTTTCAACCCCTCCAAATTCAACAGGTCTTCTTGGTAACTCTTGTGGGTCTGTTTGTTTTCAAGCAAAAGATCACGTTTCATAATACCCACCACCAAGCTCTCGTAATTTTTCATGAGATCCCTGCACTGGATCAAACTGGGTTTGTAGTTTGGACCCATGGACAACACAATCGATACTACCAATTGGAAAATAGGAACCAAAAACTCATAGTATGATACATTATTGGCATTTTTGGTCATACCCAACTCATTGAATCCGACAGGTGCATCCAAAACCAAATTAATCTTGACGTTGTCTTGATTATCCCCCAAACTCAAGTTCAATCCCAAATCCGGATTGATCTTCAAAATGGAGCATTGCATCAAGATAGAGAATATTTCACTTTGAATCAATTGCAAGGCACCGGCCTTAGACTGTGACACTCTGATGAGAAAGTACAATGTTGATTTGAAAGCAGTCAATTCGAACAACAATGTGTCGAGACTAATACCTTCACTGCCATTTTTCAAACTTTGAATCATTTCATCTGTTCTCTTGATGGATTTCACCAACAAGAGCAAAGAATTGTTCTTGATCAACATTTTTAAGATGAAGTTCTGTGGACTGAAAGATGAAAGGTGGATCAAACTTTCCAAAAGCAAAATTGAAGTTATTCTAGATGATCCCTCTGAATAAATCGAATCATTTAAAATAGTCTCAATAAACTTCTTGTCGATTGACTTGATGATTAAAGAGGTCTCATTAATCATTGATTGGTTCTTAAACACCTTCATTAAGTACTTGTTGGCAAGAACATATAAGTTGGATCTCAAATTTGGCGTGGAATTGGAGTTCAAAATTCCTGTAATACATGTCTTGAATAATGATGTCAACCTTTGCATGCTTTGAACAAAATCTTCTTGGTCACTCTTCTCAAGAATCTCCTTATCGTACAAGTCAAACATTAATACACTCAAAGAAATCATCTCCTCAGAGAAATAAATATCTGTTTCCAAATAGTCATTAATCTTTGGCAAAATTACTTGAAGCACTTCGAGTATGAAGAAATTAGTTGAAACTGTTTGGTCTGTAATCAAAATCTCAATCAACTGACACCATGCGTGCAAACACTTCAACTGGATCTTTCTTAATAGCGAAGAAAGTATAAACTTGTTGACGAAATTGTGAAGATTGTTTGATTCGGTGACAATCTCCGCAGTAAGTTCTCTCGAATCCACCATTGGATCCGAAATAAATGTCTGACTAATCTGGCTACCTTGAGGAACTAGGCTATTTTGAGTAAACACGTTATTGAGCAAGTTTCCTTGTGGTTCAATTAATTTGTTGTTGATTGTTTCAGGCCTGATTAACTTAGAGCCCTTGGTTTGACTGACTATCTTGACTACCTTGTTCAAAACTCCATAATCGAGCTCAAAATTAACACCTTTAACATCTTCAACGATTGCTTCTAAATCAAATTTCTGATTCAACAGTTCACCTTCGCTGATGTCAAAATTTTTGAACTTGAAGTTCAATATATCCAAAAAGTTTAAGATTCTTGATGCTCCACTCAAGAAGTCCTCGTGAATGTTCAAAAGCAATTTCATATAATAATCTTTCTTAGTGATGGATTGGATGTGATGGAACTCTAATGACAAATATTGCAATATTAACGTTCTTTGATTAATGAAGGAAAATAAGGCTTGATAACTAGCCTCATTTTCGATGAATTGATTCTTGTCTCCATCCAAATCTCCATCAAATGGAAGCTCTGCCCATAAGGTTTGGGAATCAATCTTAGGTTGGTATGTTAACAACTTTTCAAACAACGAATGGTAATCTCTCAAATAAGTCAAAGTAAGGTAGGAACTGACGAAATCTTGGCCCAATTTAATAATGATTTCCAATATTAAGGATGATATTTTGGAAGGACCTGTCTGAATATTAAACCCGTCACCCAAGTTGCTGATATTAGCCTCCAAGGTGCCCAACAAAACTTTTAAAAGAGTGTTTTTAGAAGAACCATCTTTAGCACTATCCGATAAGAACAAGTTATCACCATGAATTTCATAACCGAGTAAGAAATGACCAACATTAGGAACTGATCCATTTGCTTTGTGAAGATTCTCGAGAATGAACTCCAATATTTTGGCTTTAATATCAATGTCCAGAGATTCAAATTGATTGATAAATGCATATTTGATCTTCACTGATTCATCAATGCTTTCGAATGTGCTAAGCAACCTGTTCTTATTCAACACAGATTCGTTATTACGCCCGACGAATAACTGCGATGTGCCAATTTTGCTCAAAAGGTTCAAGGAAGTCTTCACGATATTAGAAGAGCCTGAATTTCCAACGTATAATGCAATTTGTGGAATGATAGACAAGTTGAATAGCAAAATCTCGTAGAAGTTAGTCACACCATTGGTTCCAACAGTATATGGAGTGTAGACATGGTCAATTATGGACTTAGACGAATTATTGAAAAAATTGGTCTGCGTACCAAGATTTGCATTATTCACTACCTCCTGATCCTTGAGTATAGTCAATAAAGTGTGAATGAAGGTATCTTGGATTTTTAAAACATCATCCACGATTTTCAAAGTTGTGTCAATCAAATCAGTTAACTTGGTGTTTCTTTCCAAACTATCTTGTCCAATATCAAGGATGCTCAACAATGACTTGTATACTCTCTCATCAAATAAATAATTCAAGATTGGAATTGAATGATGAAGTTTCACGAATGACTTATAATCCAATTTGAAGGTATTCGAGCTTGAATCAAAAATATCATTAAAATTAGAAAGATCTCTCACAATATGAGGACCTGTTTCATTCAAGAATACCCAATCAATTTCTTCTAATGACGATCTTATTATATCAACAATTTGTGATTTGATCTTGTAACGATCTTCAACATTTTCCATTCTGTCAGATTTGCCAAAAGCTTCAACCATCAAGTACTCAATATATGGCCAAATTCCAATGGAATTATTGATTCTATAACCCCATCCTAAGTCAACTGGATACAACAAGGTGTATTTGGCGAATGCTTGCTTTTGAGATTTCAAGGGCTTCAAAAGATTCGAGATCAACTTGATGAAATTACTCACTTGTGATAGTTGTTTCAATTCCATCTTGAATCCCTGGTTAAGTCTTATCAGTCTCTTGTTAATGTACTTTGGAGTATGAGGAGTGCTCAAGAACGAATCCTTTGAATTTGAGTTACCTTGACTTTCTGGTTCGGTCATGCCGTGGTAAACCCAACGATCAAGAATTTCCCAAACTTTGTATCTTATTGATAAATCTTGTTCATCTTCGACTATATCATTCAAGAGGTTGAGAATTAAGTTGGTCAAAACAACCCTATTATCCTCATTGATTATAATTTCTGGTAAATCAATGAACTTTGGATTGTTTGTATTGTTAGAATTTATGTTCACGCTCAAGTTCTTTCCACCCGTAATCAAATTGTCGAAGTACAAGAAATCATTTATCACTGGGTAGAAACGATTTAATGCCAAAAGTTTGATCTCTTTCGACTCAGAAGACAAGTTCTTGAATATAGATGATATAAGTTGAACAAACCCTGAAATAAATACCACTGAATCTTCTGCAAGTTCAATGATCATACTGTTGTTTGCTGGGTTTGAATTTTCTTGGTTAATTGAGTTACTAGAAAACAAGAACTCTTGTCTTTTTTGTTGTTGTCTGAGCTTGAGGTTCAAATTTTCTTCAAAATTATCCTTTAAAGAGTCGATGTAGTAGTTTAATGAGTTAATAATTGAGTCAATTGAAATCTTCGAGTAATCATTCTTTCTCAAAGTTGATGTGTTATTTGAAACAAGAATTTCCCAGATTTTACGGGCTGCTTCATTTCCTCCAGAAGCCAAAGAGCCTAACATCAAACAGAATGTGGCTGTAATGAGTGGTGAGGTATTGTTGCTGAGACCCCAAGAGAAAAATCCCATGATATCGTTAGTTGCACTTTCAGATGACCAGAATAAAGAACATAAATCTGGTCTATTGCAGTAGGTGTATGCAAATGCCATATAGAATCTTTCCAAGTCAGATCTAGTTGAAATTTCATCTAAATCTAAAGAATTTTTATCTTGCTCTGCTTTGGCCTCCGATTTGTCATCTTCATCATCGCGAAATGGTTCACCTTCACCTCTTTCTGTTTCTTGAAGTTGCTTTTTGTTCATGGATGAGAGCAAGAAATCTTCTTCACTATCTCTTAACAGAATGAGTATCAAAGCAGCGTTTGTTATGAAGTCAACAAAAAATTGATGAAAGAATGGTGCAATCAAGGATTCCTTAAAGTCCTCACTGATCTCGTATGGTGTCAAAGTAGTAAGTATGGTTACGTTCTCGAATCCGGGCTTTGACTCCTTCAAATGAATCAAATCCTGACTTGATGGATAGATAAATTTTTGTGGGGTTAATCTGGGGCAAGTTTTTTGAAGTAATGATCTGAAATCATAAACATTGCTCCATTCGTAAAGTTCAATGGTCTTTGCAGTGGTACATTCTGCTGTGTAACAAAGCAACCATTCCATGAAATCGAAGTTAATCGTATACTCCATGTATTTGACAATATCCTCCTTGAAATCATATTTATCGGTACGTGCTTGGCTTCTCTTACACCAAGTTGTGAAGTAAGTGAAGAAAAACATGCTAGCAGTTATTTCAATGCCTTTGAGTTTGGAGTTAGTCAAGTCAACTTCTTCATTGACGGTTATAGTTTTGTAGGACTTGTTTAACTCCGAAGTGATATACTTATGAAACTTGTCAACCTGGGCATCGTCATTTGAATCCAAAAGGCTCGAGATAAATTTGAAGATCACGGGTAAGAAGTGGAGTGATAACGAGTCATCATTGTTGATATTTTTGTTGACGAACTCAATGATTTTGATGTAGTTGGCGATAGTTCCATACTTCTCGAAGTAGTTGTCGATTAATGTGTAGAAAATTTGACTTAATGTTTCATGGCATTGGAATAATTGCGATTTGGAGAAGTTGATGGCATTGATAAACAAAAGATCATTGATATTGTTGGATACTTTCTGCTTGTCTATCAAGTCATTTTGGAAGCTCAATAAGCGATATATTTTCTCGAAACTGTCCAATACGTTCTGAAAGATTCCTTCAACCTGAGAAGGATCAAGGTATTGATGAAGGGTATTATTGGAGGAGAGGTATCCCACAATGTTCAAGATGTACTGATATCTAGAGTAGAATGAATATCTGGTTGTGTCTGAAAATGAAGTACCTCTTTGGAAACCTGTCGGAGTGGAATAGTACGCCAATTCAGCAGTCATGACCTCGTCCAAATCAAACTCACTGGCTAATTGAAGAGTTTCCTCCACAAATAATGCATTGAGTTTGAATTCATCCCCATTAGAAAACTTGGTGGACTTGGATTCGTCTGTTAATGCCTTTCGAGATTGCTCATTCTTTGATGGAGCTTTTAAGAGTTGAAATAAGTCATTTTTGATGGCGAAAATTGATTCATGGTCTACAAACCCCAGTGAGTTTATAGAGTTGTAACACTCGGCGAAAAGATCCGTCGACCAGGTGTGATTTGAGCTGGAGCTCATGGTTGTGGATGTCTTCAATGTAATGAATGTTTTGAAAATTTTGTTTACAGTGTATATGCAGGAGTCCAATCCACTAAGAGGGTTCTTTTAAAATCAGTGAATTCAGCGAATAACTTTGCGCGTGCTAGTTCAGAAATTATAGATTGTTGAGCTTAAGATTATTAAGCAGAATGTGGAAGATTTTTTGACTCAATTTCCAGCTGCCTGGGATTATATGTATCAAGTTAACAACCTATTTGATTTTGAATAGTTAAATAATTGAAGTACAAACTTTACGAGTAATATTTAATGATAGTACCGAATTGAAATCATAGAGCTCTATCCTTTTTACCATGATGATTGACAAATCGAAGGCTTCAAACTCTCGGTTGAGTTACTTGGTAATACGAATGAAGTTTCAAAGACGTCGACATCCTTCTTCTAAAGCATATGATAGTAGACTCTGAAATCTACGTTTCAAATCGTTTACTTGATTTTCAAATTTTGATAAAGCTTTTCATCTCTCAAATCATACTTTCAAAAGACTTCAGTATGTCACCTAACTAGTGAGTTAAACTTGGAGTGTGCGAGCTTTCAACTCCAGTGCTACAGATGATTCATAGACAGAATTGTACATTTAATAAATATGGCCTGACTAATCAATAGAGGCCAATTGGACAACCATTTTGAAGACTCATAGTCAAATGAGATTGCTTCTTCAATGGCTTTTCATCACTGTAAGAGTCCAAATTAGGGAACATTTGGGCTAATCTTGTGATGACGTATGATGCTTCGGTTAAGGCGAATTGTTGACCTAAGCAAATTCTTGGACCACCGTTGAATGGAACGAAACTCCATCCCAACTTTCTGGTAGAAGGCTCAAACCATCTTTCTGGTCTGAAGTCCAATGCATCTTTACCGTACACTTCCTCATCTCTGTGGGTACAGTAGACAGAGTAGGTGACGTTTTGTCCCTTAGGAATGAAAATAGGAGATTGTCCGTCTGGACCACCACCTCTTGGAAGGGTTGTGTTCTTGGTTGCAATTCTGAAGTTTTGAGGAACAGATGGGTACAATCTCAAAGTCTCATTGATAACAGCCTTCAAGTACTCACACTTCTTAAGGGATTCGAAAGTAATTTCTTCAACTCTAGACTCGTCACCAGAACCGAACTTCTCATAGATTTCTTCCTTCAACTTGGCCCAGATTTCTGGGTTTCTAGCCAATTCATACATAGCAAAAGAAAGAAGACCAGCGGTGGTATCTCTACCGGCAACCAAAATATTCAACAATTGATCTCTCAAGGTCTTCTTGTTTCTAGTTTGCTTGGCCAACTCGTACAAGAAAGTGTAACCATCAGCAGACTTCTTGTCAATTTCATCATCGGAAAGCTCCAAAGCCTTCTGGACGTAAAAGTCAGCGAACTTGTGAACCTTAGCGTTTGAGTCTCTGAACTTCTTGTTGTTGAACAACCAGTACAATTGTTGGGAAATGGATCTGGTAGCCAACATCTCTTGGGAGTAGTTGAAGGCCTCGGCAAATCCGGCCTTTCCGTCAAATTCAGCAGTAGAGTTCATACCAATGGATGCGTCTTCCAAAGAAGCAACAGATTCTCCGAACAAGAATTCGGTGGCGGAGTCAACGGTCAATCTAAAAAACAATTCCTGGATATCAAACTTGCCACCGTTGTTCTTCTTGACATGCTTGGCCAAGGTTTGGATGTGTGGCTCCAAGAGCTTGACGTGGGCAACCTGTTCACGAGCAAATTGAGGTCTCAACATGGCTCTGGAATGCTTCCATCCCTCGCCGTCCAAAGTGAAGATACCTTCTCCAAGCAATGGCTTGAAGTGGGTGTGTCTGGAGCCCAAACAGAAGTCGGTGAATTGAGTGGCCAAGAGAGCCTTGATGTTTTCGGGGTCTCTAGTGGTGTAGAGTCTTTGTCCAAAGATACGGAATCTGTAGGTGTTGATCTTAGGGTCTGGGAGGATACTGAATCTGTCGAGTCCGTAATCCACCATTTCTCCAGTGTTCTTGAGCTTAAGCACGGTCCATCCGATGCTGAAACCAAACCAGTTGTCAGTGATATCGTTGACCATGGGCTTAGCGCCGAGTTTCTTCATCAATCTCTTTGTTCTAACGTACTCAATCACATGGATTAAGAGGAAGGCCAAAGCGGCAACCACATACCACTTGGTAGCGTACTCATGAATAAGTTCCTTAGTATCAGCAGAAACCATTGTGAAGTATACCGTTCGAACCGGACATTTGCTCTGATATAAATAGTGTATTTTTTTGGAGTGCTGAAGCGGAAATGTCATGCGCATGTATGTGGGGAGCTACAGGCACCCCGCTCATGCATATGATCATAAAGTTTTTGAGGCAAGCGAGTGTGAAAAGCGAAAAACACGGCTTGGACAAGCCGCCAAACAATCTAGCTGCAAGGACCCGTGGTTGAGCGAAGGTGTAGGGCCATAGAGGGGCAGCAAATCTAGGGAGAAAGGCCCCCATCGTGGCCCTTGGAGGGCTAGAAATGTGGAGGAATGGCCTGCTCCCACATGGGGAATTGGATTTGGGTCTTGTGCCCGGACCAGGTCCCGCGTCAGGGTATGCACGATGCGTTATCCTCTAAGCTAACTCCGCATCGTGCATGTAAGGGGCATTGTGCCTCCTTTTGTGAGTGGAGGTGGGGAAGTATTTGGCTCGGATTCGGCCCATGAACCAATAGCAATGCCTGCCATCATAATAACCTGACCACCAAAACCGTGACTCTAGCCGCGTACCTCTTGCGGACTTGGTGCAATGAAATGCCATGTCTCCTATTTCCTCCGTCAGGTGCAGCAAGGTGCAGCTATGCCTAGGAAAATATTCCGCATCCAGTAAGGGAACTTTCAATTACCATTGCCTAATTCAGCCGTCTCCCCCAACCACCTGAGTCCCCAGAGGATTGCCCACTCGGATACGCTTGCTGGTAAACCGTCGGTACCCCTGGAGTCACTGGGTCCGTCGACCACACCAATTGCACCACTGGTGCCGCTAGGGTGGGGGACAACGGCAACTACCTGGACACCGCTGAGAAACTCCGGCCTGCATTGCAATGACGTAAGTTGTCCCTCTTGATTGTACTGGCACAAAATGACACAAAGGGGTGCAAGTCTTGTTAGGTCTTATTGTCTGGGCCATCTCCCATCCAAGCCAGTGTTTACTGGTGCATTTGCCGTCCAACCGTATGATTGTGGCAGTATGGGCTTGCCACCGTGAATGCCTTCGGCACCACGGTAAAATTGAATGTGAAATGTCCAGCTACGGCCGCAGTACCACAGCCATGTGCCTCATACTAAACCCATCCCATTTCACATTTCACCGTAGCAAATTCATTCCGAACCCCAAACAATCTACCAAAATCTACCGTATTCCACAAGGCACTGCCGACACACCGCAACCATCAAGTGGGACCAGCTGGTGTCAGCCCTTGCCGTAATGGTACCTAGTGGGGAGGAGGTGGTGGAGGTGGCAGAGGGGCTCATGAGTAGTCCTTACTACACCAGCCATCTATTTACGCAGAGAAGTCCTCGCCAAACCTACCAACTACTATAGCCAACGGTCGCCCCAAGGAAGAGGATCCCGCCCTGATCCCAAGTGACATGGAATCTGGGATGGGCGATCCCGTGATAGAAATTGGAGGAGCATGGACTCTTCAAAGTTGACCTCTCCCAAATCCCAAGTCCCAAACAGCAAAAGTCCAAGCCTTTGTTTCCTGCGGTGTCATGTGCGCCGGAACTTAAGTTAGGTTCCGAGATTCCTGGTCCTACTTTGGCTGAGTCCCATGTGAAGATGATTTAGGCTTGAACCATGTGGCACTAGCCGGTAAGACTTCTCGGATGTCAAATCAAGGTCCTATGGGCCAGAACGGGCATTAACCCCAGAGATGTGACTCCATCGTAGACAGGCACTTTAAAATTAGTACCTCAATAGTACCTCAATACGTCAATACGTCAATAGGACCTCAAAGTGACACCGATGGTATTTCACCAGTCCCCATACAGCGTATTTCTGGTCCCAATGGATCGCTCGTGTGACACTAACTTTTCGATTCACACCGACTAATTGCATGGCCATCGTCTACAGATTTTCTTCTGAATATCGTATGTTGAATAAATAAAGATATGAACTAAATGAACTTATGCGTCTGGGCCAGCAGCTTGGACTTCTGCGGTAGCTTGGTCAGCGTACTTCTTGAAGTTTTCGCTAAACTTACCAGCCAATGATTTGATTTCGTTGTTGAAGGAATCCACACCCTCGGTCCAGACCTTGGTTGGGTTCAAGATCTCGGATGGAACACCTGGACAGGTCTTAGGCACATTCAAGTTGAAGGTTGGGAATTGCTCGTATTCAACCTTGCTCAACTCACCGGAGTGAATGGCGTCCAAGATGGCTCTGGTGTATTTCAAGGAACATCTCTTACCACCTCTGGCAGCAGAAGCACCGACCCAACCGGTGTTCAACAACCAAGCGTTGGCGTTGTGTTGGGAGATCTTGTCAGACAATTGTTGGGCGTACTTCATTGGGTGCAAAACCAAGAATGGTTGACCGAAACAAGCAGAGAAGGTAGCTTGTGGCTCGGTGACACCTTCTTCAGTACCGGCCATCTTGGAGGTGTAACCAGAGATAAAGTGGTACATCACTTGTGCGTTGGACAACTTGGAGACTGGTGGTAACACACCGGAGGCGTCACAGGTCAACAAGATGATGTTGGTTGGGTGGGTGTCGGCCAAACATGGGATCTTGGCGGATGGAATGAAGTCGATTGGGTATGCACATCTGGTGTTTTCGGTGATGGCGGAGTCGTTGTAGTCGACCAACTTGGTGTGTGGGTTGTAGACAACGTTTTCCAAAATGGCACCGAACTTGATGGAGTTGAAGATTTCTGGCTCCTTCTCGGCAGACAAGTCCAAACACTTGGCGTAACATCCACCTTCGATGTTGAAAACACCGTTGTCGGACCAACAGTGCTCATCGTCACCGATCAACTTTCTGTTAGGGTCGGCAGACAAGGTGGTCTTACCGGTACCAGACAAACCGAAGAAGAGAGTGACATCTCCATTCTCGGTACCTTGGTTACAAGAGGAGTGCAAGGTCAAAACTTGGTGCTTGATTGGCATCAAGTAGAACATGACAGTGAAGATACCCTTCTTCATCTCACCGGCGTACTCGGTACCCAAGATAACCATCTCCATATCCTTGAAGTTGATTTCCACGGAGGTGGAGGAGGTCATACCCTTGGTGTGAACGTTAGCTGGGAACTTACCGGCGTTGTAGATGGTGAAGTCTGGCTCACCGAAGTTGGCCAATTCTTCCTCAGTTGGTCTGATCAACATGTTGGTCATGAACAAGGCGTGGTAAGCTCTACCACAGATGATTCTGACCTTGATTCTGTATCTTGGGTCCCATCCGGCGTAAGCATCGACAACGAACAACTTTTCTCTAGTTCTCAAGTAGTCCAAAGCACGGGATCTGGAGATCTTCCAGGTCAATTCGTCAACTTGCTTGTTGACAGGACCCCACCAAATGTTGTGGCTGGAGGTTTCTTCATCGACAATTCTTTTGTCCTTTGGAGATCTACCGGTCTTCTTACCGGAGTAGGCCATCAAGGCACCGGTGGAAGAGATGGTGGTACCCTTTTCCAACAAACCGTCTTCGTATAAGGTTGGAGGAGGAGCGTTGTGACGAATGGTGACATCTGGGTTCAAGGACAACTGCTTGACCAATGGGTCTTGGTTAGATCTGATGGTTGGGTGACCTTGGAAATTGATAGAGGATTCGACTGCGGTAGGAGGAGTCATTGTAGTTTGTTGATGATGGAAATGGTGGGAAGTAGACGGTTATTTATACTGCTGGAAAACTTTTGGAGGACGTCCCGGAGGAAGGGAAGTGGAGGAGGTGAAATAGCAAAGGGCCGCAGAACTGCCCTTTCGGGATGACGCCCCAAAATCTGGGGTAAGGAGGAAACCGGAACACGCATTACATGCAGGCGGAGCCCAGGTGCAGTGCCAGAACCGGCAGGGCGCGTCGCTATGTGCAGTAAAAGGTCTCCCCGGCGCTCCGGGATGGCCCGTGTTATGTAAGCCGCAGGCGCGCCAGTGGTGTACTCTCGGGCAAAAGGAACCGCTCGGCTACCTGGCCAGGGTTAGTTGCCGGGCTACAGCCGTTGTGAAAAACAGAAAACCACCTGTGTGAAATCCACCTCCATGGACCGACCCGAGCATGAGGTGGCTGCTATTCCGGCAGGCGGACTGGTGTTCCGGCTTCCTCCCGGGTGTTGTGTCTATTCGCTTAGCGGTGTGCTCCGGGTACCCCGCGAAACCCGCACCAAATCTGGGGCAACTCAAGCAAGCAATAACTCACGGTTTCGGCATTATTGTTAGACAAAGCTGTAATTGCTGCGGGAATATCATATGGCCCGGACATCCTCGGAGCCGCCAGAATTCCCAAGGTATCGATCTAGAACAATTGAACGCGCCTCCCACTTCGGAGGACGATGACGTAGCCACTCCTGGTGGGAATGCCCGCACCTAGCTACACTGCAGCCTCTGTCGGCCTATGAACGGTACCAATACCATCCAACAAAATGGCAAAATGGCAAATGGCAAAATGGAACGATACCTGGGACCTGGGGACCACGGGCATGTGAATGCTTTGCCGGATACAGAAGGGATGGAATATTCGTGGTGTGGTTATTTCTTCAGAAGCCAGAATGCTGGTCTCACACGCTGCTGAAAAATTTGTGGGGTTTAATGCACCTTACCAAAATATTCAAATATTTGTAAACAACATTCAATATCCATCTTGAACCTTGCTGAATCCCATGGATGCACTGGGTGTCTAGCCAGCAACGGCAGCGATGATGTTTCATCTTGTCATGTGCCAAACAAGTGGCCACTACATGGTTGGCAAGTGCCATGAACTCTGAAGCAGAAATGCTGGCAAAATCATCCTGTGTGAAAATCTCTGCCAATCTCCGGCCTCTAATGTTGCTGACACCCAGTCTCCTCAAAATAGTGCGCTGCAGCCCATTCTGCAATCTATTGCAGGTAACGCATCTGCAAAATGGAGCCGGAGAACACTTGAGGCAATGTGACAGCACCGAACGGGCTCCGAAGTGTCACTTTGGTGGTACCTCCAGCCACACATGGGCTGCTGGACTCTCACCTCACTGTCCTTGCCCTCCTGCTGGCTTCTGTGCTCCCACCTAGGCTCGGCCCTAACGTTTACGAGTTTTCCGGTCGTTCCAATTGTTCCCATACCTCCCACCCTCTGTTGCTGGTCGATGACCTCATACCGCAATAGGTGGTTCCTGGACCATTCCGTAGAACGCCAGCTACAGCGCTTCAATCACACCATCCGTGATTGTCCTTTACCGATACCCCCGACCTTCGGCTCCGTCTGTCACGGTGGACTCAGTAAATGCATCTCATTTTGATACAAACCTTTCCGATAAACGCATTGTCCGGGCATAGATCAATGCAATGGCACTCTACAAGCCAATTGATCCATCCTAGCCCCCTCCCTTACCCATAGTCATGTTTATCACCATCGCTTGGCGTTGCTCTTTGTCCTGATCTCACACCATTTTATCGCTCCTCTTGGCACATAGCCCCCCACCCTTATCAGCCAACTAGCAAAGTGCTTGATATCAGCGAACACACAACCTGACATCACAACGGCTGTCTTTGTTGAACTTGCAATTGTTCCAGAGCTCAATTTAATTCCAACGTCCTTCTCCGAGGACCTGCCCCTCCATCCATCAGCCATGGCCCCACTTTCTCGTTGGGATTGATAAAGGACTGCAATGATAGACATATTCCCCGGAGCCCCGGGTTCGGGGCCTGGCCCCACCAGAGCTGTTACGCAGGTCCTCCTATTAGGTTGTTGATAGACACTTTTGACGTTCCGATGGCCAACCAGGACAGAACCGGAACGAAAATATGCCCCAACCGATCCCAAACAAGCTCCGAAGTAACCCCGGGTCCCTTCGAATGCCCCGCTCGATCGAAAACCGTTCTGTTGACCCCAAGGCTCTAACCAGGGTTGATCTCTGGATGGCCGGGGTGATGGAGTAGTGCCCGGAGCATGTGGGAAATCGAATCCTCCATCCCGGATCCGGGCTCGCTATTAGTAGCTGAATAAGCAAATAGTACTGTCGGAGGTATGGTACAATATCGTATTGAAGTATTAGTTAGGCGTATATTACATAATTTACATCGGTTGCACTTTGCAGCCATTTTGGAGACCGGGGTAGGACTTGGTCGATGTTGGGGTGGGGTAACATTGATTCATCAACACTTCAAGCGCGAACAACCCTCTAGTACTTGGTCTTGAATGCCTGGGACGGGTCATTCTTCTTATCATAATAGTCATAATAATATTTCCACTCATTGAATCCTATCTCTTTCACACCACTAATGGTCTTATCATCATTAACTCCCACCATGATACATTGATTCATCACCATTTCCCCATCATTCAAATTCGACTTGAGGAAGGTGATTCCACTGCAAATCAACCCGTACTTGAAGATTTCAGTCAAATTCGAGTACAGCGGATCAATTACCGGGCCAATGATTCCTCCGATGAGTGGTGGATTCTTTGGATCTGAGCCCTCTACCGCACACTCATCGATAAATGGATAAAACCTGGAGAGCTGGGATTTGTTGGTGAACAAGATGATACTTCCAATCACACTTTGATTGGTGGGCTCCAATGCAATGATAATCTTCACACCATAAGGTGAGCTGTTTCCAAGATGTTTGATGGCTTCAAGATAAAGACTTTTCATGTTTTCTTTATCCTCCTGTTCCTCGGTGTTCTCTACCAGATCTCCAATAGATCTATCAATAAGCTTCATCAACTTTTCAGGATCACTGCAAATATCAAACCGAACTCCGACTATCATCAATTCTCTGAAGATTTTTTTTGGAACCAGCCACTTGTCCAAGTCATTCAAGACCATGACATACTTTTTTCTCAACTTTTCTTGATCAACATCCCATCCAAGACTATGCATGAATAAGTTGACCTTATTGTTGGTTGGCTGTTGTGATAAGTTGGAGTTTTCAGGGAAGACGAACAATGGGAATGATGTTCCCAATGTGATCTTTTTGCAATTTTGCTCCTTTATGAGGTATCTTATTGCCCTAGAATGAAGATTTTTACCAATGCTTTGAAAAGTTTTTGATTTATCCACCAATAAGTACATGATTGTACCAATATTTTGAGAATCGTCTTTGGTCAAATCACCATCCAACGAAACCTGTTCATGGACCCAAGTCAATACGATACCATAGAGAAAATTGAGAGATGAATTCCTTACCACGAAATGACGTTGGGTCTTTGCCGATGAAGCTAAAAGACCATACATTTTTTTGAAGAACTGATCACTTCGATACTCTATTTTGTGTTTGCCAATTCCGCTGACATCTGTTTCAATATTATTCATCCATAATTTCATAACCCCTGGCCAATCACGATCCAATTCAAATTCATCTACCAACCATCTTCTCTTGGGTATTGGATTTCTCACCAACTTTTTATGTCCATCATTTGAATCTCCCTTTCCTGACCATTTGTCCTTCTTTTGTTTTGAAACAAACTTCTTTTCACCAGGAATACATCCCTCAGCTTCAAAGTCCCCCATTAGAATACCGACAAGCTTCTCCAAGACCAGGTTAGTATAGTCAAAGCAACACATGTAGACTGAGCCTATACTTTTATTATAAAAGAAATCGTAAGGAGACAGTGTGGCAACGATAATCAATGGCTTCGATAATTGAGACGATGCGCTTCCGGAGTTATTGAAGGAATTTGGATCAGCTCCACAAAGAATGGAAACATACTTGACTATTCCGATTTGATACATGTTTCTGGAAGCTTCTGATGTCAAAACTATAACCACCTTCGAGTTTTCAATTAACGATTCATGTAAGGGTGTTAGTCCATTTGCTGTATATGTGGTGTGAAGAACATTGTAGGGTTTAGTTTGATTGAAATTGTGATTAGACAACATGTCACCAAATTTTTGAAACACTTCTTCTCCGGAGTATAACTGTTGACCTTGTTCATTGGAACTTTTACTAGGATAAATGGGATTGAGAAGAGGTGTTAAGAGAAGTATATTATCCACCGAATCTTTGGTTGAATTGATGAATTTAGAGATGGGTAATGTATCATTAAAATCACGTACCAAAGTGATAGACTTTTGATAAGCCAACTCGGAGAGTCTTTTGTGCTTTTCCCACAAGTCAGGATTTACGTTTTTGAACAAGGTTATTTGATCTTCCTTGGCTGAAGCCTCTCCTCTTGGGAAGAGTTCAGACCATTTGGGCAATTTCTTTTGCAATTTTTCGATTCTGGAAAAACTCTGATTAAAGGTTTCTTCGTCAAGGGTACCATTGGCAATGGCTTTTTCCATAGATTCTATGGCTTCATTTTGTAGCGCCAAATCATGACACACCATGACCAAGTCGCAGCCCGCAGAAATTGCCAATACCACACCTTGACCCAACCCTATGGAGTGGTATAATGCGTCCATTTCTAAACACTCACTGATGACAAAGCCCTTGAATTTCATATCTTGCCGCAACAACTGGTTGATCACCACGGGAGATAAGCAGGCATGAGTCTCATCGATACTGATGGTTGGCACACCACAACCGGCGGCACTGATACCATCGAGAAGTCCCTCATCGATCAACTTGCCGAACGGCACGCTGTTGAAGTGCTTTATCTGGTCCAAAGAATCACTGATCATGGGCAACTCCAACAAGGAGTCGACGGTTGCATTTCCAATCCCGGGAAAGTGTTTTCCCACTGTGAAAAGTCCTCCGTCTTGAAGACCCCTTGCGCAAGCAAACCCATACTTGGTGACACTTTCAATGGTGGTTCCGAAACTACGGACGCCGACCAACTGGTGCGAGAGCTTCGTCACCACGTCGAGTACAGGACCCAATATTATCAGAAATCCGATGTGCTTGAGCTCTATCGCCATTGCTTTCAGGATCTCATATACCAACTCCGTGTCTCCGGTGGCCGCTAGGGCCATGGCACCCGGACACTGAGTCAAGAAATCTGGATCAAACAACGAGTTCATCATTCCGCCCTCTTCATCGATGGCGAACAAGATGGGATACTTGTAATTGGCCTCGCTGAAGGCGATATATTGGAGGTCTCGTATAAGCTTGGTCATCTGGGCCACCGAGACGGCGTTTTTTCGGGACAAAATCATGGACGACACATGGTTGTCGACAATAAGATGGTAGGCCTGGGGGGTTACGGTTGTTCCCTGGAAGCCCCCACAAAGGAGCTGCCCGACATGGACGGGGGGCAGGTTCAGCGGGCTCATTGTGTGGTGAAGTCCACGGAATCGGCGACTTTAACTGGGGTCCTGTCACGTGACAAAGGTGGTGAGATCTACTACGGTGATGGCGTGGGGAGACGGTGGAAGAGAAGGGCTCCCGACGCTGGTGGCCCGACCGCCGTAAGGCAGAGAATGGTCCGATGGGGGCACAAAGAGACAATTTTCATTGGCATAGAGAGTGGGAGTCACCTCCCCGAGGCAATTGTGCTGGTGGGGCAGGAGGCTTGTGGCCACGGACCTGGGGGCTGGGGCCAGCGGGGGAAACTAGTGGGGAGTAGCGAGACTGGCGAGGGGACTACGCCGTGGGCGGGCGGGCCTGGGGAGGAAGGAAAGCCGGTCTCCATCCAGTAAAAGTGCCCGGAATGTGGACATGGTGACCATCTCCAGGGTTTTAGCTGCTCAAAGTGGGTGACGGTGCTGACCATCAAATAAGGCCAATGTGAAAAGGGGCCACCATTGACCTTCGCTGGCCCCGATGGTTAGGGCAGTGACACGCAGAACTCGCACGGTAGGGCATCCTCCCGCAGTATCCCCACTGTAGGTCTCCGCACTCGGGGCCCCGCGGTAATAGTAGACTCCGCGCTGGAGTTAGCGTTGTTCTAGGGCCACCGAAGCAAATGTCGCTAACTGTCGTTAACTCCGCAAAACACTCATCTCTAAACCCATCTCCCCATGGGGATCCCCACGTTATGGGAAGTTCTCAGTTCCAGCTGTGACAACAGACTACTGCTAGACGAGTTGGTGGGCACCTTCACCAGCTGGCACCGCCGCCCACCCCGTATAGCCATTGATGCCTACATGTTTGTTTTCAAGTCGGCGGTGAGCCTCGAGGACGCTACCGAAGACTCACCCATGGCCATAGGGGTGATCGTGCTGAACTTCGTGTCGAAGCTTATGTATTTGGTGGGCCTCAACGTGTCGTTCGTGGTGGTGTTCGACGGGAGGTGGAAGCCCAACAAGCTCCGCCATCAGCAGGGGTCCGACTTGGCCAATTACGACGCCCACCTCCAGCAGTTCTTGCGATGCTCACGCTCCGAATTCGCCGAGGACTCCCCCGTGATCGAGGCCATCAAGGCCCGTATGAATGCCCTCGGGGTGGACTGGTTCCAGGCCCCGGCCGAGGCCGAGGCCCAGTGTGCCTACTTGCAGCGTTTGGGCATAGTGGACTATGTTCTTTCGGATGATGTTGATACGCTTGTTTTCGGGGCAACGGCGTTGTTGCGAAACTTCAGCCGGTTTCGGGAGGATAGGGCCGGCTCTCCCCAGAAATCGGGTTCAGCAGCTTCTCTTCCAACCGCCACCGCCAGATTCTACGTCACTCCCATCAGGCTAGAGCAGATAGAGAAAACCACAGGTCTTTCAACCGCAAGATTGATTTTTTTGGCTACTTTGGGCGGTGGAGACTACTCAAAAGGTGTTAATCGCATCGGTATCACCAATGCCACCAAGTTGGCCCTTTGTGGAACCTCCTATGCAGCATACTATCACCGGAAGCTACAAAAAAAGGAGCTCAAGACTGCCAACAGCAGACCGTCTGTTTCACCAATCCCAGACTTTGCTAGCAAGTTAACAAGATGCTTTACGAAATCACCCGTACACTCTTCGATCGTTCCTTGGGATCACATCATTCCATCCCAGAACCGACAGGTCAAATTGAATGCGTTTTTGTCCGAGGTGAATCATTATATCGAAGATTGCCCGAGAGACATATTTGGCCGCTCAATCACTTTAGCAGAGGGCTTGAACTTTGACGAATACTATACCTTGCTCTACCTATTTCCAATCATTGATGTGGGGCTTTTCAAGTTCAGGCCAAACCTTAATTATGGAGAAACAAAAGGGGTTCATAATGACATTGACTTGGGTTCCATACAAGTCAGTGAAAATTTCACAAGAATGCAGTTGACAAGACTCTGTAATGATTCTGTGATAATAGGACAGCTGATGATTCTGTCGGAGAATCATGGTGCTACGATTGTGCAGAAATTCACTTCCGATGGTGATCATTCCAATGCAAAAAGTTCTTTATATATACCAACTACCTTCGACTTGCGGGCCAAGAATATCGTTGCGAAGTTGCTCACCTATAAAGAATCCGACACTTCACATGAAATGATCTGGATCACACGCTCCAAGATCATGGACGACATTGAGTATGTGATGCTCAAATACGATACCCCCAATATTGGGAATCTTTTCCCAAACCTTTTTGATTTACGGAATAAAACCCAAGAAGAACCACTTTTATCATCACCCACCCTAGGTGCCCAAGAGACTGGAAGCCCGTTGAAATCGAAGCAGGACTCCATATGGCTTCCCAGATCGCTTGTGCAATTTATGAATCCACAAATTCTCGAACGATTTGATAAAGACTCGACATCCTCTCCGAGCAAATCCAAAGCTAGTAGTCAAAAGACTACTTTAGATGCTCTAGGGTTCAGCTTATCACCCAAGAAGTCGCCAGTGTTGAGCGTGCAGACCTCGCCAACAAGAAGAAGCACACAAAGTTCACCGCTTAGGAAAATCAATGCTCGTAAGTCACCCGTTAAACTTCTACCCGGCCAACAAAATATCACACTGTTCTTTGGAGGATCACCCACAAAGGGATCCCTAGAGAATCCATTCATGGAAAAGAGTGGTTCAAACACTGGCTCGGGGGCTATCACCTCCGAAGCGAATCCATTTTTGAACAATATTCCAACATTACTGCTCAAGAGAAGATTGTCCAATGGGAGTGAAACTTTGACCACGAGAAAGTCGTCAAAATTGACAAGTCCGGAAAAGAAAAGCACAAATAGTCTAGGTGAAAATATAGAAATGGAGAATTCCACCAATGTTGAGGATTCCTCTTTGATAGAGGTAGACTACCTCGGCAATCCGGTAGTATTGGTGGAAGACGAAAGTAGTTGATCTACTCATGAAAAGTTTCACAAACTTACTTAATATTTTAACAACTTGTCATCAAAAGCAATATAATCAAGAGAAATATTCAACTAATAAACACATAGCTTTAATAATTCCATCAGTAATAAATAGTTGTAACAACTAATGCTGCGAACTCTTCAAAACCATCTAGTTTTCCCAAATTTGTCCAGTCTCACCACTTGTGCCCCCAAATTCAGAACAACTCTTACTCTGAATCCCCCCAGCAATCAATCAGCATATTTTCGATGTTCTGGCTATCACTACCCCGGCTAGCTTAGCGATAATGTCAGTTAAGCGAATGCTCACTCTGCACACCTTTTCCAGGCGCGCAAAAGAAGATCGCGATAATCACTTCTCTACTTGCAACCATGGGAGAGTCTGCCACACCCAATAAGAAAATCTTTGACCAGTCAGATGTGGGGATGTTCAAGAGGCTGAGAGCGTATGTGAAGCTCCACAACACCCTTAACAAAGTGATTGAAAAAGTGAGAGGAAAGGACGTTCCTCAGGGATGTTTGGACATGAAGTACGTCACCAGAGAAGGCACCAAAACCACCAGCAGAACCAAGTTGGAGGGCCCAATTGATGAGAGCTCAGTGCTCCAGTGCTCCACACAGAACCCGGATAGTACAAGTGGAAGCAATAGTGGCATCTCCGTGGGATTGATCCAGATGATTAATTCCTTGCACCAACTCATAGATGAAACCCCTCCCCTCGAAGGGCCTCGCAGATTCGGAAACTTGGCGTGTCGGGAATGGCACGATAAGGTGATTGCAAACTCCACCGCTCTCATAATGCACAACACTGGGGTAGCCGCATCTAAAACCGTAGTGGTTGAGGAATTGAAATACTACTTCGTGAATTCCTTCGGATCGCAGCTCAGACTTGATTATGGAACTGGCCACGAACTCTCATACTTAGCATTCATAGGGGCATTATTCGACTCGGGCTTATGGGATTATGATCAAGTTACAGGGCTGGAATTGTTGCAAGTGTTTGCAAAGTACTACGACTTGGTGCGGAGACTTATTTTGGAGTATAATTTAGAGCCAGCTGGTTCACATGGGGTATGGGGTTTAGACGACCATTTTCACTTGATATACATAATAGGAGCTGCCCAATTCAGCACCTCAAAAATGGCCCCTCCCGTGTCTCAGGTACTCACAGGACAGATTATCAATACTTACAAGGCTTCCAACTTGTATGTCAATGCCATAGCATTCATATTTAAAATAAAAATGGGACCATTTAACGAGCATTCCCCCATTCTTTACGATATTCATGTTGCAGTTCATTTATGGTCAAAGGTGCTACAAGGTTTGATGAAAATGTACGAAGTGGAGGTCTTTAGCAAGTTTCCCGTGGTGCAACACTTTTGGTTTGGTGAGATATTTTATCCATGGGTGGATAAAGAAAGCACCCGCCCTTTGCCAGTCAATCCAAGAAGTGATGATAAAGACGAGCCTGATGAAGTGGGGATGATTAGCAACAGAGGTGTCCATACTACAAGATCCAACATCTCCATGACCGCTGCACCTTGGGCCATGGCTAACAGGGGTTCTACAAACAAAAATCTACCAAATAGACGATAATTTTAACGTGCCAATTTATATCACTACTTACTCAATAATTAGGCTCTTTGAGCTTTAAAATTAAAAGGAGACCGACACAATGGACAAGTACTACTTCCAGAACTCTTGAACCATTTGTAAAGACATGCTGCATGGAACTTATTGTTACAAGTGGAGCAAGTCTTTGAAGGAAGTGACAAATCTTGATGCAAAATAGAATAACAAATTGCACATTCCTCAAATCCAGAGAAGTGGAGATTCACATTCTTGTTGAACAATTCAATTGCTTCCATAATAGAACCATTGGTTAACGAAATGACTCTTTGAGATGCCAATAACCATGCCTTCCATTGATTCTCCTTGACTCCCAAACGAAGTGGCCCACTAACCTTGACATTTTCGAGTGGGTAAATTGTAGGGATTTTGATTATCATTTCCATAGTGTATTCATCAATAAGATAAACGGATTTGATCTCATTTATGACTTTATTAACTTTAATAGTCAAGTTTTCATCTTTGGATTCTAATGCTGTCTTTGCACTTGTGACTTCTTCCAAAATTTTATTGATTAAAATAGGGGATACTGTGTTCGAAGAGAACTTTTCAATGATTTGCTTAAGTTGACGATCTCTAATTTCCTTAAACCAAGTTTGAATCTGGGATCCTAAAAATCTGAAAGAGAGGAAGTAAAGATGAAGTAATAAGATCTCAAATTCGACTTGAAGAGAATCCCCTAACGCATTTCTAGGATTGTATCTTTCGATAGATTCACATTCCCCAAGTAATCTAGTCATTAATTTGTTATCATTGACATCAACCTGATCGAAGATGAAATCAAATAATTTTTCAATCATTCCAGTTTCTTTAAGTTGATTCATATATTCATTTTTCATTGAGAATGTAATATCTTCGAAATGAGTAAAAATTAAAAGCCAACTCCACAAGTATTTAGCCATAGCGGAACTCTCAATTTCCACATCATCCAACTGAGTTTTGATATTTGCAACTAATGATTCTGGTAGAACTGCTTGATATTCCAACTTTTCTTCTTCACTTAACTTAGATTTACTTAATTGATATTCAACAACAAAGTCTTGTTGTTGTACCATGATGATATTCTGTAAAATACCAACAACAATACGTTGGATTGGAATAAACTCACAGTTAGAGAGTAAATCATATAGTTCTGGAAGTTTAGGGCTAGAAATTTTGATCGGAATTTCCACTTGATTGAACAATCTCTGTACAAGGTCATGGATAAGAGCTATTGGCTGGTTATTGACACGAAGATCATTTTCAATCAATTCCTTATTCAATAAAAGATCCAACAATTCTTCTTTCATTTCGTCAAAGGATTCCATATCCTTTTTCTTCAACATCAAAATCAATTTCAAGGTAAAATATCTTAAGTCATACCTATCCAACTCAGTCTCACAAATGCTCAAGTTGTCGCTGATGAGTCTCGATGCCAACTCCCAAAATTTATCAGACAAGTTATCATTGAATCGAATGAGTCCACCAAAGAGTCTGGCTAATTGAACTCTCATAATTATGAATTCTTGATCATATGCGATGTCCGAATCCAACCAGCTAGAAATTTGGTTTATAATCATTGCTAACCTATGGGCAGGGATAACATCATATACCTCTTCTGAATTGAAAAAATTGATCAACAATGTGATCCATTGAATACCCTCTTTCAAGATCAGATCTGTTTTTCTCACACCCAAGATTTCTGCTGCCACATAATTACGTACCTTATCAAAGTTAGCCGATTTAGAATTAAAATAATTCGAGCAGCATTGAATGAGTACTGTGGCTTGTAGCAAATTAGAACTAATCATTTGGGTGAAGTTAATATTTGCATCCTCGATTTCTTTCAAAGATACTTTATTGAGAACTTGCTCAACTATCAACTTGTAAATTCTTGCAGAGTAAAATTTATTGAAATTTCCAGACTTCATGTCAAGCAATAACCAACGAATAATATTATCCTCTCCATCTTTTGGTTCAAACAAAAGATCATGCAATGAGAAGCTATTGAAAACATGTTCATTCGAGTCTAAAATCTGCTTCTTGAGTCGAAGCAAATCATTAACACCTTCTAGTTTATCTTTAGATGAAGTAAACACCTCGTCGTTTAAGTACTCAGAAACAAAGTAACTTAAAATGGCAAGTTCAGGTCCATTTTGCTGAGTTGACAACTCAGCTACGAACTTGGCCAAAACGATAATTGAAGAACCTGTCATTTCATTTGATTCCATTGGTACAACTAAGGCGATATTCTGCTCTATTGGATTTGAAACAGATAATGATACATAGTCGAATCTACTCAATGCAGATTTAATAACATTTTGGTATTTGGTCAAGTTTAACTCCCAATCTTTCAAATATGACACAATAGGTTTGAAATCTGTGGAAATATCACATGATTGGATATATTTCCACAAGCTTTCCTCGATGAACAGCCTATCCAAGTTGTTGAAAAATTCTTGTGTTTTAGATTCATTAATGTGTTTCCAGCCAAGGGACACGAAACTTTTGAAGTTATCGTTGGCCATGATTTCATTTAATACTTGTGAAGTTGAAAACTTTTCAATCAATTGTTTTGACAATGTTTCATCTTTCATTGCAGCATCAATGATATTATTGGCAATTTCCCTATTACTCAAATAAGAGTATAGCAATTTCCTCTCCTTCTCAGTAGTTGTATGTTTTTTTGAAAGTCCGATAATATAATTATAAATCTCTGGGTAGCTTTCTTCACTCATCTCAACAAACGGGCCAACAGATTCAACCAAATTTATAATGCTGCTTTTGTCAACCATTGTCAACTTGAGGTAAAAATCGTTGATAATTTCCTCGATGTTAGGTATAGTAGTCACCTTCAAAAAATCAACCAAGAGATCAAGGGGTTGTTGAACAAATTTATCTTCCACAAAAGAAGGAAGCATTTCTATTAACTCCAAAAATTTATCATCAGGGATTTCTTTGGTTTTGTCTATTATTGTTTGGATAATTTTGAAGCATAATCCGGGATTTTGAACCGATGAATCTTCAAGAATAATATCCAACGATTGATTTGCAAGTGAGATTATGGAAGTTTTATCATCACAACAAGCTAGGACTTTGAAATAGACTTCATAAACCTTTTCTATTGGTGCATCGAAGATCTTTTCCAAGTCACAACCTCCAGATTCCACAAAAGCTTTCAATGAATTGTCTAACTCCTTCAAAATATCTGCATACAAAGCTTGAGAATATTCAATGAAGGATGATACTTCCAAAAGCAAGGATTGGTACTTTGTGGCTTCAGAACTTCTGGGTCTCGACTTAGCTAAGCAATCGAGAGACGAGTAGATTACCAAGTGAGCCAAGTTTTCAAGGCTGAATTTATTGTTAGACTTTTCATTGAATATCTTGAATAACTTCACCATGCAGTCAAAAGATTTTGACTTGTAATCGATTGTCATAGAGGCTTTGAATTGTTTAGAAACAATCTTCAAGATCTGTTCCACATCTTCGTGATTTTGGAAACTAAAGAAATCATTATCTTCATCATTTCCGCTTTGCAAAACTTCAAAAAAGTGTGCAATCATGGCATAGAAAGCTGGATCCAGATTGCAAGGACCTAACTTGATGTATTCAAGTAACCTCGAGTAGCTTTTTGATCCTCCCAACTCCCAGAATGATTTCTTAATTTTGAGTTTCTTCGCTTTCTCAAGTCCACTAAACTCCGTAAGCACAATTAAGGTATCCCAGAGTTGTAAGACAATATTCGAATACACTATGGTGTTGGTCGTAGACTTGGTCTTGAATTTGACATTTTTGATGAACTTTTTGGAAATGAGCTTGAATAATGATTTGCAATCATCAAGTTTATCGATGTAGTCGGATTCCTTGAACAATCCCTTCATTAATGAAAGGATTGATTTGAACAATGCCAAATTTAGTGTTTCGTTCACCAACGATGTGCCTAAGAAGTCCCAAATTTTCTCCTGGTTCAACATAGATTCAATTTCGTGAGTCAATACTGAGTTCTCTACCTCGATATTTAATATCTTGTTTAACATGTTTAGACAACCTCCAACCACTCGCTCATACTTGCCGATCAAGTCGGCTTCCTTTGTGTATCTCTTGTCACTTAAGCTCTCAGGGGTTTCGAGAGTGATTCCTGTGATAATGAACCCCACGATTTGCTCATAGAACAACGTCCAGATTTTCTCGATCTTGCCTTTATCATTCTGAAAGCTCAGCAAGAGAGTCTTGTAGGTAGAAGTGGACACCAAACGGTCATTGTCGAACAAGCCATAGAGCCACACGGGAATGGAGCTTCCAAGGTACCTGGTGAATGCTTTGCCGCCAACCAATTGAAGAAACTTGGCTTGGACCTGGTGTGACAAGATTCGAACAGTTCTCGAGTTATCTATAGCCAATTTGGGGTATATCTGGACCCATGAGATGATAGTGAGGTCATCCTTCAAGCTGGAAGCAATGGTTTCCGTGTCAAATGACTCAATAAGCTCATTAAGAGACTTTTCTTTGGTGATGGAATCTTTCTTGAGCAATGATTTAAAGATGATGGTGATGTTTGCATCTGGGATACTCGAGGTCTCAGGCAATCCCGTGAAATAATTCATGGTGACTGAGTAGCCATCCTGGCCCAAATCCCCATTGAAGTAACTCATGAGCTAACTGTGAAGTGAACAGTGAAAAGTGATAGAAAAAGCGATCTTTCGAAGTTGAAACTTTTGTGTCCAGCGCAAGATAGCGAGCGAGTGTGAGTCAAAACACAATAAAACAAATGAGAATGGCAACTGAATAGTAATACACAAAACATGAGTAAACTTGAGTCGATAAAAGCTTCTACAAAATGATAGTTGTAAATAGGGTGTATTAATTTCAAAAATACGATTTTTAATGCTGGAGAATAAATTAATGAGAATTGCTGAGGTTCGATGAGATAAAAGTGATTAGTAAGAGGAGAATCTTGCATCAAATAGCCCAGTTATCCTAATTTGATGCTGCGGTTAAATGTAAGCATCTTTGAGGTTAGTTTTGTTACTCTGCTGTTGGAAATATGCATTTGGTAGTTTCTAGAAAAATTCAACTTTGAACTGAGCATATTTGCAAGATACCTCAAACTTCAATTGCTTTGTAAAACTGTTGTACTGCTTGTGATACAGTAACCTTACTCGGGTGAAAGTTCAAGATCTCGAGGTGATCTTTGTTAGTTGCACGGGATATGGCAACATAAACCTGACCTTTTTCAAATACTTTTTTCAAATCAACTTTAAGACGATCAATAGTTTGTCCTTGTGCTTTGTGGATTGACATCGCCCAAGATAGCAATAATGGTAACTGTTCTCTAACGATTTTTGGGTTGTGTGAATCACCCAGGAAGCCAGTAGGTTTGCCAACATCGATGCTGAATTCGTGCCTATCCACAAACACGAGATTATCATATCCTCTAACTTTGAAATTTACCACTGGTAGCAAATCGGCTTCCAACTGCACGCTTGCAACCTGACACAATCTGTCAAATGCAGACCTTCTATCATAAGGCACTTTGTTATATTTCAGTACTTGGTCATCCAGCCAATCACTTGTAGTTCCAACTCTACTGGATAATAGACGCATTTCATTTAGAACTTGTGGATCTGAGACATCTGGAATCCCGTAGACATCGTTTATCTTATTCCAGAGCTTCAAAGTACTGAAAAACATTACGGTTCCCACTGAACCATTGACAATGTCCGATGAAAGATTAATCAAATACATTACTTGAGCACCTTCTTTTAATTCTAAGGTATCCTCACACATGAGATTGTCCAATTGTTTAACTTCAATATCCTTGGTAGTATTATCCTTAGCTTTAAACACGAGTTGTTTGGATTTCAATTGATTGAGTCTTGTCATATTTGCTTGTTTAACTTCCCATCTTGTAGGATATAATTCTGTGGGCTCGATACCGTCTAGATATTGGACCTTTCTGGATAATTTGTGGAATTTGGATTCAATTTCCTGGTTGATATTACCACAACGCAAAGCATTTAACATATCAATCAATTCCAGGTCACCCTTTTGTCTGAAAACTTTATGCAATACAATGGTTTTATTTATAACAAGCTTCCAAGCATTGGTGTCGAAACAAAACTTGGGTTCACCACCGGTTCCACGAGGTACAATAGGAGGTAATTGAAAGAAATCACCAGTGCAAACAACTTGAATACCCCCAAATGGCCTGCTATTCCCTCTAAGTTGTTTTGCAAGCTCATTTAACTTCTCAAAGAGCTGACCATCAATCATCGAAATCTCATCTATAATAAGCACTTTAAGAGATCTCCATTTCTGTAATTGATAATGATTTTTGCTGATTCTTCTGAACATCTCTGTGACACCAGAAGTACCCAAGCCTATACTCAAATACTTATGGAGGGTTTGCCCGCCAATATTGCAAGCTGCCATTCCTGTAGAAGCTGTCAATCCCACGTTATCTCTATAAATTGCTTTAAGTCTCTTCACAAGTTCTCTTAATACCACAGATTTACCCGTACCTGCACTTCCTGTGAAGAAAACGTTCTTCTTATCATTCACCACGGCATGAATGACCTTGAGTTGTTCTTCACTCAAGGTGGTTGAAGGCTTTGCCTCCTCTGCCAAAGAAGATGATGCAGAGTTTAGCCTAGGTATCTTACGGGCTTGCCCACGAAACTCAAACATTGACGAACTCTCTCTCTTCAACAGGGGCTTTTCACTTTTAACTTCGATCTCATTTGAGTTGTCCTTTTCTGGAGAGGAGATATCAATCACCACAGCGTTTGTTGTGTTGGACTGAAATCTCTTATTAACGGAGCTGTTAAAAGAACGACTTAACGCTGGGTTACTGAAGTTGTTCACTTCAATTGAATCAAAAGAAGTATCTGAACTTGATAGATCATCGAATTCATTGGTAGACTTGAGACTTGATGTAAGACGAGAGGTAGAACGAGTAAGTTCCACCTTTGGTTTTACATTAACTGCCTTTGCAGGCGGCACACGATTGAAGAAGCTCGCTATGGGCTTTTGTTTGGAGCGAGACTTGATGGAACTCATGACATCGATGGTATGACAAGTGAACGGCCTGAAAGTTTATGATAGTTTCTTAGTGAGTAAGTAGGTAAACAACGCGCCTTTGGTTACGCGCGTCGCGTCATCTACCAGAAAAGTCAATTTCTGATCTGGGTGAACTGAATATGGGAAGAACAGAAGAATAAGCTCAAGGATGTCTAAGAAACATGAGCTGAAGTATCTTCCTCCCAATTTTTTAAACGAGCACGCTCAATTTTCATTAATGTGTGGTGTCAGAAGGTGGTTTAGCTATATCAGTAGGACAAAAATATCTGACTGCACCAATTTTTGATGTCAGGCACGGAGAATTCAAAAGAGAAACAGAATAGCAAAACGTAAGATATTACTCAACATCAAACGCAACTGGGCTGGTAAATTGTGAATCTGAAGAATTATGTTCCTGGCGAAGTCCGTCGAATTTATCAGTTAGTAGCACAAACACTAATTTCAAACTGCAAGTGGTATTGGCCTGCAAATAGGTTCTCCTGCTGATAAGTGTCGTCGCAATTGATTCACTTCATGAAATGAAACTCTAGGGAAAAAGAAAAAGCAGCCCCCCATGCAACTAAGTGGATAGAAGCAATCGTAGTTTCCTGGCAAGTACTAACAGCAGAATCCAGAAAATAGGAAAACCGCTTGGGCGCTGGCGCAGTATAGAGACATGAATCGGACACATCAGATGATACAACTACCACATTCACACAAAAGACCACACAGGAGAGGAGGCAGATACCCACACGGGAGCCCAGAAGCCCAGGGCGCCAAAGGCCCATCACCGCACCTCGCTCTTCCCACGGACATCGCCATATTTTGCCTGTGATTTCGGGGTACCGTCCGCAGGAACACCGCTCGCAATTCTCCCCGTTGCTCGTATATTTCCGTATTCTCATGCTCTCATTCCCATGTGTTTATGCTAGTGGTTGCGACGATGTCGCCGGTGATTTTTCTGCTTGTGAAGAGTTCCCCTGGTTTTGATACCTAGGGCCAGCCACGGTGCTTCATAGCGTACAGCACCACTGTTGTCCGGAGTTCCCCTGTTCGCTCAAACCTCTCCTTATCGGGGCTGATCCGATCGTGCCTTCCCTCACGCACCCCCACCATGCTACCTGTCAGCCATCAATGCGCTTCCTGACCTTGGCAGAATCACCTGATTGTGCCGCCAGCACTGCCGTAGCATCCACAAGACCGCTCTGCTGCGTCGCTGTAGAGTCCAAAGTGTACAGGCCCGGTGATGACCTGGCCTGTGATGTGTGTCTGCGGTCATATGCCCTTGGCTGTCACTTGTGGCCCGTGGCGGTGGCACTGGCTCATGGCGGTGGCGTGTCCCGCCTTCGCCGTCGCCAGAGGTTTTTGCAGCCTCCTGCTGGTTGTTAGGGCCATACCAAGGACGATCTGGTACCTGGGCCAGGGGAACTGGACCACGTAATAAGACGCTTCCAGTCACCTCAGCATCCATTCCGCTTCAGTGAGCCCCCGCGGCATATGCACATTGCTGCCTTCTTCGCACCACCGTGGCATCAACACTAGTTTGGCTGTTGTTGTCCGTTGGAGTCCTTGGTTGGTAACGCGGTGGCTCCTTCTCAACAGCAAACATATCCCCAGCCCGTTGCAAAGTAGCCCCCAAGAACAAGGAGGCGATGGAATGGTGCCTGTAGGCAATTGACCCCGGCACTGATGACCCCTCCCCCAGACGGACCGTCAGAGGATCCCCATGATGGGTCGTGCCCTCTGGTGTCACTCAGGTAACGCCCTAGTTTTAACCGGAAATTTGCGTCACGTGCGCGATCTGGCACCAAACAATAGGCTTCATCCCACCAGGCCGACCAGTGCCGTCCCCATTCTCCAATCCCACCACAGAAGCTCGTCCATTCGCCCCAGGTCCGTGCTGTGTTCTTTCGGGCATGAAAAATGGCTCCGAATATCCCAAGAATGGGCCGCTGGTAGACCCTGACCCCAAGGGATCCAAACGGCCCAATGTGTTCTCCAAGAGCATCAAGAAGCTCTCCAAGTCCACCTCCATATTGAACTTCTCGCAGATCGACGAGCAGGGCTCTGCCTTGCCACACCTGTCGTCCAGCAGGCAGGGTAGCCTGTCCTCGAATCCGTTTGATCTGGATCAAAACGACCAATTCCAAGCCATTGGCTATGACAACGTCACCGCAACCAACAAAGAGCCAATTCACGTCATGTACCTTCCAGAGAGGTCCAAGAGCATTCAATCGCCCCGAAAAATCTCTGTCGGCTCTTCCCATTCACACGATCAGAAATACGTACGAGAACACAACGAGGATCATTCCCTCAGCCTATCCAGTAGTGTGGGGAGCTTCTCGTCATTAGACCCCAAAACGAAACCAGATTCCCAACCCCCCTCTCTTGCATCCGTCGGTTTCAACTTAGGGGGATATGGGCTTACCTCGGATGATTTAATGCCTCCTCCAACCATAAAGCCACATCATCAATCCCAGCACAAAAGTCCTGTTTCTTCCTCGTCCCAAAGCCCATCTTCTTTGTCAGAGATGGGACCACCTCCATCAGGCTCTACAAAGCATTCTCAGCACCCATCATTGAATACCCGTATAAAATCAGCTTCATCTACACGCACGATTTCACCTTCTCTGATCACCGCATCTCCGAAATTGGGCTCCAATCATTCCGTTCAATCATTTGCAACCGTGGCAACTTACAAGAACCAGATGCCTCGTCCAGAGGTAGTTGATCAACTATTCGAGAAGCTTTTGTCAACTAGAGTCTTTACTGACAAAGCTGTAAAAACTTTGAAAGATCAGCCAACGAAAAGAAAGTGGGAACTTCTTTTGAGAGAGCATGAGACCAATTCAGGTTTTGATTTAAAGGTTCTTACAAAGCAAGCGCAGGCTCATGTTTCAAAAACAGACTCAGAAGTGCAAAGTATATCAAGATCTGAAAGGAAAATCAGTGATTCTAAATCAGATGATACAGATAATGAATCCTTCAAACAAAAACAAAAATCCACAATTAAAGCAATCACCAAACTAGGCTCTACTGGAAAGAAGCTAGCATTTGATGAAGCGACGTATACCAAACTGAAGAAGAAGTCAATTGACTCTTCAGTCTCCAATGATAGCGATTACACGAACACTTTGGCGAAGAAAAAACTCAAAGAAGGTTCACCTGAATGGTTTGTCACAAGGATTATGGCGAACAAATTAACTCTTCGTGAATACAAAAAGTTGGAAAAACGTTTGGTGGAAAATTCCTTATCAAGTAAATATGGAACTCACTGGGTTCAAAGTTTTGTGGATGCACAAGGAGAAAGTGCTCTTTCTGTCATTCTTTCTAGAATCAATAAGAAAAGTATCAAATCAAATGAAGAGTTTGATAAGGAATTTGTTATCATTCGGTGCCTCAAACATATTTTGAATGCTGAACGTCATGAGGAAGAGGATTCAGATGAAAATTCATTGGTAACAGCTGTGATCAAGAAGAATAAAGCACATGTAATCAAATCAATAATTTATTCGTTAGTTTCACCCAGACTAGCAACTAGGATCTTGGTCACTGAAGTATTGATTTTCTTATCATATTACCGTAATAACAAGTACCTACCAAACATTCTTGATAGTATGGTCAATTTACAGGATTTGGTTGGTGACTTTGTCAGATTTCAACCTTGGATGAATTCCTTGGAAGGATTCTTGGACCAATATTTCACCAGTGGAAGTGAAAGACTAGGAGGTGATTCCAATTTGAAAAATTACTCTTTGACTTCCTTATTGTTGATTAACGGAATCATGGAAGGAACTACCCAAATAAAGAAGAGAATCTCATTAAGAAGGGAATTTAATGATTCAAGATTGCTAAAAGTTTTTGACAAGTTGAAGGTTATCAACAATGAAAGAATCAATGATGAAATGGAGAAGTATGAGGAGTTTGCAGAAGAAGATTACAATGAATTCTTCAGTTTAACAAATAATGTTGCAGTGTCTAATAGTAATAATTACGAGGTGGTTAGTCTCGATGATTTATACAAGGATATAAAGGGACAATTTCATGATCCTAATACTGAATCTGATGATGAATCCAATGAATCTTTTGTCAAATCTATTTTCCAAAAATTCTTAATGTTGAAAGATAGTGGTAGAAGTGAACAAGAAGTTAGCAAATTATTGGTATTGATAGATTCGGTAATGCAGCATGTGATTGCAGAATCTACCATGATTGCCTCTGATTCTAATTCTGTTCTCAACAGCTCTATTCAAAGATTGATAGATAGATTGATTACTGATGAAACTGCTCGCAGAGCGATTTTGGATGCTAGAGAGCTATCAAAATCAATGAAAATTCTAGAGGAAGAGAAGAAGCAATTGGAATTGGAAGCAAGCTTTGGTATGAATGAGACAATTGCAAACCTTAAAAGAGAAAACCAAATCAGCGCAGATAAAATTGCATCACAAGAAAAGCACATCGGCTTACTACAAGTTCAAATCAGAAATCTTGAAGAAGATCGCAACAGAATTCAACCATATCCTACACAAGTTCAGAACTCAACTTTAGTGTCCTCACCTCTTATCAAGAAGAATTCTGTTAGAGGAAACAAGATTGTTCATGAACTAGAATCTGTATTTTCCTCCAAACAATCTGCAATGAAGCAAGGGCCACATAAGGAATTAAAATCAAAACATAGCTCATTACCACCCCTTCCATATCAAGAAAATGCATTTGTTAATTCTGATGACTTATCCATAATTGAGGAAAGAAGAAGTATCAATAGAACGAATCGAAACTCTATTCCAGAGACTAACGAAGGTGGTAACGAGGAAGACTTTAGATTTAATGATGGAAAGAATTCGTCTACGCTGGTTGTATCAGTAAAATCAAGAGATTCGACTAGTAGCAATTTGAATTTGACTAAAATCAGATCAAGTACTTCAGGATTGGGAGAAGTCAGCTCAAAGTCTAATTCAAACTCTCCCCCAACTACACCTGAAAGGAAAGGCAACGAAAGCCGGACTGGTAAGTCACAAAAAAGAACTTCAATTCCACAAGGAAGTATCGAGTCTATTCCGGAAAATGATAATATATCATCTGGTAAAGTGAAGTTGGAAAATAAGGATCAACTTCAAAACCTGATTTCTTCATCTAAGTCTACTTCGGCACCACCTCCACCTCCACCTCCACCTCCACCTCCTCCTCCCTTGCCTCACTTCATATCCAAGGCTGGTCCTACACCTCCTCCTCCTCCTCCACCACCACCACCTCCAATTCCTTCATTCATGTCAGGAACTTCCAAAAGTGGGGGTTTACTTCCACCTCCACCACCTCCTCCGCCACCTTTACCTCCATTTATTTCAGGAGATACTAAACCAGGAATGCCGCCACCCCCACCCCCATTGCCTAGCTTATTGGGAGGGACTGATATCTCTACACCAACTACACCAACAAATGGCTCATTCGCAAATGATACTGTCACCAATACACCTACCAGAGTTGTTTCCACGCCAACTTCTTCTCATCTTTTTGATGAGTTGAATTTAATTGCAAGACCAAAAACGAAATTAAAGCAAATGCATTGGGATAAGATTGATGATATCAAGGAAACTTTCTGGAGTGGAATTGAGCATACCGCTGTTTCTGACAAGCTTTACCAGAAGGGAATTTTGGGAGAAGTCGAGAAAGTTTTTGTGGCAAAATCTTCCGCAATTAAATTAAAGAAAGACATGGACAATAGTGACTTAGAAGAGGGCGTGGTAATTTTGCCAAAAAAGTTATCATTCTTACCCAGAGATTTAGCCCAGCTGTTTGGTATCAACTTACATATGTACGCCAATCTTCCTGTTGAAAATTTGGTCAAGAAAGTACTTCATTGTGATAAAGATATTTTAGAAAATATCAGTGTCATAGAATTTTTCAATTCTGATACTCTAGTTGAGAAC
The DNA here is from genome assembly GCA_030571845.1 of Suhomyces yuchorum. Lineage (NCBI taxonomy): Eukaryota > Fungi > Ascomycota > Pichiomycetes > Serinales > Debaryomycetaceae > Suhomyces > Suhomyces yuchorum. Next base: position 2,205 of record JAJLYW010000007.1, on the reverse strand, counting down.
AGTGATTTTATGATGAGAAGTTTCATGCCTTATTCGCTTGATTTTGCTCGTCCCGAAAAGAAGGCGTTGAAAAATTCAGACGAATTAGAACGGGCCGATAAGATATATCTTGAACTTTGCTTCAATTTGAGAAATTATTGGAAGTCAAGATCTCGTGCCTTAATGTTGATTCAAACCTACCAAAAAGACTATTTGGATCTTTTGAAAAAGTTACAATTGATTGACGAAGCCAGCAAGAGTGTTAGAAAATCCGAAAGTTTGAAGAATGTTCTTGGAATCATTAGATCGGTTGGTAATTTCATGAATGATTTTTCCAAGCAGGCAATGGGTTTCAAGCTTGACACCTTGCAAAGATTAAAATTCATGAAAGATGATAAAAACTCAATGAACTTCCTTCATTACATCGAGAAAATCATTCGGAATGCATTTCCGGAATATGGATCGTTTGTTGATGAGTTAAACTCTTTAAACATTATACAAAATGTTTCCATTGAACAATTGGAAAATGACTGTCATGATTTTGAAAAGACGATTACTAATATCAATAGTTCTATTTCAAAGGGAAACTTGAGCGATCCATCCTTGTTGCATCCTGAAGATCGGATTTTAAGCAAAGTTGCCGGTCCCTTGGAAAACGCAAAGATCAAAAACTCACTTCTTCAATCGCATTTGCAAAGAACTTTAGGAGATTTCGAATCGCTTATGGATTACTTTGGAGAGAATTCAAAGGATCTGAATAGCAGAAATAGTTTCTTCAATAAGTTTGTGTCATTCATTATTGAATTTAAGAAAGCACATGTTGAGAATATCCAACGTGAAGAAGATCAAAGAACTTACGAAGCAAGGAAGAGAATCATAGAGGAATCGAGACTTAATGTCAAGAGATCGAAGAAAAAGTTAGTCGATGATAATACTAGCACCTCGAGTAAATCATCCAAGACCACCAGTGAGCAACAAGAAAAATCCGAAGAAAATCCTGAAGAAAACATCGCAGATGAGGAAGAGGACGAACTAGATGATGGCGAAAGCTCGACAAAATCCGATTCTTCTAGTGAAACATCCACTGCAGTCATCGATAGCTTGCTTGAGAGGCTTAAGTCTAGCGGACCCTCTCTATCATATTCCTCGGCCAAAGATCGCAAGAGCAAGAATAGACGGAGCAAAGCATTATCGTTTTACTCTTCAATGTCCATGGATGATTTGAGGGAACAGGTTGCTGGGCCAGGAAACTCCAGCCGGTCTAACAATGAGTACGAGAGTGTTAATGTGCTTAAGCGCAGAATGACATCCAGGAAAAACCAATCAGAAGGGGCGGTCGGATACAAGACGGACCAAATCATGCTTCGTGCCCAAGCAATGTTGAATCAACTTAGAAGCGAGAAGAATATGAGCACCGATACGATCATATCGGAGGCAAGTGAAGGCAGCGACTCTTCCAATATAGAATAATTCCAATCTTCATTTGGCATACAATTTAGATAGACTTCTCTGATATTCAGTCTAGATGGTTTCTGGGAAACTTTCTGGTTATACAACGTTACCAATTAGCATTAATACAAGCATCTACATTAAATCCTATGGTATATCCAAACTTTGATGTTTGGTTCATTTATCGTACTTGAAAATCGGGAATGTCTGGTTCTGGCATTTCAATAGCTCATAATGTTCATTTTTTGAAAACGATGGAAAACTACAAATATTACAAAATACAAAAAGCCAGACTACCACTACGAACAAAACAAGAACTGCCATGGGGACATCGCAACTGGAGTGAATGATCACTTCTCCTAACACCACAAGTAGTGAATGAATTTGCCTCAAACCAAAGTGCCTACCCTCGGAAAGTTACTCAGGACATTTATCCCGCCACCTAACGGATGCAGGCACCACTTATCGCCGCTACCAGGCCGTTACTGAACGGAACATCTTCCTTTCCATCACGTGTAGTGCTTACGGAACCGTTCCGCAGTGGCTCTACCGTTGATTAGGTAATCGTTCTGCCGTCATAGGCACTTCCGTAAGGTGGATAGCGGACCCAGACGGATTTTGCAGCCGTCCTTGAAACTCAACGGGCCCGAAGCACAACAGGAGTGGGGACGGGTTCTTGAGTATATAAAGGGGGAGGTGCCTTCTGTTGGTTATCATCATAAACATCATCTGTTACTCAGAGTCGCTTTCCTCCCCAATCCCCCAATCATCCCCCAC